>CM040243.1:115164869-115529415 GCA_022545495.1 Chrysanthemum lavandulifolium
TATGTATAACTAGAATTTAATTTCATTAATTAAAAAAACATTACATAAATTAAAATACAACACATTAAAAAAAACATCAAATTAAAACAATACATTAAAAAGAGAAATAATCTAGGTTTTGGGAAAATATTCGGCCCGAATCCTTATTTTTTCCGCCTCGATGATAGCCGCGTCTTCCGGATCCATATCCTTTGTTTTGATTTTCAAGACCTTCAAATCTTCGGCCTTTTTTTGGGCGTAAAGTGCTTCGGCTTTCAACACCTCGTTCCTTTTTTGAGCGTTGATTAATTCAACTCTCGCTGCCGTCTCACGCTCCAACTTTTCCAATTTCGCCTCACGCTCCAAAGCGTATTGTTGTTGCAACATTTCTTGAAACATAACCGGGTTAGAACCGGAAGAGGCGGATGAGTTTGAAGACCGTTGACTTTTTGAAGGCCTTTGTTTTCCGGGGGGACGTGGCAACGGATCATCTCCAAAGAGTTCGGGCTCATCTTCATTTACCCGTAAGCGGTTTCGTCTTGCTTGTGTTGAATCGGGGTTTTTCCACTTGTGCTTGTCTTTCAAAAAAAACCAAGCACTTTTGAGCTTTCTTGAACTCTTTTAAACTATATTTAAATGGTACACGTTAAATGCTACTACTTTTTTTTTTTTTTTTAAAATCCTACAGAAAGAAGCATGCTACTACAAAAAGTATCTACTACGTGGCTTTTTGTTTACCACTAAACTAAAGTAAAGTTCACTCATATCCATACATACATGCATTGACTTCATTGTTTATTACTCATCTTCTTCCTCGTTCACCTGCAAAAAAATGAAACCGAAAACACAAACATAAAAAAAAAATGAAACTCACAATATCATCACACAAACATAAAATATCAAACACAGAACATCACAAACACAAACAAACCGAAAACAAACAAAAAAAAAAGGGAAAAAGTTGCTATGGCGTGGGCTGGTGTACGGCGGCCAAACTTACCAGCCCAGTTACGGTATGGTATGCCGTGCCATAGTCTCACGTTGAAGGCTATGGGCTATGGCTCAAGCCATGAGCCACTGTACCCGGGTCTCTTATCAAATTCAGGATATTTGTTTATAGTTCTTCAATTCCGTTCTTTAATTTTCCAACCTATAGAGCAATGAACTTGATAAATTTAAGCTAATGTTAGACTATCTCCAAGGTGAATGATCGAAATGAAAAACATATGTCACCGAACATGTCAACTCAGAAAAATTAATTCTTAACTTTTTTAAAAGTATTATAACAAAAATCTGCACGTTAATTGTAATGTAGAAAGTAATTGTAATCGTTAAAACGTTTCGGTCCAACATATTAAAAATAGCCCCATGGTCCGTAAAGTAACGAAAGCCCAATTATCTTATATTTTGACGACAAAAACAAATAATGATTTAACCAAGTTTATTCAAACACTTTCTTTCTTTCTTATTCTTTTCTTTTTTTATGTTTTGTTAGATCGACAAATTTTATACTTCTGTACCACGTATCTTGCACATAATACCTCGTAAATTTTTTAACAAGACTTGAAGTGACAACATATAAATCAATAAAGCCACTTACATACCGTTACACCAAAAAACTTGGGTTATTTAAAGTTTTAAACATTGCTAAACTTATCTACATTACAAAAGAAGATATACACCGAGTATCACATTACTGGCTTACTACAGTTCTATGTTGTATTTATTGTTGTAATTTGTAGACGAAAATATTTTAACTAATTATTTGATTGTGTAAGGCAAAGGTCTAAAACCGAACCGATCCGAGAACCTATTTCGTGAAAACATGAACCAAAACCGAACCAAGGATGATCGATTCAGTTCAACTTAGGTGTGCTTATGTGTCTTTTGTCGGTTTTGGGGTCTAACCGAACCGACCCTAAACCGAAAATAGGAAAAATAAAACCGAGACCGAGCGGAAGGGCATCGGGTAGGCTTGGTTTTACCGGTCCGTCGGCTTTGTTGGTCCGATTCGGTTTGAGTCGTCCATGCTCAGCCTAGTGTAAGGTGTCCGGCTCTTAGACCCTCCATTTTTTGAGGCCTTAAAAATTTAAGCATGATTTAATACGATTCTAGATTTGAGTAAATGTTAAAAGTGTTATAAAATATAAGATACTTTTAAGGTTGGAAATGAGCTAAATCGTTCGTGAAAGTTTCGAGATCGGATCGGTAAAAGCTTGAACGGGCGAGCCTAAACGAGCTCAAGCCTAAATTAGAGCTCGTTTGATAAACAAGCCGAGCCCGAGCTTTATATAAAGTTTGACTAGGCTCATGACGTAAATGAGCTTCAATACATTTTGTGTATGTATACTAACGAGCTCAATACAAATAAATGGGCTATATATAAGCGAGCTCGAACACGTAAGCTTTAGAAGCCAAACAGTTTTTTTATAGGCACGTCCTGCGAGTGAGCCGAGCCGAGCTCGAGCTTTATATCATACCACGAGCCGAGCTCGAGCTCGACAGAGACTCGGCGCAGCTCGGCTTCTTTCACCCTTAAATACTTTCATCCTTTTCAAACATAAGTACCTATTGATTAGTTAATGACTGGACGTGATTCTAAATGTAAACAGTCTATTGTTATAAGCAGAGAAAGAAGATTGCGACCTTTGATCTTGTCTACCTTGCCCCTGACATTATATGTTTACATTTTGTCTTAACAAATTCTTTTGTAGCTTTAAGTCATATAATAGACACGTATTTTCAAATGTACAAATCTGATACGTGTAAAAAGAATAGTCGTTTGATACGTGAACTTTAAAATGCGTGCTAATATGATCCATGGAAAATTGTTTTACCGGAAAAAACTATCAAAGTTATATGTATTGAGGTGACATCTTATTTGGCTCTTTGTGCTAACATGACTGCTTATATGGTACTCCCTCAGTCAAAAAATATAAATTTATTTTAATTTTTTCAAAGTTTTTTGACCTTAATTATTTTTTTCATGTTATATAATATTTGATGTAAAATATATAAATCGACTTGCGTTTTAAACGCATTTTCATTGGTATACTTTTCATCAAATATTATATTTTTTCACGAAAACTAAATTAAGATCAAAGTGAAAAAGAAAAGATGATACGCGTATAACGAGTGTTCGGGGTCAAAGGAAACTTCCTTTTCTTCGAGCAAGTTTTTCAACCACCTAGGCAGTGAACCTAATCCTTGTAGTGTAGTATTAGGGTAAGCCTCGGGATTGATATCGTTCTCTAAGTGAATAGGAATGCTATTGAGAAATTACTACGCTAAGGTTGAGGTTGAGGAAGATTATTTTTTATCTTTTTATATTTTTTTTAAAGCTAAGGGTAAAATCTCGGGGTATTGGATTTGGGGGGTGGTACTTCTACCGATTACTCTACTATTCTAATTATCTAATCGAAGGGGTAGTCTATGTCTATTGAAGTGTGCTTGTATGATGATTAAAGATGTGTCTACCTAGATACTATTACTCCTTAGTTATCTTTTATTGATGGTTGAATTGTCACGTCCTTATTCTTAACGCATTGTGTTTTCTAAGGTCGTAGGGTGTGCTTTTATCCCTAACTCTTTGAAGCTACCTAAGGTTAATGACTACGAAATCTCTAGGATTCATAAACTTAACACTAAGGTTATCTTTGGATATTTAGCCTACAATTCCACTAGTAACTATAAACTAATTTTCAACAAAGATTACTCAAGCATTAAAAACACAACGATGGCTTTAAGCACTCCTGAGCCAATTACAATTAAGATAAGAGATAACCAATCAATATTTAATAACTAGGTTTCATAGATCTAAGAAAACACACAAGTAAATTAATGGGACATGTTAAACATGCAAGCATACAAACATTCAATCGAAGACATAATGAAATCAAGGGAATAAATAACTTATCTTGATGAAAAATAGGGTATTAGAACCCTAAAATATTGTCCAAGACAGACTACAATCATTTTAGGTTTTACTCCACAAGTCTACCTCTCAAAAAGTCGAAAATCGAATTCTATATATACATTTACAAGCTATGACGTCGCATTTTAATTGTGGCCGTCGGATCGCCATCATTAGGGTTTCGTCTTGGCCAAGTCAACTTTGGGACGGCGTCGCGTTGTCAGTTGTGACGCCGTCGACGCCGACTCGGCGTCGTCGAATCTGGATCTAGGCGATCGAGGATAAAAGTCTTCGTGAAGCCCTACTCCAAAGGTGGCGGCGTCGGTGTAAAATAGCAATTTCACTCTGAGTCGTCACAAATATAGGGACGGCGCCGCTTTGTGTGGGGCGCCGTCGGTGCATTTCGATAGCTTGAGTGTTTTGATCATCACTTTAGCCATTTTCTTCACATATTCACTCCTTTTGTCCAAATAAGCATCATTCCAAACATTTTGCCTTCAAGAGACCTAAAAGTGAAAAGGAGCGAAATTAAGCGATGCGGATATAAAAGTGGGCGATTAAGGGCTTAAATGACCCCTTAAAAGTGTCGTTTAAATCCTTGTCAAATATCCCTACACTTGGTATTTATTTGTCCTCAAGCAAATGTGCTTTTGGCCAATCAATTTATAAGTTAGGGGCATAAAGCAATGGTTTAACATCATTCACAACAAGTATAAGCCCCCAATAGTCATAACAAGCACGAAAATTATATACTAGCACCTCACAAGTGGTGTTTGGGTACTCTCATCTCGGGTGTATATGAAATATATCAAATGGAAATGGAAGATAAACACTCATTAACCGGTCATAGTACATAGATTACCATAGGCTTGAGACTAGATCAAACCTCCACCGCTTTGGCGTAAGCACCTAGGATTAACTATCTAAGAGGTCTTTTAAAGGGTTGTAACGTTAGGCTTACGGTAGAGAAACAAAGGGTTTGGTTGGATAGGCGATTTAGTGGTGGCAAGTCAAAAATCTTTATGTTACAAGCATGAGAAGAATGGCGTTGCTAAGCCAAGACTCGACTCTCTAAGCTCTAGATAACTGAAACAAAGATACATAAATATAAAGATAGATGTAGGATGGTAGCCCGTATGTTTTTTTTTCACACTCTCTTTTTCTTTTTTTTTTTCATACACTTTTACTCTACCATCATCTACGATAACATCAAAATATAAGGGATTTATAGGCACATCCTACACTTGAGTTTTATTATTCTAACACTAATTTGACCCGAATTGAAAAGATCAAAACACTTGGAGTACATTATTACGTAAAATAAAGGGAATTTGAATTTAACGTTCTTTCCGTCATTCCATAAAATTTAACTTTGCCCATGAGTTCCAATCGTCCCAAAGCTGTATAAAAATATATGACTCAACTTAGCAACTTATGCAAGTAACTAGATAATTGAACTAAGGGTTTAGTATGATAACAATAATGCACTAAAAGTGAGTGCATACAAGGTAGGCTAAGGCAATTTGGGTATACATTTGGGGGTGGATTGTAAACAATGTTCTTCATTGATATTCCGGAAAACCGAAACATCATGAAAACCGCGAAAAGAATAGGCTCGAGGGGTTAACTAGGGTATCGTGTACTAAAGATGAGTACAACGCAAGGTGTGAGGAATTACTCAACCGATGTGGAAGAAGTAATTATAATACGGTATCAAACAAGGGTTATCTTAATGCCTCTTATCATTTAGTTATTCCTAACTACATAAGTGTAGTCTCACTAGCGATCTCGGGATGCATCACAAAACAAGTTCTAGAATCTATTATACTACGGTACACTCTCGAAGCATTAAAGGTGAATGCTTTAATTCCTAAAAATCTAGGCGAACCTCACATTTTTGGGTGGAATTTGAGTGGTAAAGGGTTTTGTACTAGTCATATAACCTCTTATCCATGAGACGCTTTATTAAGACTAAAGACCCACTCCTACATGTCATGAAAATTTTTAAATTTGGTGCTAAAATTACTCTAACCGATATTTTTCATGGTTTATTACACAAATGAAATTGGACAACACAATTAATCAAGGATAAGCATAGTTTTAAAGTTCCCATTTTATTTTCCCTCCATACACTTAAACCGAACATTGTCCCCAATGTTCCCCGAAATATCAAAGTTATGATAATGGAAGGTAATTAAAGAGAAAGAAACTAGTACTCCCTAATTATCTCGGTAGGATCCGTGTGAAGTAGTGGTTAAATTCTTTCCAAGAATAATGTATGTGAAAAGCTCCATCCCATCTTATGTTTCTTCTTGATAAATAAAAACGCACACTTTAAGAAAATAGACGAAACCATCGCGTAAAATCGGTGGTAAAACTATATACGATTCTACTAAACTAGGATATAATACTTGTGGAATGGATGTTTGCGATTTTACGAAAAATTAAGACCGAGAAATTCCAAAATTTATAAGTAGCCTGAAAACGAGAGAAAGTTAGATAAAATTGTTTGCCTCCTCGGCCGTCAGTAGCGATCCCAGCCGTCAGTTATCCGATAAGCGGTCTGCTGCGTTTCTCTGGAAAAATTCGGAAAAATTACACCTTTAAAATCGGAAAAATTTCTTCAAAACATCCATTATGACTCGATACAAGCATTTGACTCTAACAAACACACACATATATATATATATATATATATATATATTTTCAAGAATTGTAATATCATGTTATATATATATTATATATTTTAAAATATATATATATATATATATCTTTTCAAGAATTGTAATTCTCATGTTCACGTTCTTTTAAAGCGTGTGTAATCCCTACACTTATCCTTTTTGTAAAATACCTTTATATGTAATTAAGGCGAGGTTAAAGACAAAATAAAGCATTTTCACAAATTCAAACATGAGAATAAACAATCAATGAAAAGAAATATGACACACAAACAAGCAAACAATTAAGCATGGGTTGCCTCCACGAAGTGCTTTTCTTTATTTATGAGTCTTGTAGCTATACTCAAGTCGTGCCTCACGTACTACGTAAGTAAGCTTATCCTCAAGAATGTCATATGGATCAAACTTATCTTTTAAGTTCCTAGTGGTACGCTTAGTTGATGCACGCTTTTCAAACTTTTCTCCATTGGGGTCATAGATTGTCATCCTAATGTGCCATTCTCCATTACCATCACTAGGTAGTCTATCCCAATTCCACTTATGCTTAGGTTTCTCACTCAACTTTCCACTTATTCATGACAAGATTGACGGGCAAGCTTCCTAGGAATTCGGTCATCTTCCTAAACACGAAGGCATCCTCGAGCGGGTTTACTTCCGTCCCAAGCCAATTCTTGTTCATGGAAAGTTGAATTACTAACAAAGGCCTCTTCAGATAGAAAGGTCGTTGGGGACCTATGAAATCTTTATTAATCCAAGGCCCATATCTAGATGGCGTTCTATCTAACATGATCTCGTAGGAATTTCTTTCTCTTTGTAGTAGATATTGTGGAAAACTCGAAGGGGTTGAATAGTTTTATCAATTAAAACTTTGTTTTAAAATATTTAGATCGACTTATGTCAATCTATTTGAATGTGTATGTTGGATATTGATAGATAGATATATAAATATGTAATGTAAGATAAAGAGTAAGAAGCACATAACCACGACACAAGTATTTATAGTGGTTCGCTACAAGGACACCTTCCTTGCCTTACTCCACCCCCAAGTCACCTACTCGAGAGTTCGTAATCACTACACGACACCAACTCCTTATGGCGGAGAAGCCTTCACAACGTCGCCTACTCTTTTTCCGGCACTAGGCTAACCACCGGGTTCTTTCATAAGGTTGAACCGCACCTACCACAACGTTGCCTACCCTTTATCCGGTACTAGGCTAAGTACCGAGTTCCATTACAAAGGAGGAAGTACTACTCAACACTACACAACACCTAACCCCAAAGGAGACCCACTCCTTATTACAACACCATCAAGGATATCAATATCCTTGGAAACCAACTATTACTATTTGTATAAGGATGCACCTCATCGATTATATGACCTTGGCATCTTTCACTAATGCCACTTGATTTTACTCCGGGCATCTTTCACTAATTCCTCGACACGAACGCTTGGCACCATTCACTAATGCCATAGTCTTGAATCCTTTAGCATTCTTTACTAATGCTTTTGACACGAACGTTAAGCACCTTTCACTAATGCTTCGTCTTGACTCTTTCGGCATCCTTCACTAATGCCTTCGACACAAAACTTCTATGGAGGAAGAAAGAATTATCAACAAGAGAACCTCGTGAGTCTTGATGATGACGAAGCATGGCAACTCATGGACTTGAGCTTGCTCGACTTCAAGAAGTGGTAATCTCGCCTTTAAGAGGAACCTAGAGAATCACACAAAACAAAAGACAAACTACATAGAAAGATCCCTTAGGATCGGTGGTTAGAGAGTTACAATACTTGGGAAAGTATGTGTGGAGTGGCAACCCAAAGGAAGAAATGACTCACTATTTATAGAAGAAAAACAACTATTGTTCCACGGATCTCACGGATCCCTCACTGAGGGATCCGTCCGATCTATCTTGGGGATCCATGGGACGCTCCCTTTGCCCATGGGTTTTGGGTCATGGGTTATGGATCATGGGTATCCAAGTAGATACAATGTATCTATAAGATGCTGATGCATCTAGTCCATGGTTCATGGATTAAAACTATGGGCCATGGATTAAAACCATGGGTCATAGATATTATCCATATATGACATAAGCATGATGTCATGCAATGGGTTATGGGTCAAGCTCCATGGGTATGAGTCATGGACTTTGGGTTGTACCCAACTATATTCAATGTATTTGGTCAATGGGTCAAATACTTAAGTTTCTACCCAATTGTATTACCCATTATAATATATACTAGTTATGTATATATTCACCCAATATGTAAACACTAGTTGTTATGCATATGTATTACTAGATCATAAAATCACTTATACTTGTTTTAGTGTTTTATGTGAAACGTAAGTGTGTTAGAAAACTATTGGCTTAAACCAATTACGTATTTTATTTGTTTCGTTAAAATGATTTTACGTTTGTTATCGACAAAACATTAGAAGATCGTAAAATATAAATAAACGTTTTTACGGCTTATTTGTATTAACAATCTCCCTTTTGTTGATGACAAAACATAAAATTATTTTAAGGAAAACTAAAATTGTAAAAGTTCGAATTGAGTTTTACTACTCTTCACCCCTTTTGTCTAAACAAAAGAGCGTCGAAAAGAAACTAACACAATGTTTTAAGAAAAACATGTAAAGAAAAAATATAGAGAGCAAGTGACGGGAAAAGTTCTCGTCTTAACTCTCCCTTGACGAGTCCATCCCTTTGTGAGGACGTCAAGTAAATAAAAACTACTAAGCTAATGCATTGCAACTTTGTTTGCAAATGGTTTCGTCTTAGTGACGATAATGCTCCCCCTTGATGGTTGCAAGTTTGCAAGGGGACGTAACGAAATGTAATCCATGTGAGGATTATATTGCAAATGGTTTTGCAATGTATGGTTTGACACAAAGCTCCCCCTAGCTTAGGGCGTCAAAGTCTTCATGTGTATTTTGAAAATCTACAAAACAAATGTTAGAAAACAAGTATATAGTGCATAATTTCCTGCAAATAAGACTCAAGTTAGTAGAAAATTGGTCTTCTGTTGCACGGATCCCACGGTTCCCTCATTAGAGGGATCCGTCTAGGCAAATCACAGGGATCCGTCTATCGATGATGATTTCAAGAATTGTGATGTACCAAATAATGTTAACATCAAAGTGAGATATGTATTCAAGCAACAAACATATACTCAAAGCAATATGGCAAATAAGTTATCATTCAATAAAACATAAGAGATAATCAACAAATCTCTAAAACTAAGAGAATGATTTAGCCATGTAATACATATTCTACTAATGAGTGACCTAAACTTAAGAGGCAACCACGTGCTTGAGTCTAAGGATGATCAAACATGAAATGAGATTCCTAAACGATCTAAGTTAAGTTTGAGACTAGGACACCATTTTAATCCTTAGGTCATGGTTTTTAGGTTTGTTGACCTCATTGAAACGTTTGAGGAGGTGATAAAACATGAAACGTTGCTCTTCACGTAGTTCATGTATCAATCCTTCAACATGTTGACAATGATAGCAATCCTTGTCATGGTTTTGGAAAGATGGTGGTAAAGATTGAGCGTCTTGAAGCGGAGGTTCAAGTGAAGAAGGTTGGAGATCCTCAAATGAGGTGGAGGCATATTAAGTGGTGGCTCAACAAGGGTTGATGGTGGAGGTTGGGAAGTGTCAACTTCCATGTGGTCGGGTGGTTGACTTTAATGTCTCCTCATAATCCAAAATGGACCGTTAGAGGAAATGGAGAAATGGACATCGATGCAAGTGTTGATTCAACACCTTGGTTTTGTTGTACAATCTTCTAGTGAAGAGTGTGTTGGTAATGGTGGAGGATGAGAAGGCCTAGGGGTAAGTCCTCTAAGTTGTAGGAATGTGGAGATGACTGTGAGGTGTTAAAAGATATGGCTCTAGGTACCAAGGGTGTGTTTGGTTTAGTAGGAATTGTAGAGTTTAGTGATGATATTTTTGTGGGAACAATCCTCTTGGGGATTGGTTTGATTGGTTGAGTTGGTGGAGGGGAAATCCTAGCATTTGTGGGTTTGACCAGAGATGATTCGGTTGAGGAAATTTCGTGTACAACATGAGCAAGTTTCTTGGGTGGTTCTTAGGTAGATGAGTTAGCACTAGGAGCTTTCCTCATGATGAGATGACTAAAGAAAATGTTTCTAATTGCTGAGAATTATGTTGTGTTTGATGACTAAGAGATTCTAGCAAGATGACTTAAAAAGGGAAGAATTTGGCAAGTGCATTCAAGACTTAAGCCACTAAGATTCTTTGGAATGTGATGATTAGCATGCACAAGAGTCAACTTCAGAGTTGTACTGATCTAGGAACTTAATTAAGATGAGATGGAGTGTTCAAATTAGCAAGATGAGCTTGAAATGATTGTTTTAGCTAGAGTTGACATGAATCTGTCATACGGATCCCACGGTTCCCTTCAATGAGGGATCCGTCTAGGCTAATCCTAGGGACCCGTCTCTCAGCAGCTAAGAAAAGATAACAATGATGTTTGTAAGGTCTAATATCAATACCTTCTTGAGTGTTTATGTCCATCTAAGTGTCTTAAATGAAAGAGTACTTAAATGATCAAGGGCAATGGGTGATGTAGCTAATGATTGCCTTTTATAGAAGGAAAATAAGACTTTATGATCACCAATGGGTGTTCAAGGATGACACTAGGAATTTTGATGGTGTCAAGTCATAATAAATGATCCTAGAGATCAGATGTAAGCTTGAGATGGATTTTGAAAAATCCTCAAAAAAATACAAGAATTGAAAAACTAGTTTTTGACCCATTTAGAGATAAGGATGACTAGAAACAATTTCCTAAAATTGATAAATATATCCACCTAAGTGTTTTGAGACGTGAGAAACAATGTGTGAGTATCGAAGCGGAAATATGATGAGTTTTGATGAGTTGATAAATCAAAAGCACTTTGAGTTAGATCCTAGGTAAGCTATGGGTGAGTGTAAAGCTTTCAAATGCATGAAAAAGACTTAGTTGGTTCTAAGGTCTTATGTTTAACTAGTGTGAAGTGATCTAGTGAGCTATTTTGATGTATGAGAATCTGTACTGCTCATCAGTTGTCACGGATCCCACGGTTCCCTCAGAGGAGGGATCCGTCTAGGCTAATCCTAGGGATTCGGCATCTGCAGATCAGAACTATCACAGAAGGTAACGCAAAGATTTGCACCGATTATATGCACACGTAATCATTAAACATAAAAGCAACATAAACATGTTATCACCTAAATCATATCATAGATAATAGTAGTAGTGATAATATCCAAGATAACACAAGCAAGCGTGCTAAAACATAATCATTCATACACAAACCGAATGTCTAAAAACAAGCATAGTCCTAAAGTCTCTTTTGTCAATCCTTTCTTTTCCTCTTTCTCGACTTCCTGACGTAGTTAGCTAGGTTTTGAATCATACCCCTTAATTGTTTGAATTCCGCGGTCTCGTTTGGAAGAGTTGGAAGTTGTTGATAGTAGTCAAAGGGGTCCAAGTCGATGTTAGCTTCAGGGTTGACATTTACTTCTTCTTCTTCTTCTTCTTCTTCGTCCGAGGAGTCCGAGAGATCCTTAGGTTTTCTTCCATTGACCATGAACCGTTTAGAGGGTTGTTTCGTAAGAGGTACCATGACGTGATCGGAAAGGAAATGATCATCGTTGATAGGAGATGGTTGCAATGCACTAACATACTTACAAAATCATGTTAGGAGCATACCATACGGAAGTACCATGTTGGCAACTTTGAATACCCCAGCCATTCTCTTCACCATGTAATAGGCGAGATTAAATGGCTTTTGGTGAATAAGGCAATAAATTATTTGCACTAGACATGCATTTGGATGATCCTTATTACCGACTAAGCTAATGACGTTTTCCCTAAGAATTTCTTTCCATTTTCTAAAAATGAGGTGCATTTCGAAGAGTTCCATTTGAAAGGGATCACGGTGAATGAGCTTTTTGTTTCGGTTGAGACGGGATTGGTCGGCTCTAATTTTGAAAATAGTGTCTCGAATGGTTTCGGGTTCATCAAGAGGAGTATGGTATATTGGTTTGGGATCAAAAGCAAAGATTGAGTGGATATTGCCCAATCTTGAGAGTACATACAAATTCCTTCACAGGGATGCGAAGGATTTGAGCGAATGTGTGGAGAGGCAGTGAAGTTTCGTTTATTGATGATGAAGGCGATTGAAATGCTATCATCGATGTTTTGAATGATCCTAACGCTTTTATAGAATTCAAAGATGAAAATGGACAAATTTGTTCATCAATATCAAAAGACAATCAAAGTTGATTGACGAGAAGACTTGACGAATGTCGGTATCTTCAAGGAAACATTCCTTGACCACACGACCTTCTGGATAAGTCGTTTTCAAGTCTTTGAAGATTTTGCGATCGGTTTTGACAATCCCTCTTCCGATAGTAATGGGTGAGGTAATGGACGATATCATGGTGGTCTTGTTGAGTGGCTTTAGGCATGGTTGGTCCTAGAAACACAAATATTCCAATTAGGCAAAATTTGTTGAGATGGGTTTATGGTTTTGATTTGTATTAACAATGTTGTAAACACAATGTAATCTTAGTTATGTGAAAACCCTTTCTAATGATCAATTTTGGAAAACCTAATTTTATCAATTGATTAAAAAATTGTGAAACCATAAACCCTAGGATGAGGATGATGTTAGTTTAACTACTTACAATGATGTTCTAGAAGAATGCTTGAGGCTATGGAGTCCTATGAAGATGAAACTAGCTCTTGGGTCGTTTTTGTGTTTTGTGAGGAGAGGAAAAATGAGCAGAGTTGGTTTTGAAAGGCGTATAGCTAATTTCTGTCCCACGGTTCCCCCGGATTCCTTGTATTAGGGATCCGGCTAGTACAACTAGAGGGATCCGGCTACTGTGGACAGAGAAAGGGTGTTTGGCATTATTTTTGTAATAAGTTATAAAATAGCTTATGGAACAAAAATAGTTTTGGGAAAAAAATATTTTGGTCAACGGGATTTGATAGTTTAATTATAAAGGATCCATTTGTGATGACGGCGTTAGTTTGACGAGATCAAGAGGAATACTATTCCGATGATGAGTAAGTCGGAAAGTGGCGGAAAGAGACTTTTAAGAGACTAGCAATTATTAATATCTAAAATAAAGAAAGGTATCAACACATTCTTGTAAATGTAAACTAGCTAGTGAAAGGTGAACATACCTTTATGCTCTTGGTATGGTTTAAAGAAACCATGAGATCGAAAATTCTTCATGAGCTTTTAAAGTAATCAGTTGTACTTAGAATAAGTAGATTGTGATTACTTTTAGGTTCTTCCTTGAAAGTTGACTTCATTATTCTTTGAATAGAAATGAAGTGTTTGGAGAGATCCTAGTATGAAGATATCTTGAAAAGGAGATGTTAAAATAATCTACCAATATCCAATATAGATGAAAAAGAATTTGTTTTAAAAGATTTCCTTCTTTGTAGTTTTCAAACATACACGGATCGTATCAAGTTTTTAAAGTACAACATACTCTAAGAAACTTGGTAACGAAGCTATGATGCCAATTGTGGAAAACTAGAAGGGGGGGAGGGTTGAATAGTTTTACCAATTAAAACTTTGTTTTAAAATATTTAGATCGACTTATGTCAATCTATTTGAATGTGTATGTTGGACATTGATAGATAGATATATAAATGTGTAATGTAAGATAAAGAGTAAGAAGCACATAACCACTAAACGAGTATTTATAGTGGTTCGGCTACAAGGACACCTTCCTTGCCCTACTCCACTCCCTGAGTCACCTACTCGAGAGTTCGTAATCACTACACGACACCAACTCCTTATGGCGGAGAAGCCTTCTAACGTCGCCTACTCTTTTTCGGTACTAGGCTAACCACCGGGTTCTTTCACAAGGTTGAACCGCACCTACCACAACATTGCCTACCCTTTATCCGGTACTAGGCTAAGTACCGAGTTCCATTACAAAGGAGGAACTACTACCCAACACTATACAACACCTAACCCCAAAGGAGACCCACTCCTTATTACAACACCATCAAGGATATCAATATCCTTGGAAACCAACTATTGCTATTTTTATAATAATGCACCTCATCGATTATACGACCTTGGCATCTTTCACTAATGCCACTTGATTTGAAACCTAGGCATCTTTCACTAATTCCCTTGACACGAACGCTTGGCACCATTCACTAATGTCATAGTCTTGACTCCTTTAGCATTCTTTACTAATGCTTTTGACACGAACGTTAAGCACCTTTCACTAATGCTTTCGTCTTGACTCTTTCGACATCCTTCACTAATGCCTTCGACACAACACTTCTATGGAGGAAGAAAGCATTATCAACAAGAGAACCTCGAGAGTCTTGATGATGACGAAGCATGGCAACTCATGGACTTGAGCTTGCTCGACCAAGAAGTGGTGATCTCGCCTTTAAGAGGAACCTAGAGAATCACACAAAACAAAAGACAAACTACATAGAAAGATCCCTTAGGATCGGTGGTTGAAGAGTTACAATACTTGGGAAAGTATGTGTGGAGTGGCAACCCAAAAGAAGAAATGGCTCACTGTTTATGAAGAATAACAACTATTGTTCCACGGATCCTCACTGAGGATCCGTCCAATCATCGGGATCCGTGGGACTCCCTTTGCCCATGGGTTTGGGTCATGGGTCATGGGTTATGGATCATGGGTATCCAAGTAGATACAATGTATCTATAATATGCAATGCATCTAGTCCATGGTCACGGATTACAACTATGGGCCATGGATTAAAACCATGGGTCTTGGATATTATCCATATATGACATAAGCATGATGTCATGCAATGGGTTATGGGTCAAACTCCATGGGTATGGGTCATGGACTTTGGGTTGTACCCAACTATATTCAATGTATTTGGTCAATGGGTCAAATACTTAAGTTTCTACCCAATTGTATTACCCATTATAATATATACTAGTTATGTATATATTCACCCAATATGTAAACACTAGTTGTTATACATATGTATTACTAGATCATAAAATCACTTATACTTGTTTTAGTGTTTTATGTGAAAACGTAAGTGTGTTAGAAAACTATTGGCTTAAACTAATTACGTATTTTATTTGTTTCATTAAAATGATTTTACGTTTGTTATCGACAAAACATTAGAAGATCGTAAAATATAAATGAGCGTTTTACGGCTTATTTGTATTAACATATATGCTTCTTGACATCATAAATTGACTTAGCACTCCCTTCTCCTACCACTATTTTAGACATCTTACAATCAATGATGGCACTAGCGGTAGCTAAGAATCCCCTTCCTACTAACAACGGGCATGTCGGGTCCTTATTCATGTCAAGCACATGGAAATCCGCCAAAAGAGTCAATTTGCCTATGTGCACTACCATGTCTTTTATTATCCATACCGGATATGCAATACTACCGTCCTCTAGACCTAAGATGGTTTCGTTGGCTCTATCTTACCTAGGTTAAGGCTTCTATGGAGGACAATGGAAGAAGATTGATGCTCGATCCTAAGTCGGCTAAAGTGTCGAAAGGTTTGGAGTTTCCAAGCCTACGGAAGAATGAATAGGACGGGATCATCTAACTTAGGTTACTTATTTTGCATAAATGCGGACCCGTTCTCCTAGCTTTAGTTCTTGCTCATATTTTTCTTTTAAAGCATTGTAATAAGGCGCATGAGCCAAGACTTCAAGAACCGGTTTTCTTGGTGGAGTTCCTTGTACTCCTCCTCTAGATTAGGTTTGGTTTCTTGGTTGATGGGTTTCTTAAGAGTTGGTTGGACCAATGGTTCGGGTCCTTGGTACTTCATGAGGGATTGCTTGGAACCCATGTTGATGGCGTTAACCAGATGAACTCTCAGGTGTGAAGGGCATGGATATGCACTCTCCCAAGGTGAGCAAGAACATGAAGTCGATGAAATCGAATTCACTTTTGGGTTCTTTATAATGTCACTTGGTAGTGCTCCAATTTCTCGGTCATTGAAGGCTTTTAAGAGGGCGTCGAGCTTGTTTGTCATCTCGCCTTGTTGTTGCTTGAAATCGGCTTCAAGCTTAGTCAATCGAGTTTCTTGAGATGACAAGAATCTAGACACAATTGCCTCAAGACTAGTGGAGTTCCTGGTATTTGGAGGGTTGAACCTATTAGGTGGACTAGATGAGCTTTGGGGTAGGTTTGAGTTTTGGTTCCACTTAAGGTTAGGGTGATTCCTTGATGCGAGTTTTCTTGACTGTGTCTTAATATTTATAGTGTCTCGCTATACCTATGGTCTACCATAATGCACTAAGCAGGCGGTGTACCGGTCGTGTGTAGTGTAGTAAATGGTAAAGCCGAGGTCGTCCCAAGAGCTATGTGTGTCGGATAATTACTAAGTCTAATTGTCACAGAATATAAATGGTTTGATAGGGTTTTAATTAATTAAACTACGAATGCGAGAATATAAAAGCAATTAAATGGTAGAAAGGAAATCAATAGAGGAATAGTGGTGCTAACCTAGTCAATCCTCCTAACTAGTCATGTCCACGTATACCTACTTCCAATTACTTGGTGGGGTCAAATTCGAGAGGACAACATTTGGTCAATGGATCCATATCCTTTGTTTTGATTTTCAAGACCTTCAAATCTTCGGCCTTTTTGGGCGAAGTGCTTCGCTTTCAACTCCTCGCTTTTTGAGCGTTGATTAATTCAACTCTCGCCGCCTCACGCTCCAACTTTTCCACTTTACCACGCCCAAAGCGTATTGTTGTTGCAACATTTCTTGAAACATAACCGGGTTAGAACCCAAGAAGCGGATGAGTTTGAAGACCGTTGACTTTTGAAGGCCTTTGTTTTCCGGGGACGTGGCAACGGATCATCTCCAAAGAGTTCAGCTCATCTTCATTTACCCGTAAGCGGTTTCGTCTTGCTTGTGTTGAATCGGGGTTTTTCCACTTGTGCTTGTCTTTCAAAAAAAACCAAGCACTTTTGAGCTTTCTTGAACTCTTTTAAGCTATATTTAAATGGTACATGTTAAATGCTACTACCTTTTTTTTTAAAATCCTACAGAAAGAAGCATGCTACTACAAAAAGTATCTACTACGTGGCTTTTTGTTTACCACTAAACTAAAGTAAAGTTCACTCATATCCATACATACATGCATTGACTTCATTGTTTATTACTCATCTTCTTCCTCGTTCACCTGCAAAAAAATGAAACCGAAAACACAAACATAAAAAAAAAAATGAAACTCACAATATCATCACACAAACATAAAATATCAAACACAGAACATCACAAACACAAACAAACCGAAACAAACAAAAAAAAGAAAAAGTTGCTATGGCGTGGCTGGTGGCCACGGGCGCTTAAGCCTTACTTGGGTATAGATGCAGATGCCGCCATAGTCTCACGTTCATGCTATGGCTCAAGTCGCATGAGCCACTGTACCGGTCTCTTATCAAATTCAGGATATTTGTTTATAGTTCTTCAATTCCGTTCTTTAATTTTCCAACCTATAGAGCAATGAACTTGATAAATTTAAGCTAATGTTAGACTATCTCCAAGGTGAATGATCGAAATGAAAAACATATGTCACCGAACATGTCAACTCAGAAAAATTAATTCTTAACTTTTTTAAAAGTATTATAACAAAAATCTGCACGTTAATTGTAATGTAGAAAGTAATTGTAATCGTTAAAACGTTTCGGTCCAACATATTAAAAATAGCCCCATGGTCCGTAAAGTAACGAAAGCCCAATTATCTTATATTTTGACGACAAAAACAAATAATGATTTAACCAAGTTTATTCAAACACTTTCTTTCTTTTCTTATTCTTTTTTTTTATGTTTTGTTAGATCGACAAATTTTATACTTCTGTACCACGTATCTTGCACATAATACCTCGTAAAATTTTTAACAAGACTTGAAGTGACAACATATAAATCAATAAAGCCACTTACATACCGTTACACCAAAAAACTTGGGTTATTTAAAGTTTTAAACATTGCTAAACTTATCTACATTACAAAAGAAGATATACACGGAGTATCACATTACTGGCTTACTACAGTTCTATGTTGTATTTATTGTTGTAATTTGTAGACGAAAATATTTTAACTAATTATTTGATTGTGTAAGGCAAAGGTCTAAAACCGAACCGATCCGAGAACCTATTTCGTGAAAACATGAACCAAAACCGAACCAAGGATGATCGATTCAGTTCAACTTAGGTGTGCTTATGTGTCTTTTTGTCGGTTTTGGGGTCTAACCGAACCGACCCTAAACCGAAAATAGGAAAATAAAACCGAGACCGAACGAAAGGTCAGTCGGGTAGGCTTGGTTTTACCGGTCCGTCGGCTTTGTTGGTCCGATTCGGTTTTGAGTCGTCCATGCTCGGGCCTAGTGTAAGGTGTCCGGCTCTTAGACCCTCCATTTTTCGAGGCCTTAAAAATTTAAGCATGATTTAATACGATTCTAGATTTGAGTAAATGTTAAAAGTGTTATAAAATATAAGATACTTTTAAGGTTGGAAATGAGCTAAATCGTTCGTGAAAAGTTTCGAGATCGGATCGGTAAAAAGCTTGAAGCAGTCGAGCCTAAACGAGCTCAAGCCTAAATTAGAGCTCGTTTGATAAACAAGCCCGAGCCCGAGCTTTATATAAAGTTTGACTAGGTCATGAAGATAAATGAGCTTCAATACATTTTGTGTATGTATACTAACGAGCTCAATACAAATAAATGGGCTATATATAAACGAGCTCGAACACGTAGCTTTAGAAGCCAAACAGCTTTTTTATAGCACGCCACAACGAATGGAAGCCCAGCCGAGCTCGAGCTTTATATACATACCACGAGCCGAGCCGAGCTCGACAGACTCGATGCATTTCTACTGCTTTCACCCTTAAATACTTTCATCCTTTTCAAACATAAGTACCTATTGATTAGTTAATGACTGGACGTGATTCTAAATGTAAACAGTCTATTGTTATAAGCAGAGAAAGAAGATTGCGACCATTGATCTTGTCTACCTTGCCCCTGACATTATATGTTTACATTTTGTCTTAACAAATTTTTTGTAGCTTTAAGTCATATAATAGACACGTATTTTCAAATGTACAAATCTGATACGTAAAAAGAATAGTCGTTTGATACGTGAACTTTAAAATGCGTGCTAATATGATCCATGGAAAATTGTTTTACCGGAAAAAACTATCAAAGTTATATGTATTGAGGTGACATCTTATTTGGCTCTTTGTGCTAACATGACTGCTTATATGGTACTCCCTCAGTCAAAAAATATAAATTTATTTTAATTTTTTCAAAGTTTTTTTATTCAGACTTTGACCTTAATTATTTTTTTCATGTTATATAATATTTGATGTAAAATATATAAATCTTATTTGGCTCTTTGGCTCTTTGTGCTAACATGACTGCTTATATGGTACTCCCTCAGTCAAAAAATATAAATTTATTTTAATTTTTTCAAAGTTTTTATTCAGATTGACCTTAATTATTTTTTCACGTTATATAATATTTGATGTAAAATATATAAATCGACTTGCTTTTAAACGATTTTCATCGTATACTTTTCATCAAATATTATATTTTCACTGAAAAAAATTAAGATCAAAGTGAAAAGAAAATGATACGCGTATAATGCGCGTCGGTCACAAAAAACTTCCTTTCTTCGAGCAAGTTTTTCAACCACCTAGAATGAACCTAATCCTTGTAGTGTAGTATTAGTGGTAAGTTCGGGATTGATATCGTTCTCTAAGGGAATAGGAATGCTATCGAGAAATTACTCGCTAAGGTTGAGGTTGAGGAAGATTATTTTTATCTTTTATATTTTTTTAAAGCTAAGGGTAAAATCTGGGGTATTGGATTTGGGGGTGGTACTTCACCGATTACTCTACTATTCTAATTATCTAATCAAGGGTAGTCTATGTCTATTGAAGTGTGCTTGTATGATGATTAAAGATGTGTCTACCTAGATACTATTACTCCTTAGTTATCTTTTATTGATGGTTGAATTGTCACGCCCTTATTCTTAACGCATTGTGTTTCTAAGGTCGTAGGGTGTGCTTTTATCCCTAACTCTTTGAGCTACCTAAGGTTAATGACTACGAAATCTCTAGGATTCATAAACTTAACACTAAGGTTATCTTTGGATATTTAGCCTACAATTCCACTAGTAACTATAAACTAATTTTCAACAAAGATTAATCAAGCATTAAAAACACAACGATGGCTTTAAGCACTCCTGAGCCAATTACAATTAAGATAAGAGATAACCAATCAATATTTAATAACTAGGTTTCATAGATCTAAGAAAACACACAAGTAAATTAGCCGGACATGTTAAACATGCAAGCATACAAACATTCAATCGAAGACATAATGAAATCAAGGGAATAAATAACTTATCTTGATGAAAAATAGGGTATTAGAACCCTAAAATATTGTCCAAGACAGACTACAATCATTTTAGGTTTTTACTCCACAAGTCTACCTCTCAAAAAGTCTGAAAATCGAATTCTATATATACATTTACAATCTGCGACGCACCACATTTTAATTGTGACGCGTCGGATCGCCATCATTGTGGGTTTCGCTCGCTGTCAACTTTGGGACGGCCGCCGTTCAGTTGTGACGCCGTCGACCTCCACCGACGTCTCGAATCTGGATCTAGGCCGTCGAGGATAAAAGTCTTCGTGAAGCCCTACTCAGTGTCGACGCGGTGTAAAATAGCAATTTCACCCCGAGTCGTCACAATATAGGGATTCGCCTGCTTGTGTGACGCCGTCAGTGCATTTCGAGAGCTTGAGTGTTTTGATCATCACTTTAGCCATTTTCTTCACATATTCACTCCTTTTGTCCAAATAAGCATCATTCCAAGATTTTGCCTTCAAGAGACCTAAAAGTGAAAAGGAACGAAATTAAGCAGAATGTGATATAAAGTGGGCGATTAAGGGCTTAAATGACCCCTTGTGTGCGTTTTAAATCCTTGTCAAATATCCCTACACTTGGTATTTATTTGTCCTCACAAATATGCTTTTGGCCAATCAATTTATAAGTTGGGGCATAAAGCAATGGTTTAACATCATTCACAACAAGTATAAGCCCCGCAATAGTCATAACAAGCACGAAAATTATATACTAGCACCTCACAAGTGGTGTTTGGGTACTCTCATCTCTCGGGTGTATATGAAATATATCAAATGGAAATGGAAGATAAACACTCATTAACCGGTCATAGTACATAGATTACCATAAGCTTGAGACTAGATCAAACCTCCACCGCTTTGGCGTAAGCACCTAGGATTAACTATCTAAGAGGTCTTTTAAAGGGTTGTAACGTTAGGCTTACGGTAGGGAAACAAAGGGTTTGGTTGGATAGGCGATTTAGTGGTGGCAAGTCAAAAATCTTTATGTTACAAGCATGAGAAGAATGGCTAAGCCAAGACTCGACTCTCTAAGCTCTAGATAACGAAACAAAGATACATAAATATAAAGATAGATGTAGGATGGTAGCCCGTATGTTTTTTTTTCACACTCTCTTTTTTTTTTTTTTTTCATACACTTTTACTCTACCATCATCTACGATAACATCAAAATATAAGGGATTTATAGGCACATCCCTACACTTGAGTTTTTATTATTCTAACACTAATTTGACCCGAATTGAAAAGATCAAAACACTTGGAGTACATTATTACGTAAAATAAAGGGAATTTGAATTTAACGTTCTTTCCCGTCATTCCATAAAATTTAACTTTGCCCATGAGTTCCAATCGTCCCAAAACTGTATAAAAAATATATGACTCAACTTAGCAACTTATGCAAGTAACTAGATAATTGAACTAAGGGTTTAGTATGATAACAATAATGCACTAAAAGTGAGTGCATACAAGGTAGGCTAAGGCGATTTGGGTATACATTTGGGGGTGGATTGTAAACAATGTTCTTCATTGATATTCCGGAACCGAAACATCATGAAAACCGCGAAAAGGATAGGCTCGAGGGTTAACTAGGGTATCGTGTACTAAAGATGAGTACAACGCAAGGGTGTGAGGAATTACTCAACCGATGTGGAAGAAGTAATTATAATACGGTATCAAACAAGGGTTATCTTAATGCCTCTTATCATTTAGTTATTCCTAACTACATAAGTGTAGTCTCACTAGCGATCTCGGGATGCATCACAAAACAAGTTCTAGAATCTATTATACTACGGTACACTCTCGAAGCATTAAAGGTGAATGCTTTAATTCCTAAAAATCTAGGCGAACCTCACATTTTGGGTGGAATTTGAGTGGTAAAGGGTTTTGTACTAGTCATATAACCTCCTATCCATGAGACGCTTTATTAAGACTAAAGACCCACCCTACATGTCATGAAAATTTTTAAATTTGGTGCTAAAATTACTCTAACCGATATTTTCATGGTTTATTACACAAATGAAATTGGACAACACAATTAATCAAGGATAAGCATAGTTTCAAAGTTCCCATTTTATTTTCCTCCATACATTTAAACCGAACATTGTCCCCAATGTTCCCGAAAAGTATCAAAGTTATGATAATGGAAGGTAATTAAAAGAGAAAGAAACTAGTACTCCCTAATTATCTCGGTAGGATCCGTGTGAAGTAGTGGTTAAATTCTTTCCAAGAAGAATGTATGTGAAAAGCTCCATCCCATCTTATGTTTCTTCTTGATAAATAAACCCGCACACTTTAAGAAAATAGACGAAACCATCGTGTAAAATCGGCGGTAAACTATATACGATTCCACTAAACTAGGATATAATACTTGTGGAATGGATGTTTGCGATTTTCCAAAAATTAAGACCGAGAAATTCCAAAATTTATAAGTAGCACGTAAAACGAGAAAGTTAGATAAGTCAAGTTCCTCCTCCGACGCCGCTGTAGCGATTTCGACGACGGCGGTTATCCCGATAGAAACGGTCTCAAGCTCTCGAAAAATTCGAAAAATTACACCTTTAAAATCTGGAAAATTTCTCGAAAACATCCATTATGACTCGATACAAGCATTTGACTAATAATATATATATATATATATATATATATATATATATATATATATATATATATATATATATATATATATATATATATATATATATATATATATATATATATATATATATATATATATCTTTTCAAGAATTGTAATTCTCATGTTCACGCTCTTTAAAAACGCGTGTAATCTTCCCTACACTTATCCTTTTGTAAAATACCTTTATATGTAATTAAGACGAGGTTAAAGACAAAATAAAGCATTTTCACAAATTCAAACATGAGAATAAACAATCAATGAAAAGAAATATGACACACAAACAAGCAAACAATTAAGCATGGGTTGCCTCCCAAGTGCTTTTCTTTATTTATGAGTCTTGTAGCTATACTCAAGTCGTGCCCTACGCACTCTACGTAAGTAAGCTTATCCTCAAGAATGTCATATGGATCAAACTTATCTTTTAAGTTCCTAGTGGTACGCTTAGTCTGCACGCTTTTCAAACTTTTCTCCATTGGGGTCATAGATTGTCATCCTAATGTGCCATTCTCCATTACCATCACTAGGTAGTCTATCCCAATTCCACTTATGCTTAGGTTTCTCACTCTCAACTTTCCACTTATTCATGACAAGATTGACGGGCAAGCTTCCTAGGAATTCGGTCATCTTCCTAAACACGAAGGCATCCTCGAACGGGTTTACTTCCACGTCCCAAGCCAATTCTTGTTCATGGAAAGTTGAATTACTAACAAAGGCCTCTTCTAGATAGAAAGGTCGTTGGGGACCTATGAAATCTTTATTAATCCAAGGCCCATATCTAGATGGCGTTCTATCTAACATGATCTCGTAGGAATTTCTTTCTCTTTGTAGTAGATATTGTGGAAAACTCGAAGGGGTTGAATAGTTTTATCAATTAAAACTTTGTTTTAAAATATTTAGATCGACTTATGTCAATCTATTTGAATGTGTATGTTGGATATTGATAGATAGATATATAAATATGTAATGTAAGATAAAGAGTAAGAAGCACATAACCACGACACAAGTATTTATAGTGGTTCGGCTACAAGGACACCTTCCTTGCCTTACTCCACTCCCCAAGCCACCTACTCGAGAGTTCGTAATCACTACACGACACCAACTCCTTATGGCGGAGAAGCCTTCACAACGTCGCCTACTCTTTTTCCGGTACTAGGCTAACCACCGGGTTCTTTCATAAGGTTGAACCGCACCTACCACAACGTTGCCTACCCTTTATCCGGTACTAGGCTAAGTACCGAGTTCCATTACAAAGGAGGAAGTACTACTCAACACTACACAACACCTAACCCCAAAGGAGACCCACTCCTTATTACAACACCATCAAGGATATCAATATCCTTGGAAACCAACTATTACTATTTGTATAACGATGCACCTCATCGATTATACGACCTTGGCATCTTTCACTAATGCCACTTGATTTTACTCCCAGGCATCTTTCACTAATTCCCTTGACACGAACGCTTGGCACCATTCACTAATGCCATAGTCTTGAATCCTTTAGCATTCTTTACTAATGCTTTTGACACGAACGTTAAGCACCTTTCACTAATGCTTTCGTCTTGACTCTTTCGGCATCCTTCACTAATGCCTTCGACACAACACTTCTATGGAGGAAGAAAGAATTATCAACAAGAGAACCTCAGTAGTCTTGATGATGACGAAGCATGGAAACTCATGGACTTGAGCTTGCTCGACTTCAAGAAGTGGTGATCTCGCCTTTAAGAGGAACCTAGAGAATCACACAAAACAAAATACAAACTACATAGAAAGATCCCTTAGGATCAGGTGGTAAGAGAGTTACAATACTGGGGAAAGTATGTGTGGAGTGGCAACCCAAAAGGAAGAAATGGCTCACTATTTATAGAAGAAAAACAACTATTGTTCCACGGATCTCACGGATCCTCACTGAGGATCCGTCCCGTAGACATCGGGGATCCATGGGACGCCCTTTGCCCATGGGTTTTGGGTCATGGGTTATGGATCATGGGTATCCAAGTAGATACAATGTATCTATAAGATGCAATGCATCTAGTCCATGGTTCATGGATTAAAACTATGGGCCATGGATTAAAACCATGGGTCATAGATATTATCCATATATGACATAAGCATGATGTCATACAATGGGTTATGGGTCAAGCTCCATGGGTATGAGTCATGGACTTTGGGTTGTACCCAACTATATTCAATGTATTTGGTCAATGGGTCAAATACTTAAGTTTCTACCCAATTGTATTACCCATTATAATATATACTAGTTGTATATATTCACCCAATATGTAAACACTAGTTGTTATGCATATGTATTACTAGATCATAAAATCACTTATACTTGTTTTAGTGTTTTATGTGAAAACGTAAGTGTGTTAGAAAACTATTGGCTTAAACCAATTACGTATTTTATTTGTTTCGTTAAAATGATTTTACGCTTGTTATCGACAAAACATTAGAAGATCGTAAAATATAAATAAACGCTTTTACGGCTTATTTGTATTAACAATCTCCCTTTTGTTGATGACAAAACATAAAATTATTTTAAGGAAAACTAAAATTGTAAAAGTTCGAATTGAGTTTTACTCTTTTCACCCCTTTTGTCTAAACAAAAGAGCGTCGAAAAGAAACTAACACAATGTTTTAAGAAAAACATGTAAAGAAAAATATAGAGAGAAGTGACGGAAAAGTTCTCGTCTTAACTCTCCTTGACGAGTCCATCCTTTGTGAGGACGCCAAGTAAATAAAACTACTAAGCTAATGCATTGCAACTTTGTTTGCAAATGGTTTCGTCTTAGTGACGATAATGCTCCCCTCGATGGTTGCAAGTTTGCAAGTGGACGTGAACGAAATGTAATCCATGTGAGGATTATATTGCAAATGGTTTTGCAATGTATGGTTTGACACAAAGCTCCCCAGCTTAGGCGCCAAAGTCTTCATGTGTATTTTGAAAATCTACAAAACAAATGTTAGAAAACAAGTATATAGTGCATAATTTCCGCAAATAAGACTCAAGTTAGTAGAAAATTGGTCTTCTTTGCACGGATCCCACTTCCCTCATTGAGGGATCCGCCTAGGCAAATCAGGGATCCGTCTATCCGATGATGATTTCAAGAATTGTGATGTACCAAATAATGTTAACATCAAAGTGAGATATGTATTCAAGCAACAAACATATACTCAAAGCAATATGGCAAATAAGTTATCATTCAATAAAACATAAGAGATAATCAACAAATCTCTAAAACTAAGAGAATGATTTAGCCATGTAATACATATTCTACTAATGAGTGACCTAAACTTAAGAGGCAACCACGTGCTTGAGTCTAAGGATGATCAAACATGAAATGAGATTCCTAAACGATCTAAGTTAAGTTTGAGACTAGGACACCATTTTAATCCTTAGGTCATGGTTGTTTAGGTTTGTTGACCTCATTGAAACGTTTGAGGAGGTGATAAAACATGAAACGTTGCTCTTCACGTAGTTCATGTATCAATCCTTCAACATGTTGACAATGATAGCAATCCTTGTCATGGTTTTGGAAAGATGGTGGTAAAGATTGAGCGTCTTGAAGCGGAGGTTCAAGTGAAGAAGGTTGGAGATCCTCAAATGAGGGTGGAGGCATATTAAGTGGTGGCTCAACAAGGGTTGATGGTGGAGGTTGGGAAGTGTCAACTTCCATGTGGTCGGGTGGTTGA
The DNA here is from genome assembly GCA_022545495.1 of Chrysanthemum lavandulifolium. Classification (NCBI taxonomy): domain Eukaryota; kingdom Viridiplantae; phylum Streptophyta; class Magnoliopsida; order Asterales; family Asteraceae; genus Chrysanthemum; species Chrysanthemum lavandulifolium. Next base: position 115,192,220 of record CM040243.1, read on the forward strand.
CTTTAATGTCTCCTCATAATCCAAAATGGACCGTTAGAGGGAAATGGAGAAATGGACATCGATGCAAGTGTTGATTCAACACCTTGGTTTTGTTGTACAATCTTCTCTAGTGAAGAGTGTGTTGGTAATGGTGGAGGATGAGATGGCCTAGGGGTAAGTCCTCTGTTGTAGGAATGTGGAGATGACTGTGAGGTGTTAAAAGATATGGCTCTAGGTACCAAGGTGTGTTTGGTTTAGTAGGAATTGTAGAGTTTAGTGATGATATTTTGTGGGAACAATCCTCTTGGGATTGGTTTGATTGGTTGAGTTGGTGGAGGGAAATCCTAGCATTTGTGGGTTTGACCAGAGATGATCGGTTGAGGAAATTTCGTGTACAACATGAGAAAGTTTCTTGGGTGGTTCTTAGGTAGATGAGTTAGCACTAGGAGCTTTCCTCATGATGAGATGACTAAAGAAAATGTTTCTAATTGCTGAGAATTATGTTATGTTTGATGACTAAGAGATTCTAGCAAGATGACTTAAAAAGGGAAGAATTTGGCAAGTGCATTCAAGACTTAAGCCACTAAGATTCTTTGGAATGTGATGATTAGCATGCACAAGAGTCAACTTCAGAGTTGTACTGATCTAGGAACTTAATTAAGATGAGATGGAGTGTTCAAATTAGCAAGATGAGCTTGAAATGATTGTTTTAGCTAGAGTTGACATGAATCATCATACGGATCCCACTTTCCTTCAATGAGGGATCCGTCTAGGCTAATCCTAGGGACCCGCCTCTCCAGCCTAAGAAAAGATAACAATGATGTTTGTAAGGTCTAATATCAATACCTTCTTGAGTGTTTCGTCCATCTAAGTGTCTTAAATGAAAGAGTACTTAAATGATCAAGGGCAATGGGTGATGTAGCTAATGATTGCCTTTAATAGAAGGAAAATAAGACTTTATGATCACCAATGGGTGTTCAAGGATGACACTAGGAATTTTGATGGTGTCAAGTCATAATAAATGATCGTAGAGATCAGATGTAAGCTTGAGATGGATTTTGAAAATCCTCAAAAAATACAAGAATTGAAAAACTAGTTTTGACCCATTTAGAGATAAGGATGACTAGAAACAATTTCCTAAAATTGATAAATATATCCACCTAAGTGTTTTGAGACGAGAAACAATGTGAGTATCGAGCGGAAATATGATGAGTCTTGATTAGTTGATAAATCAAAAGCACTTTGAGTTAGATCCTAGGTAAGCTATGGGTGAGTGTAAAGCTTTCAAATGCATGAAAAAGACTTAGTTGGTTCTAAGGTCTTATGTTTAACTAGTGTGAAGTGATCTAGTGAGCTATTTTGATGTATGAGAATCTGTACTGCTCATCAGTTGTCACGGATCCCACGGTTCCCTCAGAGGAGGGATCCGTCTAGGCTAATCCTAGGGATTCGGCATCTGCAGATCAGAACCATCACAGAAGGTAACGCAGTATTTGCACCAGATTATATGCACAAGTAATCATTAAACATAAAAGCAACATAAACATGTTATCACCTAAATCATATCATAGATAATAGTAGTAGTGATAATATCCAAGATAACACAAGCAAGCGTGCTAAAACATAATCATTCATACACAAACCGAATGCCTAAAAACAAGCATAGTCCTAAAGTCTCTTTCGTCAATCCTTTCTTTTCCTCTTTCTCGACTTCCCGACGTAGTTAGCTAGGTTTTGAATCATACCCTTAATTGTTTGAATTCGCGGTCTCGCTTGGAAGAGTTGGAAGTTGTTGATAGTAGTCAAAGGGTCCAAGTCGATGTTAGCTTCAGGTTGACATTTACTTCTTCTTCTTCTTCTTCTTCGTCCGAGGAGTCCGAGAGATCCTTAGGTTTTCTTCCATTGACCATGAACCGCTTAGAGGGTTGTTTCGTAAGAGGTACCATGACGTGATCGGAAAGGAAATGATCATCGTTGATAGGAGATGGTTGCAATGCACTAACATACTTACAAAATCATGTTAGGAGCATACCATACGGAAGTACCATGTTGGTAACTTTGAATACCCCACCATTCTCTTCACCATGTAATAAGCTAGATTAAATGGCTTTTGGTGAATAAGGCAATAAATTATTTGCACTAGACATGCATTGGATGATCCTTATTACCGACTAAGCTAATGACGCTTTTCCCTAAGAATTTCTTTCCATTTTCTAAAATGAGGTGATTTCAAGAGTTCCATTTGAAAGGGATCACGTGAATGAACTTTTGTTTCGTTGAGACGGATTGGTCGGCTCTAATTTTGAAAATAGTGTCTCGAATGATTTCGGGTTCATCAAGAGGAGTATGGTATATTGGTTTGGGATCAAAAGCAAAAGATTGAGTGGATATTGCCCAATCTTGAGTACATACAAATTCCTTCACAAGGGATGCGAAGGATTTGAGCGAATGTGGAGAGACAGCAGTGAAGTTTCGTTTATTGATGATGAAGGCGATTGAAATGCTATCATCGATGTTTTGAATGATCCTAACGCTTTTATAGAATTCAAAGATGAAAAATGGACAAATTTGTTCATCAATATCAAAAAGACAATCAAAGTTGATTGACGAGAAGACTTGACGAATGTCGGTATCTTCAAGGAAACATTCCTTGACCACACGACCTTCTGGATAAGTCGCTTTTTCAAGTCTTTGAAGATTTTGCGATCGGTTTTGACAATCCCTCTTCCGATAGTAATGGGTGAGGTAATGGATGATCATGGTGGTCTTGTTGAGTGGCTTTAGGCATGGTTGGTCCTAGAAACACAAATATTCCAATTAGGGAAAATTTGTTGAGATGGGTTTATGGTTTTGATTTGTATTAACAATGTTGTAAACACAATGTAATCTTAGTTATGTGAAAGCCCTTTCTAATGATCAATTTTGGAAAACCTAATTTTATCAATTGATTAAAAAAAATTGAGAAACCATAAACCCTAGGATGAGGATGATGTTAGTTTAACTACTTACAATGATGTTCTAGAGAAGAATGCTTGAGGCTATGGAGTCCTATGAAGATGAAACTAGCTCTTGGGTCGCTTTTTGTGTTTTGTGAGGAGAGGAAAAATGAGCGAGTTGGTTTTGAAAGCGATAGCAAATTCTCTGTCCCAGTTCCCCAGATTCCTTGTATTAGGGATCCGGCTAGTACAACTAGTAGGGATCCGCCATCGTGGGACGAGAAAGGGTGTTTGGCATTATTTTTGTAATAAGTTATAAAATAGCTTATGGAACAAAAATAGTTTTGGGAAAAAAATATTTTGGTCAACGGGATTTGATAGTTTAATTATCAAGGATCCATTTGTGATGACGGCGTTAGTTTGACGAGATCAAGAGGAATACTATTCCCGATGATGAGTAAGTCGGGAAAGTGGCGGAAAGAGACTTTTTAAGAGACTAGCAATTATTAATATCTAAAATAAAGAAAGGTATCAACACATTCTTGTAAATGTAAACTAGCTAGTGAAAGGTGAACATACCTTTATGCTCTTGGTATGGTTTAAGGAAACCATGAGATCGAAAATTCTTCATGAGCTTTTAAAGTAATCAGTTGTACTTAGAATAAGTAGATTGTGATTACTTTTAGGTTCTTCCTTGAAAGTTGACTTCATTATTCTTTGAATAGAAATGAAGTGTTTGGAGAGATCCTAGTATGAAGATATCTTGAAAAGGAGATGTTAAAATAATCTACCAATATCCAATATAGATGAAAAGAATTTGTTTTAAAAGATTTCCTTCTTTGTAGTTTTCAAACATACACGGATCGTATCAAGTTTTTAAAGTACAACATACTCTAAGAAACTTGGTAACTAAGCTATGATGCCAATTGTGGAAAACTAGAAGGGGGAGGGTTGAATAGTTTTACCAATTAAAACTTTGTTTTAAAATATTTAGATCGACTATGTCAATCTATTTGAATGCGATGTTGGACATTGATAGATAGATATATAAATGTGTAATGTAAGATAAAGAGTAAAAGCACATAACCACTAAATGAGTATTTATAGTGGTTCGGCTACAAGGACACCTTCCTTGCCCTACTCCACCCCCGAGTCACCTACTCGAGAGTTCGTAATCACTACACGACACCAACTCCTTATGGCGGAGGCCTTCACAACGTCGCCTACTTTTTTTCCGGACTAGGCTAACCACCGGTTCTTTCACAAGGTTGAACCGCACCTACCACAACATTGCCTACCCTTTATCCGGACTAGGCTAAGTACCGAGTTCCATTACAAAGGAGGAACTACTACCCAACACTATACAACACCTAACCCCAAAGGAGACCCACCTTATTACAACACCATCAAGGATATCAATATACTTGGAAACCAACTATTGCTATTTTTATAATAATGCACCTCATCGATTATACGACCTTGGCATCTTTCACTAATGCCACTTGATTTGAAACCCAGGCATCTTTCACTAATTCCTTGACACGAACGCTGGCACCATTCACTAATGTCATAGTCTTGACTCCTTTAGCATTCTTTACTAATGCTTTTGACACGAACGTTAAGCACCTTTCACTAATGCTTCGCCTTGACTCTTTCGACATCCTTCACTAATGCCTTCGACACAACACTTCTATGGAGGAAGAAAGCATTATCAACAAGAGAACCTCGAGTCTTGATTATGACGCAAGCATGGCAACTCATGGACTGAGCTTGCTCGACCAAGAAGTGGTGATCTCGCCTTTAAGAGGAACCTAGAGAATCACACAAAACAAAAGACAAACTACATAGAAAGATCCCTTAGGATCGGTGGTAGAGAGTTACAATACTTGGGAAAGTATGTGGGAGTGGCAACCCAAAAAGAAGAAATGGCTCACTGTTTATGAAGAATAACAACTATCGCTCCACGGATCCTCACTTGAGGATCCGTCCACAGACATCGGGGATCCGGACGCGCCCTTTGCCCATGGGTTTTGGGTCATGGGTCATGGGTTATGGATCATGGGTATCCAAGTAGATAATGTATCTATAATATGCAATGCATCTAGTCCATGGTCACGGATTACAACTATGGGCCATGGATTAAAACCATGGGTCTGGATATTATCCATATATGACATAAGCATGATGTCATGCAATGGGTTATGGGTCAAACTCCATGGGTATGGGTCATGGACTTTGGGTTGTACCCAACTATATTCAATGTATTTGGTCAATGGGTCAAATACTTAAGTTTCTACCCAATTGTATTACCCATTATAATATATACTAGTTATGTATATATTCACCCAATATGTAAACACTAGTTGTTATACATATGTATTACTAGATCATAAAATCACTTATACTTGTTTTAGTGTTTTATGTGAAAACGTAGTGTGTTAGAAAACTATTGGCTTAAACTAATTACGATTTTATTTGTTTCATTAAAATGATTTTACGCTTGTTATCGACAAAACATTAGAAGATCGAAATATAAATGAACGTTTTACGGCTTATTTGTATTAACATATATGCTTCTTGACATCATAAATTGACCTAGCACTCCTTCTCCTACCACTATTTTAGACATCTTACAATCAATGATGGCACTAGCGGTAGCTAAGAATCCCCTTCCTACTAACAACGGGCATGTCGGGTCCTTATTCATGTCTAGCACATGGAAACCGCCAAAAGAGTCAATTCGCCTATGTGCACTAACATGTCTTTATTATCCCTACCGGATATGCAATACTACCGTCCTCTAGACCTCGGGATGGTTTCGTCATATTCTATCTTACCTAGGTTAAGGCTTCTATGGAGGGACAATGGAAGAAGATTGACGCTCGATCCTAAGTCGGCTAAAGTGTCGAAAGGTTTGAGTTTCCAAGCCTACACGGAAGAATGAATGGACGGATCATCTAACTTTTAGGTTACTTATTTTGCATAAATGCGGACCCACGCCTCCTAGCTTTAGTTCTTGCTCATCATGTCTACCAACGTACCTACAATCATCTCCATTGTTGCCGAGGATGTTCAAGCGGTGGTTCAGATACTGTCCACCCATGCTTGACAGAACCGACTACGACTCTTGGGCTCAAAGAATCAGTTGTCTTTGTCTTGGAAAGGAAAATGGGGTCAACATTCTCAAATCGATTGATGAAGGACATTATCGATTGAGACTACAAGAGACTTAATTGATACATTGCGGATGGAACAATGATATATGGAATAGACGGACCAAAGACATATGATGAGCTCGATGATAAGGAGAAAAGAGATTCGATGTTGATATCGGGCTTCTAACATCATACTTCAAGGTCTTCCAAAAGATATCTGGTGATAAATCACAACACGAAGCCAAGGCAATGTGGGATAATGTCAAGATGCTTCTCTCGGGTTACGAACTAACTATGGAAGATAGAGAATCACAACTCTATGATGAATTTGAGCACTTCAAGATGAAACCGGTGAGAGTGTCTATGAGTATTACATGAGATTCCACAAGCTTGTTAATGATATGAGGAACATCGAATGACTATGCTAAACATTCATTTGAACTCAAAGTTTGTGAACAACATGAATCCGAATGGCACAAGTTTGTCACCTCTGTGAAGCTAACCAAAGGATTGAAGAATACAAACTATGAGCAACTCTATGCCTTCCTTCTTCGAATAAGAGACATGCTATGTTTGAAAAAAGGATTCTTAATCGGTTCAAAACCAACCAGAGGAGATAAGCTCATCAAATGATTCAACCGCCTTCTACTCAAACATTGGAATTACCACCAAAGCATCTCAAGTTATACCCATGGGTAATGGTAATCACAAACTCATTCCCGATCCAATGTTCAAACAAGGCGATCTTGATGCACGTGGAAACTTCATTAATCAATGGCTCTCATGATCGGTCAAAACATGAACTCTCTCCACACACTAACAACAACCTCGAACAACATCTAATGCACACAATCATGCCCTTTATCGGAGATGGGAAGGTTATGGTACAACCAGTTCAAGAAAGGCGTATGAACAAGGAAGAGGTAGAGTTGATAGAGGGTATGTGGCAAATCAGAATAGGGAAGGAATGGAAATCAAGGACAAGTAAAGCCGATCAAGTGTTACAACTGTGGTGGTGAGGACATATTGCAAGGCGCACATCGCCAAAACGCCTCGAATGCCGAGTACTTGAGGATAAGATGTTTCTAGTGCAAGCTCGGGACAATGGAGCGACTTTGGATGAAGAGGAGTTCTTGTTTTTCTTGAAGGGAATGCCAAGACTTATGATCTCGATGTTGATGAACAACCAATTAGGAGATAGGTCATAATCATCGAATTCCTTTCAAGTAGGCGATTGTGATGCATTTGACTCGATGTAGATGAAGAACCTCATCGCTCAAACAATCTTCATGGCTAGCATCTCACCTATGGTTTCTCCAAGGTCTCTCCTCCACAACAAACTGGTCCGACCAAAGACAAAATCATTTGAGGTATTAAAACTATATGATAATGTTGATGAGCGAAAGATGCATAATGAAGTACAATCTCTTGAAACTTATGAATCGATATTGATGATGAGGGTAATAGCAATATTGTCCCATATGATCAATATGTGAAGCAAAGAAAGTAAGGTTGTACCAAGTAATGCATCCTCTGCGATCAATGATGACTATGTTTTTGATGAATTCACTTGCATGTGCCTCGATGATTCTGTTGTCTCGAGGCGAATGCCTATAAAGAGCGTGTTGCTATTTATGAACAACGTGCTAAATTTGAGTTGACCACCGTGAGTAGGAAATGGATGACCAAATGCGTACAATTATTAGAAAAAGTAATTTTAGAGAAGAAGTATTAAAACAAGAGTTAAACTCCTTACAAGAAAAGCTTTCTAAAGCGCTAAGCAAAACAAGAACTTCAAGAAAATGTGAAAATTCTTAAGCAAGAATTCAATGTTAAGGAATCAAAACTTTTGAATGATTTTTCAAATCGAAAACTTTAAAAACAAGATTGAAAATAAATTGTGCGTACAAGGAACACCATTGATCGCTCACATGATCACTAAGCATAGAGTCTTAAGCGATAAGCATAGCATTCCCTTACAAGAGACTTAATTGATACAAATTGCAGATGGAACAATGATATATGAAATAGACAGACCAAAGACATATGATGAGCTCGATGATAAGGAGAAAAAGAGATTTGATCTTGATATCGGGGCTTCTAACTTCATACTTCAAGGTCTTCCAAAAGATATCTACAAGTCGATAAATCACAACACGAAGCCAAGGCGGTGTGGGATAATGTCAAGATGCTTCTCTCGGTTACGAACTAACTATGGAAGATAGAGAATCACAACTCTATGATGAATTTGAGCACTTCAAGATGAAACCGGATGAGAGTGTCTATGAGTATTACGTGAGATTCCACAAGCTTGTTAATGATATGAGGAACATCGAATGACTATGCTAAACATTCAATTTGAACTCAAAGTTTGTGAACAACATGAATCCCGAATGGCACAAGTTTGTCACCTCGTGAAGCTAACCAAAGGATTGAAGAATACAAACTATGAGCAACTCTATGCCTTCCTTCTTCGAATAAGAGACATGCTATGTTTGAAAAAGGATTCTTAATCAGTTCAAAACCAACCAAGGAGAGATAAGCTCATCAAATGATTCAAGCGCCTTCTACTCAAACATTGGAATTACCACCAAAGCATCTCAAGTTATACCCATGGGTAATGGTAATCACAAACTCATTCCGATCCAATGTTCAAACAAGGCGATCTTTGATGCACACGTGGAAACTTCATTAATCAACTGGCTCTCATGATCACCAAAACATGAACTCTCCCACACACTAACAACAACCTCGAACAACATCTAATGCACACAATCATGCCATCGGAGATGGGAAGGTTATGGTACAACCGGTTCAAGAAAGGCGGTATGAACAAGGAAGAGGTAGAGTTGATAGAGGGTATGTGGCAAATCGAATAGGGAAGGAATGGAAATCAAGGACAAGTAAAGCCGATCAAGTGTTACAACTGTAGTGGTGAGGACATATTGCAAGGAACTCGCACATCGCCAAAACGCCTCGAATGCCGAGTACTTGAGGATAAGATGTTTCTAGTGCAAGCTCGGGACAATGGAGCAACTTTGGATGAAGAGGAGTTCTTGTTTCTTCTTGAAGGAATGCCAAGACTTATGATGCTGATGTTGATGAACAACCAATTCAGGAGATAGGTCATAATCATCAGAATGCCTTTCAAGTAGCTGATTGTGATGCATTTGACTCTGATGTAGATGAAGAACCTACTGCTCAAACAATCTTCATGGCTAGCATCTCACCTATGGTTTCTCCAAAGGTCTCTCCTCCACAACAAACTGGTCCATCCAAAGACAAAATCATTTCAGAGGTATTAAAACTATATGATAATGTTGATGAGCGAAAGATGCATAATGAAGTACAATCTCTTGAAACTTATGAATCAGATATTGATGATGAGGGTAATAGCAATATTGTCCCATATGATCAATATGTGAAGCAAAGTGAAAGTAAGGTTGTACCAAGTAATGCATCCTCTGCAGTCAATGATGACTATGTTTTTGATGAATTCACTGCATGTGCCCCTGATGATTCTGTTGTCTACAGGCGAATGCCTATAAAGAACGTGTTGCTATTTATGAACAACGTGCTAAATTTGAGTTGACCACCCGTGAGCAGGAAATGGATGACCAAATGCGTACAATTATTAGAAAAAGTAATTTTAGAGAAGAAGTATTAAAACAAGAGTTAAACTCCTTACAAGAAAAGCTTTCTAAAGCGCTAAGCAAAAACAAGAACTTCAAGAAAATGTGAAAATGCTTAGCAAGAATTCAATGTTAAGGAATCAAAACTTTTGAATGATTTTCAAATCTGAAAACTTTAAAAACAAGATTGAAAATAAATTGTGCGTACAAGGAACACCATTCGATCGCTCACATGATCACTAAGCATAGAGTCTTAAGCGATAAGCATAGCATTCCCCTTGTTGAGGAACCAAATCCAAAGGTCATTAAAAGGCTAGAAGTGCTCATAAGGTAATTTATGATGGCAATGAAATCCTTAAGCCTAGATAGAAACCTAGTTGTCTTGAGTGCATTGAGGAAGATAAGAAATCGATGAAGTCACTAGGAGAAGATGAACAAGAAACTAAATGATCCTAAATGTAAAGAGAAGAAAATATCTATCATACCCCATGATTACAAAAGGAGAATTGGATTTCCTTGAACATGTTTAAGCCTCAAACGTTGTTAACTCCCGAATAAGTGTTCGGAAAAAGGATTTAGATAAGCAAAAGCGAGAGAATCTTGTTGTTACAAACCCTCCCTTAGGAAAATGCCTTCATGATGTGTATCCTCCAAATACACCGTGCATCTAGTTCCTAGAACTATTGCCACTAAAAGCAAAACCTTAATCGGTCAATATGTCATATTTCAATTATTTGTTGATTTTGAGAAAACTTGTAAGAAAAGGATCACACCTTGGGATAGCGAAGGGAAAGGGTTTTGAGAAAACTAAAGAATGCTATTTAAGCGAGGTCATGCCTTTCTTTAAACAATTAAAAGATCAATTTGAGAGTCTTAAAAGGGATGGACTTAGATATTAAAGAAATGGAAAAGGAATTTGATGCGATGATTGTTGAGGTTAGTAACTATGAGCGAGAACTAAAATATAATGAGATTGAGAGGAAGAACTCGCACACCTTGAATGAGAATCTTATTTACGAATGTATTGCTCAAGATGTGTTTTAATCGCTACAAATTGTTCCATTAATGCTTTTCAATTTCATGAATTATCTGTTGCTCGAAAGTCTCCCATGATCGTGTCATTGAGCTTGAAAAACTAACTCTAAAGCGCATAATAAGGTTGAACAGGATGATCATGATAACTCGGTAAAACAGTTTTCTAAATTGGAAGTTGAGCATCTTGCTTTGCAATTAAAATATCAACATCCGAAAGAAAATGTTAAAACCTCAAATATCAAGACATCCTTGGATGTTCCCGAATTTGATGCGCTTTTGAAATTAGCAAACGTGATGAGCAGTTCGAGCTCATTGTAACACGATCGAGAAAGTTGAAAGCCCAAATTGCTCAATTAAAGGGTGAAATGAACAATGTGACTGGCTCCCAAATGCCTCCTCCTTTAGATTCTCGGAATTCTCAAAATTTTCATCTTCAAAACTTGGTTAATGCTTTACAAAAGGAAAATGAGAGTTTTCTAGAAGAAAATGAAAAGGTTAAACGTTATTTCAATGAGTTATTTGAGTCAATAAAAGTCACTCGTAATAAAAATAATGAACAAATAATTTTGTTGCAAAAGGAAATTGAGAATCTTAAGAGTCAGGTAAAAGGGAAAATGCCAATGACCAATGGGGAGAATGGTGCATCAAAGGTGCATGGGTGTAATAAATATGCTTTGTCTGTGAAATATATTCCTCCTCATCTTAGGAATAACAAACTTTCCATTCAAACATATTTCTCATACCTTAAGGATAGTCTAGAATGTCTCCGTGAGATTGTAGAAGAGGATAAGTTAGAGAAACCACTTGATAATGCAATTGGCCATGCATGCTTATATGCCAAACGATCTCAAGAACTTCTAGAATGCTTAATTACAATATGCCCTAAATCCCTAGGTGAGCAAGTCAATCCCTTGATACCCTGTTCTATGCCTAATGCCAAGAATACAAGTCATTCAATGCTCAATGTTATGAATGTGAACTTTAGTAGGCCTTCAAATAGTTCAGATCCCAGCACCTCCAGTGTTAAGAAAGTGAACCTCAGTGTGCCTTCGAATAGTTCACATCCCAGCACATCAAAACAGGAAAGGCAAAAGTAGAAAAACCAACTAATGTTCCCGTTCCCTCTAAAGGAGTAATCAGTGACATTAAAGCGAGCAGGTCAAAGTCTCAAGGCAATACAAGGAATGATAGGACCTCGCAAGCTAAGAATGTGCATTGGAAGAAAGTAGAAGATCACCGTAGGGAGAATTTGAATAAAACGAATCGTGTTGATTCTATTGTTAGCTCTAAGCATACTGTAATTAATGTGAATTCTACTACTTTTGGCAAAATATGTAATGATGATTGCGCGGTTTCTGTTACTAATCTTGAATGTGGTATGAGTGATTTGTCTAAAGCTGTCAAATGCTTAGTTAAAACTGTTAATGTTTAAAATCAAGCTAAGAAGGCTAAAAGGCAAAAGCGAAAGAAAGTTAGAAAACAGTGGAAACCCACAGGAAGAACATTTAGTAAGATAGGTTATCAATGGATTCCTTTTGGCCACAAGGTTAATCAGGCAATGCCCACTAGAAAATGGATGCCTACTGGTAGAATTATTCCCTTAAGAAGTGAACATACTTTGAATAGGTCAAATACGGATACTAGCACTTCATCTATTTCTAATGTTTCCATTGCTTCTATTTCTAATATGGGTGTTTCTATTTCTGATGTGGGAGTTCCAATCACTGTTACTAACCAAATGGAACCCATTCTTGCATGGGGATCCCAATTATCCAGTTATCCATTCTTGTCTGTGTTCAACTGCAGATCGTTCAAATCGTTACGTGGTACACGGACTCAGTTTGTTTCAAGCATATATTTGGAGACCGGTCGCGGCTCATGAACTTCGTGAGTAAATTCATTGGGACAGTTAGATTCGGGAACGACCATTTTGGAGCTATTATGGGTTATAGAGATTATGTGGTTGGTAAAAGTGTAATTTCTAGGGTATATTATGTGGAAGGTCTTGGTCATAATTTGTTCTCTGTTGGTCAATTCTGTGATTCCGATCTAGAAGTGGCTTTTAGAAAACATTCTTGTGTCGTTAGAGAACTTGATGGTGTGGAATTATTAAGAGGTACTCGAGGTTCAAACCTATACACCATCTCTATCGATGACATGATGAAGTCTTCTCCAATCACTTTGGTCATCAAAGGCTTCTAAAACAAATTCTTGGTTATGGCATCGTCGTCTCAATCACTTGAACTTGACACCATAAACAATCTTTCGAGAAAGGATCTTGTCGAGGCTTACCCAGTTAAAATATGAAAAGATCATCTTTGTTCGACTTGCCAATTGGGAAAAAGCACGAAATATGCCCACAAACCAAAACCCACAAACTCGATAATGGAAGTTCTTCATACCCTTCATATGGATCATGCGGACCAATGAGAGTGCAAACGATAAATGGGAAGAAATACATTCTAGTAGTTGTTGATGACTACTCTCGATTTACTTGGGTAAAGTTTTTGAGGACAAAGGATGAAACTCGGATCTCATCATCAAACTAATCAAACGACTTGAGTTCGACTCAACAATACAATCGAATTGTTCGAGCAGACAATGGCACATAGTTTGTTAACAAAGATTTATTCGGTTTTATGAAAGTGTTGGAATCGGTCATCAAAGAAGTGTTCCACGAACTCCTCAACGAGCGGTGTAGTTGAAAGACGAAATCGAACTCTTGTGGAAGCCGCAAGAACAATGCTAATTTATTCAAAGGTTCCAATGTTTCTATGGGTTGAAGCCATTGCCACTGCTTGCTACACCCAAAATCGTTCCCTTATACACACCTCTCATGGAAAAACTCCATATGAACTTGTTCATAAACGAAAGCCTGATCTCTCCTACCTTCGTGTGTTTGGTGCCTTGTGCTATCCAACGAATGACGGTCAAGACTAAGAAAATTAAGAGCAAAGGCAGATATTGGAGTTTTTGTTGGTTATGCACCAAACAAGAAGGGTTACAGAATCTACAACAAGAGAACCCGAAATATCATGGAAACAATTCACGTTCGTTCGATGAGCCGACCGGTCAAATGGCTCTGGACAATCCGATTCGGACCCGCACCTCAAAACAGTCCCATTGGTTCATCCTTGTACCAAATTCTCTCCAAAGAACTCCATATGTACCTCCAGTGAAGATGATTTGAAGAAATTGTTTGATCCGATGTTTGATGAACACTATGAGCCAAGTGCTAATGATCATCAATTCCTACAACAGTAGTGCTCATATCCCTATGAATGAAGTCAATCCTTGATCTCAATATCACTAAGTCAAGAAGCGCTTCTGCTTGATCACTCTGTCTCATCAATCTTCAAATGTACATCATGGGCATTTCGCATCAATGATGAAGTTAATCCCTTTGCTACTCCCGAAGATGCTCCATTTGAAAACATATTTGCTCTCGAATCATCATCGAACCATCTTCTTGAGGAGACATCGACTCTGCTACTTGAGTCCCTCAACAACGACCACATGAACACCTCGAGAAAATGGACTCACGATCATCCATTAGACAACATCATTGGAAATCCTCTCGTCCGATATCCACACGGAAACAACTTGCAAGCGATGCCTTATGGTGCTTCTTCAACTTCGTACTCTCTAAGATCGAACCAAAAGATATTAAAACCGCCATGAATGAAGGCAATTTGGTTCAATGCCATGAAAGAAGAAATTCATGAGTTTGATCGACTTGATGTATGAGAATTAGTACCGCTCCGGTTTGTGCTATGATCATTGCTCTAAAATGGATCTTCAAAGTGAAACTTGATGAGCATGGTGATGTCTTAAAGAACAAGGCTCGATTGGTTGCTAAAGGATACCGTCAAGAGGAGGGTATCTACTTTGAAGACTCATTTGCTCCTGTTGCTCGTATCGAGGCAATCAGAATCTTCTTGGCTAATCTTGCAAGTAAGAACATGGTATTCTATCGATGGATGTAAAGACGACATTTCTTAACGGAGATCTTAAAGAAGTCATCTCGTCCACCAACCCGAAGGCTTTGTGAATCGAGCATCCTACTCACGTTTATCGTTTGAAGAAGGCTCTTTACGGTTTAAAGCAAGCTCCAAGGGCATGGTATGATACACTATCAAAGTTTCTTCTATCTCTGGATTCGTGAAAGGAGCAGTTGATCCGACATTGTTCACCGTGAAGTCGAGCAAACATTTAATTCACGTTCAAATATATGTTGATGATATCATTTTGCCTCGACCGACCCCAATGAGTGTGACCGTTTTCAAATGAAATGGGTTCTAAATTTCAAATGTCAATGATGGGACAAATGTCATTTTCTTGGGATTAAAAATTTCACAAAGTCCGGAGGCATTTTTATAAATCAATCTAAATATGCTAATGAGATTTTAAAGAAATTTGGATTCGATTCTAGTGACCCATTGACACTCCCATGATTGAACGTACTAAACTAGATGAGGACCACTCGGGATCATGGTATACCAAACGAAGTATCTTAGTATGATTGGATCACGATGTACCTCACGGCTAGTAGACCGACATCTTGTTCATTGTTTGCATGTGTGCTAGATACCGTGCTAAGCCTACTAAAAAGCAACTTGAAGCGGTTAAGCGGGTCTTCGGTATCTCCAAGGAACCATCAATATGGGACTTTGGTACCCAAAGGACACCGGTATGTCACTAACGACCTATGCGGATCCGATCATGCGGGATGTCAAGATACTCGTCAAGTACGTCGGAGGTGCTCGGTTTTGGGTGATAAGCTTGTGAGTGGTCTTCAAAAAGCAAATGAGTACTTCTATTTCCTCTCAGAGGTGAATACATAGCCATGTCATCTTGTTGTGCTCAAATCCTATGGATGAGATCCCAATTATCGACTATGGCTTTGAATTCAACAAAATCCTCATCTTGTGATAATAAAAGTGCTATTGCTCTCATGAAACAACAGACAACACTCAAGAGCAAAGCACATCGACATTCGACATCATTTCATCGGGAACAACTTGAAAGCGTGTAGTGGAACTTTACTTTGTGAGGACTGAATACCAGTTAGCAGACATCTTCACCAAAGCTCTTCCTAGAGAACGTTTTGAGTTTATTCTTCCACGACTTGGTCTTAAGAGCCTACAACCGGAAACACTCAAACGTCTTCAAGAGGAAGAAGAGGAGTAAAAGGTTTTTCTTCATCTATCTCTTGTAAATATTTATTAAAAAAAAAATCAAATAGAAAAATATAAAACTTTCAAAATCCATAAAAATTTGAAAAATTCGAAAAATCTTCAAAAAATATTGTCATTTTGTCATGTTTTTCTCAATTCGATAAATATCTACGGTCTTGATGCTGTCATTCAAAGAATGACACGGGGACTTTAGATGTTGTTCGAATTTTCATATAAAAAAAATCAAAAAATCAAAAAATATTTTTGAGAGAAAGAGAAACAATGGTTTATTGTCATTTCAGGCAGTAACCCGCTTTTCAAAGAAAGAACAGAGCCATGTTTTATCTTGGTTTTCAAATCTCATGCTCTGATTCTTTATACAAATCCTTACTATCTAATGAAAACTAGTTGTTTTGAAAAATAACTCGGACTCTATTTTTGAAAATCATCTGGACTTAAAGTGTGTCAAAATATCTATCTCTCAATCAACAACTTAGGTCATTGATTGAGGGGGAGAATGATTTAAATTAAATTAAAAAGTTATTTGACATTCAATTGTTTTCAAAAGATAATCATGCATGTTTAATCAATGGAGTTTAAAGTCTCAAAACCCAATCCTTATCAGTTAAAACGCTTTCAAAATTAAGTCACAATTCTCCTTAAAAGCTTTCCAAATCAATTTAAATCTTCAGAGATCACAAATCTCAAATGATTTGATAATTATGATCGGGGGAGAATTTGTGATTTAAATTGGATTTAAACTGATAATTCGATAAATGGTTTCACATGTGTCTAGCTAGCTTTCCGCCTCACATGTGCCAAACGATTTCAATTTTTCCATGCACATGTTGAGGGGGAGCATCCTTTTGAACCACAAAGATTTGAAACGTGATTGATTTGTCTCTTAGTGCAGGTTCCCTCTAAGTATGTGCAAAACTCTTTCAAACCTCGAGGCATATATTGAGGGGGAGCAAACTTATGAAAACCTCATCCTTCCCTAATATGCTTTATCTACTTGTTTTGATCGAGGAAGTGATGTTGATATCTTTAGAAAATGGTAATCAAAGAAGTTAATTCTTCCTCTTGCCTCCGTGTGCTAATACAATTTCAAATATATGTAGCACATGTTGAGGGGAGCTCTTGTTCTAAAAATATCAAAACAATTCGGTACAAAATGCTTTGATAATATATCACAAGTATCCGGATTGAGTTTAAAATGGTTTTCAATTGGTTCCAATGGCGGATGAACAATACCAAATAGACCGACCAACTTTACTTTATGTATGGTGATATAAGGACGATAAGGTTAGGTATTTGTTCCCATGATCCGGCGTAAGCCGGAGGGATCTACCGAGGACAATCCACTAGATAGTGTAGAAGTCCTTAGGTACATTGAAAAAAAGGAGAAAAATGAGATATGGGAAGAGTGCGGATGAGACCGAGCTAGTAATCGAATAAACCCAACAAGGTTCTAGCTATGAAGTCTCGGTAAGCACTCAAGGGTTGAAGAATGAAAAGAATTAAATGAGAAAGGGTGAAAACAAATAGCCCTCCAATTATTCAACCTTAGGCGATTATGGGTTCAATTCATATCCTAATGGTGGTTACAAAGGTAACATCGGTATTGAAGACAAGACGTCATGGACCCAAAGGACGCACCGCACTTCAACTTCCCAAACCACTCAAGTTCCTCTTAAAAGGACTTGTTTTATTCTCACGTGGAACCGACATTATCTATCGACTTTCTCTTAGAGATTGTTGATATTGAAGAAGGAGACCCTCTCCCTAGTCTCCGATATAGGATCCAAATATGCACAATTGAGTCTAGAGCCACGAGATCATCTATAAATCTCATTAGGGCACTTTCAATGAAGACTCTCTGTTTCACACAATGTGGAAAGAGAGATTATATCTTAAGTCCTACGCATTATCCTTGTGGTATTGCCAGAACATCTGAGTGATATGCAAACATATTCACGATAAAGATGGAAAGCCTTCTCGAGCCAACATCAAACAAACTCCTGGTAGGTGGCTGTGAGATCTATTCAATAGATCAACCATGTGACAACTGAACATAAACAATGGAGCGATTCAATCTTTTGAATCAATCCTGGTTCAGGTTATGGATTGACGAATACCTTTGAAAAACCTGTCGTTGTGCTTAAAAACTCTTTTCTTTAGCAAATCGACTGTGTACCTATATTTCAATATAAAAGGTGTTTATGATTGATAATTGATTTTCATTAAAACCTTCGTTGTATTGCAAAAACAATTTCTATTGAGCGATACAAGATTGTTTTTCAAATATCTTTTTATCAATCAGTGAATCTCAATTATTTGGTTCACTCACTTCTTGTTGTCTTCTTTGAGACGTTTCGGTTTGAGAAACGGCTAGAGCATTGCGAAACCTCACAAGGAAATTCTTGAATTTTACACGATCACGAGGCAAGATACTTGTCTTGATCAACGGGAACCGTGGGCGTGTACCTCAATTCAACGAAAGTGATCAAAGACACTTTGTGTGCTTTATTGCTAACTGCTTTATGCGGGAACTCCCTACGTTTGCGGTGATCGAATGGAGCGGTCAATCCATAGCCGCATGCTCACACAACACATTCATTTCCAAAGAAATCATGATTAGTGCATCAATGACTCTATTATTATCACTCCATGCTTCGCTACGCCGCCAATATCATGAATCAACGAAAGCTTCCGCTACTCGATAAGAACATATCATGATCCGTAAGGTGAGCATGTCGGTCCAAATGTCACTACATCACATAATACCAACACCACAATGGATGAGTCGAGATTTACTGATGCGATGATCTCAAACGGCTCAAAACTCTGTATCACGTGGATCAGTTAAAGACCTCCACTCAGATTATCCAAACATGCAATGTGAAGAATCAATGACTACGAGCTTCAGAGCAAAGTACTACATCAAGAATGCAAGAACAATTTAAACTGTAATATCTGTTTGTATTCAATGTAATTTTAATGTGTGTTTGAGGTGACCTCTCTTAGGGGGAGATTGTTAGGATTTAGTAAATCCAGTTATTGAAGAGTCGGTCACCTCAAGTATATGTAATCGTTAGAAAGCTCGTAGTCATAGATTATTATAAGTTAAGTAGTATTTAGTTTAGTAACACTGTGGAGGACGGACGGGTCTTTACCCACCTGTATGCCCGATCCCACCCGATAGGTGGCGATTTATGTAATGACTATAAATACTCTCTACCTTCCAAGGTAGAGAGTTGGAGCTCATAATAAGATTTTTATTTCTCTCACTAAAGTTCCCAACCTCTAACTTTCTCTCTCTAAAACCTCTTATACGCCTACTTGTGATTATGGTTTAGTGTGTTTGTGAAATCCAATATGTTACATATACGTATATTAGATGCATTTCATGATTGCTCTTGTTTTTTGTTCCTCTGCACGTGCCGATCTCATGAAAATCAATTTGCATCATCTATACATCAAATTAACTTTCGAAACTCAAGATGTTGCATCTATATGAATAGAAATGCATCTAATGCAAGTCGTTGCATCTCAAATGCGTGATTTTGGTCACTTCTCACTACTTTTTATTTTAATTTACTTCTCACTGGATCCCTACTATCTATACATTATATATAAGAGGAGGCATGCCACGTCATAATGCCACTTGGCATCCCATAATGCCACGTCATATTTCCATGTCATCACAATTTTTCCATGTCAGCACAATTTGTCCACCTAAGCAATTGTCTTTCTTAATTTCGGTTGATTATTTTTTATAAAAAATACAGCTGCATGGATTCGAACTCAAGACCATGTAGATATTATGTGGTGTCTTAACCACTGAACCACCACATTTTTTGTTGAGATTACGTAATTCAAACCTATATAGGATACCAAGTTTTGTGATAAGTTTTGCGAGACAAAATATATAATCTAAAATAACATAAAGTCAGTAAGCGATTCATTCAAAAGACCAAAACACAAAACATTCAAAACCCTAAGCGGCCATTATCGATCATTGTCAAAACCCTAGCGCCATCATCGATCATAATCTGTACCCTAACTCTTGAAAATTAGCTTGAAACATTTGTGGGATCCGACTTGGTTTTTATGGATATTTAATTTTTATTATATACTTCATCTACTGAATTGAAACCTCCTTCAGGTTCTTTGTCACGTTTTTTGTTTGATCAGGTTATGAAGATTGAATTGTCATCCACCGTAGAAGTTGGATCAGAAATATACATTACTTACATAGGTTGTAGCACTCCCGTTAAGCAAGAAAAGCTCTTCGTTCTTGGCTTTCAGGTTTATCGCTTTTTTTCACTACCAATAAAAACGATATCTATGCATGTTTTTACTTCATACATTAGAATTTTGTTGAAGTTTTTTGGTCTGACCACAAGGTGACGTTTTGGCTCAGGATTTATGTTTTAAATCAGTTGAACGTTAGGTCTATTTTCTTTGAAAATGACCCAAAGGTTTATAAATATTCATAATTCTAAAATCTTTTATGGGAAATCACATGTAGATAGATATATAATGTTTCGATTATTTATGTATATGCGTAAATGCCTAATATAGAGGCTGATTTAGAGGGTTTATGATCGTTGGTGTGTTTCGATTTGCATTTTTGAACTAGCTATTCCAATTTTAAATTAGGATCAGATAAGTTAATGACCATTTGATTAAAAATCAAGAATTTGATAGCGCTTCTCCTTTATGTTGCAGATTTGTGACTCATCTTTGGTCTATGCTAATGGGAAAAGGATGTCAAGTTAATCAAGTACTTCTTTTTTAATCCAGAATATATCTCACATAAACTCTATGAATTCGTGTTTCTCGCATTTTTCGTCGTTAGCAGATAACTATGAGTACACAATCCAAACATCACAGCATGTTAAAGGTAGGGGTCGGTGAGGCACAAAATTACTAATCATTTGTTGTTTATTGTCTTGCTTAAGTTTAATATGTACTCAAAAAAACGAGCGCACCTTTAGGAGTCACATTAAAGAAGTGCCTCATATATAAGTTAAACATATTTTTTTTACCATATCAATTCAGGTGGGAATTTGAACCCAAAGTAGCTTAGAGATGAGGGTGTCTGTCTAGGCTTATTTTTCAGCTTGTACTTGATTTTAGTAAGTAGCTTATGGCTTTATGATGGATAGGATTATAAACTCTTGCTAAGTGGTTAGGTTAGCTTTTGTATAATAAGCGGCAAACAAAGCTTTTAAGCCTTAATAAGCCATAAGGTAGGAATTTACCCAAACCCAAACTTGTGTTATTGATATTAACTAACAAAATAGACCAAAAAAAACTTAAACAAGCACCCCTTAATTGTGAAAGAATGTAATTATATAAAATATGTAGTAGCAAGTGTGTAAATGTATTTAGATAAAATTGAGCAGTGAGCCTAACGGGTACTGGAAACTGTTTGTTATTGCTTGCATTCATACTGTTTACATGGAATCTTGTGTTTAGGATGATCACATTTCATGCTTACTTACTCGTACTTCATGTTTGTCTATCTTGATACAGACCTGGCTCATGCATTCTCCTCCATTAGCAGAGATGCCAATTTCATCGATCATACCAGTGAGCTTGGATGGAAAGAGTGAGGATTTTACAATCCTCTCCATGGTTTTTAATATATTTTTTGATCCATCCGCCTAAACTAATCTAAAATTTATCTTTGTTTAGGGATCAAAGAATTCGGCCAATTGTAGTTGATCCAGGGCTTTACTTAGCAAGGCGAACCCAAATCTTCCGTGCCACTGAAAAACGGCCAATGCCCAACGCTTTTAAAGTTTTTACAGGAAAAGTCTCCTTCCCTCTTTTGTGAGTAAGCTAGAGGTGCCACAATATGATCCATTTACTTGTGAATGGGTCGATTTCGGTTGTTTTTTAACAGTTAAAATAATAAATGGGTCAAATGGGTTAAAACTTGAAAGTCACCTAAAGAAAGCTAAAGATCAATCTAAAACTTCTAGATCAGTATGTTTGAAATGATATTTAGCTTATGTAATTGTTTTAAGAAATTAAAACCCAGGCCTTTGAACCAGCTACATAAGCAACTGTACTACGAGTTGTTAGCCCAACGGTGGTACAGAAGGTCATGAGCCATCTGAACATATAATCTGAAAAGAAGCTGAAGCTATATTCGTTTTTGTGTTTTGTTTTGCTTTATAAACGTAATGCTTGAGAATCTAATCCGATTTGCTTAAGGTACAATCTGTACACATAAGTATCAATATCTCCTCTTATATGATTCTATATATTTCGATGAAGGTTACTCGGATATGCTCATCTTCTTTGCCGGCTCGTGCTTAGGGTGAGTACCTCATATATCATTATTTTGAAATTTGATACTATGATATAATCTCTTGATCTGTATGTTTTTTAGTTATTAATTTTATCATCTACGTAAATGTCTGTAAACGTTAATTGATGAATTGTTTAACAGGCCGCTCAGAAAGTTGCAAAAGGGGAGCTTAATTATGTCTTTGCAATTGTAAGGCCACCCGGACACATTGCAGAAAAAAGTGAACCCATGGGATTTTGCCTATATAACAATGTTGCTATTGCAGCAACCTTTCTACTTGACCAAAAGGTAAGAGCTATATATGTGTTTTAATACATCTATATAATCTGTGTACCATTGCATTAGGTTTGAAATGTCAACATTCGGCTATAATGTATCATTAACTAAGTTAGCCTTTAGTCATTTATAAATTAGGCATAAAAAAGATATCGATCATTGACTCGGATGTCCACATGGTAATTCTACTCAAAAGATGTTCTGGAAGGACTCCCAGGTGCTGTCCTCCTCTGTTCACAGGTAAAACACATGATTTACGTACGTAAAAATCACACAGTTACCTCTTATGCTTATATTTAGTATACGTTATAAACATGCAGACATGAGAATAGGAGTTTTTATCCTGGTGGTGATGATGGATCACACACGATGGTGGGTGAAGGGCCAGGCTTAGGGTATAATATAAAATGTTCCATGGGAGAATGCTCATTGTGACGAGGCAAATCATATTTAAACCTGGCATAATTCTAATTTCGGCATTAGTTGATATAGGTCAGCTACTGAAAATAATGTTCATAATTAACGCACTTTTTCATGGTGTGGTACGAGTTTACTAATTTTTTTAATTGAGCAGCAATTGATGATCCACTTGGCGGGGCGGCTGCTGTGTCGCACCTAATGGTTTTTTTATAGTGTTGAAGAAGGTTAGCATCTAATGAATGTCATACTCTTAAATTTCAAATGCTACAAAAGTAAATATCAATTTGATGGTAATTTTGGCCACATTATCTGTATATTGTTAGAGCATAATTAATTTAACACTCTGGAACAGGTAGAAGTTTACCCAACCCACTATCGCCCATTTAGAATTTGAATGCAAAGACATCAATAAATTACCAAAGAAGCGACCTGACGTACAGAAAGGTATAAGTAACCGTGATGTTATTTTTGTTGACTGTATTTGAAGATTAAACTATAAAATTTCGAAATTTACGTAGTGATGAGGTGATGTTCGGGTTTTGAAGGCGGTTAATGTGCCGGTCTCGATCATTTGGGTTCCTTGAAAGGAGACCGAACACATATATGAAGTGATATCGATGGTGATCTTTATAGGTTCTATTCCCAAAACGTCATGTAACAATCATTGATGATGATGAACCTCATATATGCATTCTCGAAAATTTGAGTGAACTTGCACCCAGAAAAAATTCTCCTTTAGATGCTCTATCATTGATTTTAGCATAAAGGTAGTCATTTGTTACTCCTCCAGTCCCATCTCATATCAATTGTGAGTGCATTTATTCAGTATCACAACAGTTGCTTTTAGAGGCTAATGTTTTGGTTTGATGAATTTAATGTTGTTCCATTGCAGGATCTTTCACAACCAAAGTCAGTGGCTTCTGCACCTAATAGCGCATTAGAAAAGACATGTATTCACATAACACATACATACCCAAGGTTTACATCACTTGAGGTAAAGCCTCCAAACACGTTAATATGTTACGGGATATCATATTTTGACGCCTTTGACCATTGCTAATTTCTAATGGCCATTTAATTGAATTAATTTATTATTTTTGCTTGAATTAGACTAAAACGAAATTAGTATGTACATGATCCTATATGATTTGACTAAAGAATGTTACTATTTTCGGTGTGAACAAGTAATTGCCATTAAATAGTTTCACTACATGTGTTGGTGACAGGCGCGTAGCTGATGCCACACAAGGTAATATAAATACTTATGTGTGCTATGTTTTTTGAAATGCGCTGTAATAGTTTTTACCAGTCTTTGTTTTTTTAACTATATACATCCAAAGGTGAACATAAACATGAAAATGCAAAATGTACGCGGGACTATGTATGGATAGAATGGTTACATATAATCGATAGTTACGGTGAGTGGTTACATATAACTTTTATTTAAGCTAGCGCATCTGTAATTGTAACTTTTTTTTCTCTTTTTTAATAGTGCGGCTGCTTTTAAATACGTTGTAATCGATCCGATTAGAACTTCTATTGTTATAGGTGCTATCGACAAAGAGTAACAGCCGTGCATGGCCGATTACACGAGGACCTGTTCATTTGTGACCTTTATGGATAAGCGGTTGCGAATGCTTCAACTTACTACTATGTCCTTTTACATTTAAGGTTTTATTTAGAATATCTTATACTAACCCGATCTTACTATTTGTTGTTACAGGTGCGGATAGAGGACAGACTGGTAGTATCAAACTTTATCCGGTGTTCACCTTCTCTAAGTGGTGCAATTAGGGTCAACCCTCGGAATGTTGATGCAACTGCTGAGGCTATAAATGAGGCTATATCTATGAGTGATTCTGAAAAGCAATTTAGGCATGAAAAGCATTATCGTTATGTTATCACACTCAATGTTAGTTATTGGTCTAGAAGCTTCTTGCAAGATATGGAGAGAACATGTGCAGATCATTTTAGAAAAAGGTGTTAGGGAATCGGTTTGGGTTTGGGTTCAGGGTTGTGTCTTTAGACCCTAATTTCAGGAAGCTTTCAATTGATGATATTGTATTTGCTTACATAAGGGCTAAAAATAGGGCGATATTGTTGGATTATGATGGGACAGTAATGCCTCAAAATTAGATTATTGAGACACCAAGTAGAGAATTTATATCAATCTTGAATAGACTGTCAGGAGATCCAAATAATAAAGTCTTTATTGTTAGTGGAAGAGGTAGAGAGATCTTAAGCAAAGCGCTTTCTCCTTGCAAAAAGCTTGGAATTGCAGCCGAACATGGTTACCACATGTGGTGCGTTTCCTAGCTATCGGTCATTTGTGTTTATATTTTTTCTAATTATACTTTTATAATTCCATTATGTGGAAGTGTTAAAAAAACATAAATTTTCTACCATATATATATATATATATATATGTGGCTATTAAGTTATGGCTATATGTTTTAGCAGTCAATATGGGGCGTTTTATCATCTTCTCATGATTTTTAGTTCCCATATTTTCTACTTTATTTGGTTTTGATAAGTGAGCATATGTTTATCCCGTAGATGGGCAACACCAGTTTAATTTACGGGGAGCGTGATTAGGGCTACCACGCCTTTATGCCTCCAAAGGAATTATATGCATGTCAAGCGAGAGAGGCTACTGGTAACAAATACGCTTTGACATACTTGATGGTATTATTAGTACAAAATCATTATATTATTGGGTGCATCCACAGTGTTCTCTGCTCCATTCAGTCACAACAGCATTAACGCCATCTATGAAAGACGAAAGTATGCTATGCTCAAGGTGGTGTATTATGTGAACAAGTATGACCAAAATTAACTTTTAGGCTACTCTATCCTTTTTATTTTATCATTTTATGTTGTGTTTGATGATTTATAAAACTATATTGGTTATAATTTCACGAAGTTGAGATGCGAAAGTTATAGTCAATCGTGGCTTGATAATTTTATCAAACGAGTCAAACCGGGAAAATGTTGACTTCTATATTGATGTGTTTCATACAGAAAAAGCACATACAATCATCTTTTTATACAAAGTTCAGAGAAATTAATGCTCAATGGGAAAGCATGTTCTAATCCGCTCTCTTTAATCACTATGATGAGAAGTATCGATCTTTTGACTTATATCAAACTTTTATATTATCCGTAGGTACTTGAAAGTTCTAAGAAGTCTCAGTTGCTATTATACAAGTATAGGAAAATTGGTTTGCTAGGTGCCAAAGCGAAGAAGCAAGAAAAAAGGTATGCAAGGTTATTTAATTGGAATTTGATGGATATGTGTACAGAATGTTGTAATTGAAATGCAGTAACATTTTTAGTTAATGAGCCTCAAATAATCCATTTTCGAGTATTGTGAAACGAGATTACTAGCAACCATCGTATGATAACAGAGAGTTTGTTAGTCAGTTTTCCACGTCTATATTTTGATTGTTATATAAGTTTAAAATTAAAACTTGAATAAGGATGATATTAACACCCTTCTCATGAGCTGATCTCACCACTGCAATGCGAGACATGTTTTATTAACACCAAATATACAAGCTGATAAGCTACATATTTAAATGGTATAGCATGATTTGTAAGACCAACTAACAAGAAAACTATATTTATCTCTTAGCTTATTGATGCCAACGATCAACGTGTTTCATTTGTTCATTAATATTACTACAAAACCATTGTTGTGTCAAAATATATGATATTTCTATTGTTTCTATTATGATATCACAGATAAACTAGACGACTTTACAAGTACAAGATTCGATGCGTTGGTAAGGGATAATGACACCGAACACGATGGCTTGGCCTCTTTCGTTAACCATTACGATTGCAATTAGATAGATCCGAGCACGTTGATGGAGATGACAACACCGTAACTCGATGCCTTAGCCTCTTTCATTTGATCGGTGTCCATGTTCGGTTTGGTCATTGTACTCATGTTCAACTTTGAATGTAACGTGTTTTGTTTGGAGGTACCACTTGAACCATAATATACTCATAATATGATCATATGTAACTCATAAGTATGATATAATTAGAGTAGAAGAGTCATTTTGGCTCACACGGTGTCTTGGTTCCCGAGTACAATATTCGGAGGATGTGAATCAACTTAGGGTAATGGCTTTTAAGTTCCTAAAGTCACCCAAGTTGGTCGGGTTAGGTGGTTGGGAAATGGTCAAGATGGGTCAGGTTGAAATGGGTCTGTTTAGTATGGTTCAGTTGACATACAAACACTTTGTCTCAATGTATATTTCTTCATTACAAATTAATATTGATTAAAAAAAAACTATTATTACAATCTAAAACTTATATGAAATGATTTATTCGGTTGTATGAACTAATATAGACTTGAGGCATTTTTAGCTACAAAATATGGTTTGGAATGTTTTGCCTAACTTTATTTGTTTATGGTTTTTTTATCCCATGTTTTCGTCGAATGGAGTTTAATTTTATGTCTTACTTATTATGTTTATAGGTCACGTGGTGTGTCTACCACTTGCAAATTAAGAGATATCGTTATCCAATTGGTGAAACTCAAGACTATTCCAAACAATCAAAACATCATGCATTAGAGATGATTCTACAAAGTTTTACGATTTTGCCGTTATTGGTAGTGGAGTTCTTGGTCTTCGATATCTTTGTTGAAGTTGCCAAACATGGAAATGTTGCTATAAATAACAAAGGTGAGCCTCATGAAAGCAATACTAATTATGCACAAGGTGGTGTTAGTCTTGTGTTATGCCCTTGATTCTGAGAGAGTCATATGAAAGATACAATTGTAGCGGATCTTATTTATGTGATGAGGAGACTATTCGGGTAACAATTTATTCATACATCATTTTTATATTACATTATAATTAAGGTTGATTAAAAAGATAATGAATATGTGCGGTGGTGTGCATGAAGGACCCGAGAGAATAAAGGAACTAATAGTGATGGGTGCATCATTTGATCATGGAGAAGACGGAAATCTACATCTAGGAAGAGAAGGTGGTCATTCTCATCATAGAATAGTACACTGTCCGATATGACAGAAGAGAATTTGAAAGGGCACTTTTGAAGGAAATTGAAAATGATCCCGATATTCATTGTTTTCAAGCATCATTTTGCAATTGACTTGTTGACTTCCGTGTTCGTTTTAATAAAATATGGTAAATATCTAAATGTCCAAGATTGTTGTAATGTGAATTGTTATATGATATGCATTATACTTGCCTTGCAGGATGGATCGAGATGGTTTGCCATGGTGTCGACACTATGAATACGTAAACACGAAGGTGAGGATTATACTTGATACTTAAAGTGTCTAATATCTAGACGTGGCACTTTTACCCATTTAAATGAGTTCATTTGGTTATGTTTTATCTTTAACGGTCGAATGGGTTAAGCTACACGATTTGAAGTATAAAATCGTGAGGTCTTAATGTCAAATGGGCTAAGCTAAAGATTTAACTAAAGAGTAGAAGTCGTGTGGGTCAAAATGTCAAATGGGTCGCAAGTCATCTGAAATGTGGTCATAAGCATAAAACCTCTTAACTCTTTTGTTTATAAAAGTTTTATATTTTACATTAATTATTCATTAGGATTAAAATCACCCATTTGACCGGACCCATTTGACCAATCTGCCACTTTTATTAATCAGATAGTTGTTTCCTCCGGTGGAAATTGTAGGTTGTACGATTTATTTCAAAGGTGACGTTGCTTGCTTGGGGTGCAGGCATATCTATCCATCTACTACAAATCCACCAAGATGTTTATCGATTATCGAGTTGTTAGGCATTATATTGGTCATATACTTGTATTAGCTAAATATCTAACTCATTCTTGGTTGAATTCAATAGGTAGCTCTGGAGATGGAATAGCCATGGCTCACGAGGTCAAGTTGTAATTTCAAACACGGAGTAAGAAATCTAAAATTTACGAAAACATGTAGTAAGCTATCTAAAACCTTTAAACATGGCATTATGAGATACTCTAATGTATACTCTAGTGTTGATTTGTGCGGTTTCATCCAACGCACTTGCAGATGAAGGACTCCCAATCACACCAACAAAAGCCGTGGAAAATCGTTTTTGATCAATTGAAGGCGTGAGGGTGATGGGGGCTTCTTTATAATCTCGATATGGAAAGGTTCATGCCTATGTATGATGAACGTCTTGGTGGCTCCAAGAGATGTCGTGGCTCAAGCATAGATGATCAACTTAAAAGCGTAATGAGAACTATGTTCTTCTAGACATTAGTCATAAAGCCAAAGAGAATTCTTTCTCATTTTCCAAATATAGTTGTTGAGTGCCTTAAGTATGGCTTGGATATAACTTGCTACCCAATTCCGCTTGTTCCATTGCTCATTACATGTGTGGAGGGGTTCGAGCTGGTCTTCGCGGGAGACCAATGTTTGTGGACTTTATGTTCTTTGGTGAGAATTTAACTTCCAATGTTTTGACTTCGTGGTCAAAGGACTAATCTGTTACTCTAAGTTTGTTAAGGTTATTTTTATAGGTGGTCCGTTTGACCTTAAAAGCCAAATTTTGAAGCAAAGGTCTTGGTTCTATTTAGAGGGTTTTACAATATGTTAATGTGAATATGGGTCAATTTGGTTTATTGTTATTGATAACAGGAAACAACTTAAAGAACAGTTGACCGAATCCATTTGACTAATTACCCAACATTGTCAATTTTTCCACCAATACTTGATATGCCTCGATGAATCAATTTATTTGGCACTTAAGAGGTCACTGGATATATGCCTATGAAATGCGCCTTTCAGTCTCACTGTATAAATCACGGATACAAGAGACATGGGGATTGCAATTTTAGTACATATAAGCACACAATGAAACCTTTAAATACTGTAGTCATACACATAGGGTAGCTAATCCTCTTTAACAATTAAATCAAGGGGAAAATACAACATTATTAAGAGATTTTTTAACAATTAATCTCAGAGATGTACCAACATTATTATGTATTCATTTTAATATACTTCCATACTGTTTAGAAAACGGTGCGGATCTTGGTGGTAGTAGCGTGATGTTTTCATATAGGCACACACTAATGATACTCCTTTTAAATCGTGAATAATCAAAGACAATGAAACGCATCGATGAGGTTTTAAAGCCAAATGGAGATATTTCATTTGATGCTTCATGATGCAATATAACGGATGAAGACCAAAAGCCACGATAACAAATGGAGATATGCTATGTGTACAAATTTACGATTCATTCTCGAAAAGTGGAGCACTATCCATCATGTAAAAGAATAAATGATGCAATTAAGAGTAAATGATCCTAGAAAAAATGTGTATGAATAATGCGTTACCCTAATACCTTTATACAACTTTCTCATAGGTGTCGTTATAAACCTTTAATGCTATTCGTTGGTTAAATGTTTAATGCTAGAAAAAAATTTATATACTTAACATCTTCGTTATAAACCTTTAATGCTATTCGTTGGTTAAATGTTTGATTATGGTATACGACCAAGGGTTATTTCATTTTTAATAAGCGTTATTGCAATGTGTCAACCTATATGCAATCGTTTAACTTGCCACAAATGGAGATATTAACGAGCAGGCTTTTACATGTTTAGTCCAAACAGCTTATTTGATCTGTGAACACTGTTAATGCTTCATGAACGACCCAAAATGAAACCCTTATTGCCGTCTTCAGATGCTTCATCTAGGCGTATAATTGGAGCTAATGATACTCCTTTTAAATACTGTATTTTCCGTAATGATGAAGATCTGCTTTTAACAATTAATCTTCAGTGATTGGTTAATTGAACAGATAATTAAGGGTAGCTAATCCGCATGTATGGTTTACTTCCTCAAATTATTTTTTACAGTGACGATTCTACAAAATGAAACCTTTAAATACTTTCAATACCAGCATCCATTGTCATACATTAGCATACACTAACCCATTATCAACATCTCATATTTGATTAACTTGATTGTATAGGGGAGGTAGCATGCACCGGATTACATGGAGCAAATAGATTTGCTAGCAACTCCTTACTAGAAGCACTGATATTTGCATGCAGGGCAGTGAAGCCATCAATTGAACATATGAAAGGGTCTTATATACTATTTGAGTCTCACTAATACCTTTTTGTCTTGATTTATTACTAACATGTGCCTCTCTTTCAGCTGAGTTTAGAGAACGTACACAAAGGTTTAATCAATTTCTTTCAGTAGAGAAAAGAATGAGATCGCAACAACACTTTAGAACATGTACATGATCCGTGAAACCTGGCACTTTGTGCTTGCTGACAACTTTTTAACTTACATTTTCTCATATTCGATAAACATTTATTTCTTTTCGTTCTTAATGCATTTAATAGATATGGTAATGAGAGGGTAAAATTTTGTTGTTTTGCATGAATGTGTAACTATCATTTTAAGTCTTGGTAAAACTTGAAGTAATTTGCATCTTGGGAAGAGGAGTTGCCATTGTTTCAATTGGATTGACCATGAGCCACCCCACCGTGATATGATTCGACTTTAAACTCGTTTTAATCGCAATTGAACAACAAAGCTACATCTTTCAATGAAACTCAACGAATCGAAAAGGTCATATTGGAAAAAAAATGTCATCATTTGATGAAGTTTCGAATTGAAGGCTAAAGTCAAAATGCTATGTGGGTTGTTGTTTCTAAGTTTTGGAATTTGTATCCTTTTCAATATAAAGTAAACAAAACCACCTCTTCAAGGATTCTACCATCATTATCAAAAGCATAAAACCACCTCTTCAAGGATTCTACCATCATTCTACCATCATTTTCCACGTCTATATTTTGATTGTTATATAAGTTTAAAAGTAAAACTTGAATAAGGATGATATTAACACCCTTCTCATGAGCTGATCTCACCAGCCTGCAATGCGAGACATGTTTTATTAACACCAAATATACAACTGTATAAGCTTACATATTTAAATGGTATAGCATGATTTCAGAAGACCAACTAACAAGAAAACTATATTTATCTCTTAGCTTATTGATGCCAACGATCAACGTGTTTCATTTGTTCATTAATATTACTACAAAAACCATTGTTGTGTCAAAATATATGATATTTCTATTGTTTCTATTATGATATCACAGGATAAACTAGACAGCTTTACAAGTACAAGATTCTGGTACGTTGGTAAGGGGATAATGACACCAGAACCTGATGGCTTGGCCTCTTTCGTTAACCATTACAGTGCCAATTAGATAGATCCTGGTACGTTGATAGGAGATGACAACACCAGAACCTGATGCCTTAGCCTCTTTCATTTGATCAGTGTCCATGTTCAGTTTGGTCATTGTACTCATGTTCAACTTTGAACAGAACGTGTTTTGTTTGGAGGTACCACTTGAACCATAATATACTCATAATATGATCATATGTAACTCATAAGTATGATATAATTAGAGTAGAAGAGTCATTTTGGCTCACACAGATCTTGGTTCCCGAGTACAATATTCGGGAGGATGTGAATCAACTTAGGGTAATGGCTTTTAAGTTCCTAAAGTCACCCAAGTTGGTCGGGTTAGTGGTTGGGAAATGGTCAAGATGGGTCAGTTGAAATGGGTGCATTTAGTATGGTTCGATTGACATACAAACACTTTGTCTCAATGTATATTTCTTCATTACAAATTAATATTGATTAAAAAAACTATTATTACAATCTAAAACTTATATGAAATGATTTATTCGGTTGTATGAACTAATATAGACTTGAGGCATTTTAGCTACAAAATATGGTTTGGAATGTTTTGCCTAACTTTATTTGTTTATGGTTTTTATCCCATGTTTTCGGTGAATGGAGTTTAATTTTATGTCTTACTTATTATGTTTATAGGTCACGTGGTGTGTCTACCAACTTGCAAATTAAGAGATATCGTTATCCAATTGGTGAAACTCAAGACTATTCCAAACAATCAAAACATCATGCATTAGAGATGATTCTACAAAGTTTTACGATTTTGCCGTTATTGGTAGTGGAGTTCTTTGGTCTTCGATATCTTGTTGAAGTTGCCAAACATGGAAATGTTGCTATAAATAACAAAGGTGAGCCTCATGAAAGCAATACTAATTATGCACAAGGTGGTGTTAGTCTTTGTGTTATGCCCTTGATTCAGAGAGAGTCATATGAAAGATACAATTGTAGCGGGATCTTATTTATGTGATGAGGAGACTGTTCGGGTAACAATTTATTCATACATCATTTTTATATTACATTATAATTAAGGTTGATTAAAAAGATAATGAATATACGCAGTGGTGTGTCTGAAGGACCCGAGAGAATAAAGGAACTAATAGTGATGGGTGCATCATTTGATCATGGAGAAGACGGAAATCTACATCTAGGAAGAAGGTGGTCATTCTCATCATAGAATAGTACACTCGTCTCGATATGACAGAAGAGAATTTGAAAGGGCACTTTTGAAGGAAATTGAAAATGATCCCGATATTCTGTTTTCAAGCATCATTTTGCAATTGACTTGTTGACTTCGTGTTTGTTTTAATAAAATATGGTAAATATCTAAATGTCCAAGATTGTTGTAATGTGAATTGTTATATGATATGCATTATACTAGCCTTGCGGGATGGATCCGAGATGGTTTGCCATGGTGTCGACACTATGAATACGAAACACGAAGGTGAGGATTATACTTGATACTTAAAGTGTCTAATATCTAGGCGTGGCACTTTTACCCATTTAAATGAGTTCATTTGGTTATGTTTTATCTTTAACGGGTCGAATGGGTTAAGCTACACGATTTGAAGTATAAAATCGTGAGGTCTTAATGTCAAATGGGCTAAGCTAAAAGATTTAACTAAAGAGTAGAAGTCGTGTGGGTCAAAATGTCAAATGGGTCGCAAGTCATCTGAAATGTGGTCATAAGCATAAAACCTCTTAACTCTTTTGTTTATAAAAGTTTTATATTTTACATTAATTATTCATTAGGATTAAAATCACCCATTTGACTGGACCCATTTGACCAATCGCCACTTTTATTAATCAGTATAGATTATTTCCTCTGGTGGAAATTGTAGGTTGTACGATTTATTTCAAAGGTGACGTTGCTTGCTTGAAGTGCGGGCATATCTATCCATCTACTACAAATCCACCAGTATGTTTATCGCTTATCGAGTTGTCGGGCATTATATTG
Source organism: Chrysanthemum lavandulifolium (assembly GCA_022545495.1). Classification (NCBI taxonomy): domain Eukaryota; kingdom Viridiplantae; phylum Streptophyta; class Magnoliopsida; order Asterales; family Asteraceae; genus Chrysanthemum; species Chrysanthemum lavandulifolium. The sequence continues at coordinate 115,226,336 of CM040243.1, forward strand.
GTCATATACTTGTATTAGCTAAATATCTAACTCATTCTGGTTAAATTCAATAGGTAGCTCTGGAGATGGAATAGCCATGGCTCATCGAGGTCAGTGTAATTTCAAACACGGAGTAAGAAATCTAAAATTTCGAAAACATGTAGTAAGCTATCTAAAACCTTTAAACATGGCATTATGAGATACTCTAATGTATACTCTCGTGTTCGATTTGTGCAGTTTCATCCAACCGCACTTGCAGATGAAGGACTCCCAATCACACCAACAAAAGCCATGGAAAATGCGTTTTGATCTTTGAAGCGTGAGGGGTGATGGGGCTTCTTTATAATCTCGATATGGAAAGGTTCATGCCTATGTATGATGAACGTCTTGAGTGGCTCCAAGAGATGTCGTGGCTCAAGCATAGATGATCAACTTAAAAAGCGTAATGAGAACTATGTTCTTCTAGACATTAGTCATAAAGCCAAAGAGAGAATTCTTTCTCATTTTCCAAATATAGTTGTTGAGTGCCTTAAGTATGGCTTGGATATAACTTGCTACCCAATTCCAGTTGTTCCATTGCTCATTACATGTGTGGAGGGTTCGAGCTGGTCTTCGAGGAGACCAATGTTTGTGGACTTTATGTTCTTGGTGAGAATTTAACTTCCAATGTTTTACTTACGTGGTCAAAGGGACTAATCTGTTACTCTAAGTTTGTTAAGGTTATTTTTATAGGTGGTCTGTTTGACCTTAAAAGCCAAATTTTGAAGCGAGGTTGGTTCTATTTAGAGGGTTTTACAATATGTTAATGTGAATATGGGTCAATTTGGTTTATTGTTATTGATAACGTGGAAACAAACTTAAAGAACAGATTGACCCGAATCCATTTGACTAATTACCCAACATTGTCAATTTTTCCACCAATACTTGATATGCCTCGATGAATCAATTTATTTGGCACTTAAGAGGTCACTTGGATATATGCCTATGAAATGCGCCTTTCGGTCTCCTTTGTATAAATCACGGATACAAGAGACATGGGGATTGCAATTTTAGTACATATAAGCACACAATGAAACCTTTAAATCGTAGTCATACACATAGGGTAGCTAATCCTCTTTAACAATTAAATCAAGGGAAAATACAACATTATTAAGAGATTTTTAACAATTAATCTCGAGATGTACCAACATTATTATGTATTCATTTTAATATACTTCCATACTTTAGAAAGCGGTGCGGATCTTGGTGGTAGTAAGCGTGATGTTTTCATATAGGCACACTAATGATACTCCTTTTAAATACCGTGAATAATCAAAGACAATGAAACGATCGATGAGGTTTTAAAGCCAAATGGAGATATTTCATTTGATGCTTCATGATGCAATATAACGGATGAAGACCAAAAGCCACGATAACAAATGGAGATATGCTATGTGTACAAATTTACGATTCATTCTTGAAAAGTGGAGCACTATCCATCATGTAAAAGAATAAATGATGCAATTAAGAGTAAATGATCCTAGAAAAATGTGTATGAATAATGCGTTACCCTAATACCTTTATACAACTTTCTCATAGGTGTCGTTATAAACCTTTAATGCTATTCGTTGGTTAAATGTTTAATGCTAGAAAAAATTTATATACTTAACATCTTCGTTATAAACCTTTAATGCTATTCGTTGGTTAAATGTTTGATTATGGTATACGACCAAGGGTTATTTCATTTTAATAAGCGTTATTGCAATGTGTCAACCTATATGCAATCGTTTAACTTGCCACAAATGGAGATATTAACGAGCGTGCTTTACATGTTTAGTCCAAGCGCTTATTTGATCTGTGAACACTGTTAATGCTTCATGAACGACCCAAAATGAAACCCTTATTGCCGTCTTCAGATGCTTCATCTAGGCGTATAATTGGAGCTAATGATACTCCTTTTAAATACTGTATTCTCCGTAATGATGAAGATCTGCTTTTAACAATTAATCTTCAGTGATTGGTTAATTGAACAGATAATTAAGGGTAGCTAATCCGCATGTATGGTTTACTTCCTCAAATTATTTTTTACAGTGATGATTCTACAAAATGAAACCTTTAAATACTTTCAATACCAGCATCCATTGTCATACATTAGCATACACTAACCCATTATCAACATCTCATATTTGATTAACTTGATTGTATAGGGGAGGTAGCATGCACCGGATTACATGGAGCAAATAGATTTGCTAGCAACTCCTTACTAGAAGCACTGATATTTGCATGCGAGCGTTGAAGCCATCAATTGAACATATGAAAGGGTCTTATATACTATTTGAGTCTCACTAATACCTTTTTGTCTTGATTTATTACTAACATGTGCCTCTCTTTCAGCTGAGTTTAGAGAACGTACACAAAGGTTTAATCAATTTCTTTCAGTAGAGAAAAGAATGAGATCGCAACAACACTTTAGAACATGTACATGATCCGTGAAACCTGGCACTTTGTGCTTGCTGACAACTTTTTAACTTACATTTTCTCATATTCGATAAACATTTATTTCTTTTCGTTCTTAATGCATTTAATAGATATGGTAATGAGAGGGTAAAATTTTGTTGTTTTGCATGAATGTGTAACTATCATTTTAAGTCTTGGTAAAACTTGAAGTAATTTGCATACTGGGAAGAGGAGTTGCCATTGTTTCAACTGGATTGACCATGAGCCACCCCACCTGTGATATGATTCAGCTTTAAACTCGTTTTAATCGCAATTGAACAACAAAGCTACATCTTTCAATGAAACTCAACGAACTGAAAAGGTCATATTGGAAAAAAAAATGTCAGTCATTTGACAGAAGTTTCTGAATTGAAGGCTAAAGTCAAAATGCTATGTTGGTTGTTGTTTCTAAGTTTTGGAATTTGTATCCTTTTCAATATAAAGTAAACAAAACCACCTCTTCAAGGATTCTACCATCATTATCAAAAGCATATAACCACAACCTTTTTCCCCCTATTCCTGGTAAACACACAAACATCACCACTTAACAAACAAAGGGTATCAACAACAAAACTCCACTTGTAACCCGAAAATACATACATATTCTCATCACAACAAACATCAAACAAAACCATAAATCCATTCACAGATAATTCAAATTCGTCAATATCATCTAAATTTGGTAAAAAAAACAGCTGGAAGCACCTATATACAATAACTAAACAAACATAATTAACAAAAACAAAATAATAATAATAAATGTTAATAATGTTATCAAATGTAAAAGATATTCATGATTAATATTGTTTAGAACAAAATGTTAGAAAGTAGTTACCTCCTTTTAGCCGTTTTATGGATTATGGTAACATCAATTATAGTTCTTAACCGTTTAATTTAACTTTTAATAACTTTTTACTATATATTTGTTCTACTAAATCCTAAAAATAAAAACCACAAATCAAAGTACTTACTTGCTTTTAGTCGTTTTATGGATAACGGTAACACCAAGTATAGATCTTAACCGTTTCATTTAACTTTTAATTATTTTTTAGTATATATTTGTTCTACTAAATCCTAAAAATAAAACCACAAGTCATACCCGTCCATCGGACGGTTTTGACACTATATATATATATATATATATATATATATATATATATATATATATATATATATATATATATATATATATATATATATATTCTTTTTTTCTTTCACGCATCTTCAACCTCTTCACCTTTAACCTCCTCCATCTTCAACACCTCCATAACCACCAACTCCTACCGCCATAACCACAAAGGCAGGCCTAAGTTTTGCGTAAGCGGTGCCGGGGAACCACCTTAGATGACAAAATCTTTTAGAAGCGATATAGAATTTTTTTTAAGAACTACTTTAGAAATTCTTTTGACAAAATCCTTACTTTTAGTATAAAGTATTTTTAGCCTAAAACCCACTTAGCCCAACAAAATTAACCCATTTAAAATTTTATAATTAACTTAAACAAAATTAGGCAATTATTCGGCAACGAGGAAAAGACGCTCGCCGCGTTGCGGCAGGTGTTCTCACGGGTTCTTGGACACATGCCCTAAAAAGTCCATCTGTCTAGCTACTTATTGTGCTAGTTTCAGGCGAGATTGGTGAGCCTATCGAAACTGCTATTGTAAGAAAACATTGCAATCCAAAAAATTAAACTTATATTAAATCACGTCTACATTATGGTTGCAAAAAACGAATATATATCAACCAAACAATAACCTTTTTTGACCCCACACATGTGAATATATATCAACCACTTTGTACAGGCCACTTTGATACGCTACATCCTCTCCCCACTTCACCACTTTTGACCCGACACATGTAAACGAATATATACTAGCTCTTTCAATTTCATGTTTCTTTACGTTTTCGTGGGTCCTGTAGATTTGATGAATCTGCAACCAATAATCAAGCCTTCAGTCAACTGGTGGAAAAGAAAATGGCAAAATATATGAACAGGAAAAGTACATAGTAATAGATATATATAGCTGAAAAGAAAATGGCAAAATATATAAAGTAATTAACGAACCTTGAGGAAAAGCACGTGTCCTTCGACCATTCGTATCTAAACCTGATACGCCTTGATGGCGATGATTCTTTTACGTCTACAATATTGGAAATCATGAATGATTTAGCGTTAAGTACTTGAAAAACAAATGTACATCTAAAGGAAATGACGGCGCTGTTTTGACCGTTATCTTCACTCGGAGCGTTACATACACTATTCTTGCATATCTTTGTATGTATGAAATTACGAAAACATAGAATGAAAGCACATTATGAAAAGCACAGTGCGTTACAAGGAGTTGGTATTATTCCAAAAAGGAGACAACATCTGGCGGACTACATTTACACGATATACTTTTCATACAACTGAGAAACAATTATACTATAAGACCAAAAATACTATAAGACCGAAAATACTAAAAAACTTTTGGGTATTTCTATGATAAATGGAAAAGGAGAGCCAAAAACTAAAGAGGAAATGTCTGAAGCCTAGATGCGAAACCATTCAGTTTAGGAAGTAAACCCAATGAAATTTTATGTCAATGCAAAATGTTTTATTATTAAATATTTAACTAAATAAAAAGCATATCAAAATCAATATATATAGTACTTCAAGAAGTTCTATCACTTGGTTTTATAATCTAACCTATCTTAAAAAGAATCAAAACTATCGATATACATAAAGATAAAATTGTAATGTTAGGATTTAGTAAATCCGTAGTTGGGTTATTAAAGATGCAGTCGGTCACCTCAAGTATATGTAATCGTTATGTAATCGTTAAGCTCGTAGTCGTAGATTAGTTAATGTTTAGTAGTATTTAGTTAAGTAACACCGTGGAGGACGGACGGGTCTTTACCCAGCTGTATGCACGATCCATGACCCGTAGGTGGCGATTTGTGTAAGACTATAAATACTCTCTACCTCCCAAGGTAGAGAGTGGAGCTCATAATAATACTTTCATTTTCTCTCACTAAGTTCCCAAACCTCTAACTCTTTCTCTCTAAAACCTCATCTTGTCGCCTCTTGTGATTATGATATGATGTGTTTGTGAAATCCAATATGTTACAAATGGTATCAAGAGCCATGGTTTGATCATCTCTCTTACATATCCTTGGATTTCTAGTGGTTTTAGATGGTTTTGAGTTTGAAAAGTTTAGTGGTTTTGCATCATTTGGATCATTTCTAGTGTTAAAGTTTGAATTTTGGGTGTACTTTTGTGTTTAGAATCATTGTAAGTGCTTGGGTTTTGATTTGGTAAGCTTGAATCACGTGGTTGAGCTTGTTTTGGATTGAAAAGTGTGTTTTGAAGTTTTTCTTGCTAGCGACTTGGTTCTCGTAGTATTTTTCATCGTAGCGACTTGCTTGATAAAAGGTAGCGAGTTGTAGTGTTAATTGTTAGCGATTTGGTCCTAGCGACTTGTCTATTGAGACAAGCCGACAAATAGTACAACTTAGTGGATTCTCCACTACTGACTAGCGACTTGGTGAAGTTAGCGACTTGCTTTCAATTTTGTTAGCGACTTGTACTTAGTATTCTTAGCGACTTGGTGTTAGCGACTTGGACCTTAGCGAGTTGCTCTTTAGCGACTTGACGTGTAGCGACTTGGTGCTTTAGCGACTTGTGTCCAATGACTTGGGTCTTAGCGACTTGGTTCTTGGTTGGAAATTGAGATCTTAGCGAGTTGCTACTTAGCGACTTGGTGCTTAGCGACTTGGTTCAAGAATTCTTAGCGACTTGGTTGATTTTGTTTATGTCTGGTTTTCTCTTGATTTAGTAAAATCCGTGAAAGAATCTATTTCCGGTTTAATCATAGAGTTATAAAATCCCGTGTAATCTGTTAACATGTCTACCAACGTACCTACAATCATCTCCTTTATTCTTGAGGATGTTCAAGCGGTGGTTCGGATACTCGTCCACCTATGCTTGCGAGGCCGACTACGACTCTTGGGCTCAACGAATCAGTTGTCTTGTCTTGGAAAGGAAAATGGGGTCAACATTCTCAAATCCATTGATGAAGGACCTTATCGATTGAGACTACAAGAGACTTAATTGATCATTGCAGATGGAACAATGATCTATGGATTAGACGGACCAAAGGCGTATGATGAGCTCAATGATAAGGAGAAAAAGAGATTCGATCTTGACATCGGGGCTTCTAACATTATACTTGAGGTCTTCAAAAGATATCTACAAGCTTATCAATCACAACACTGAAGCCAAGGCGGTTTGGGATAATGTCAAGATGCTTCTCTCGGGTTACGAATTAACCAAGGAAGGCAGAGAATCACTGGTTGTATGATGAGTTTGAGCACTTCAAGATGAAGCCGGAAGAAAGTGTCTATGAGTATTACGTGAGATTCCACAAGCTTGTGAATGATATGAGGAATATCAAAATGACCATGCCAAATATTAATTTGAATTCAAAGTTTGTGAACAACATGAATCCCGAATGGCATAAGTTTGTCACCATTGTGAAGCTAACCAAAGGATTGAAGAATACCAACTATGAGCAACTGTATGCATTCCTTCTTGAGAATGAGAGACATGCTATGTTTGAAAAAAGGATTCTTGAGCAGTTCAAAACCAACCGGGGAGAAACAAGTTCGTCAAATGACTCTCTGACTTTTACACCAATGTTGGAATTACCACCAAAGCTTCTCAAGTCATACCCATGGGTAATGGTAATTACAAGCTCATCCACGATCCAACATATAAGCCTCCGATCCAAACACATTCATGGAAAACTTCATCAATCAACTATCTCTCATGGTTAGTCAAAACATGAACTCTCTCCACATACCAACAATAACCTCGAATAGCATCCAATCCACACAATCAAGCTTTTGTCGAGATGGGAAGGTTATGGTGCAACCGGTTCAAGAAAGGCAATATGAGCAGGGAAGAGGTGGAGTTGGTAGAGGATATGTTGCAAATCGAGAATCGTGGAAGGAATCCAAATCAAGGTCAAGCTAAGCCAATTAAGTGCTACAAGCTGTGGTGGTGATGGACACATAGCAAGGCGCACTTCTCCAAAACGCCCTCAAAATGCGAGTACTTCAAAGACAAGATGTTACTTGTGCAAGCTCGGGATAATGGAGTGTGTTGGATGAAGAGGAGCTATTGTTTCTTCTTGAGGGCAATGCCAAGACATATGATGCGAGATGTGGATGAGCAACCAATTCGGGAGATAGGTCATAATCATCGAATGCCTTTCAAGTCGCCGGCGTGATGCATACGACTCGGCGTTGATGATGAACCTCTTGCAGACAATTTTCATGGCTAGCATTTCTCCAATGGTCTCTCCAAAGGTCCCTCACCACAACAAGTTGGTCCATCCAAAGAATCAATCATCTCGGAGGTATTAAAACTATACGATGATGTTGATGAGCAAAAGATACATGACAAAGTACAATCAACTGAAACTTTTGAGTCGGATATTGAAAATATGGGTAATATCAATGTTGTCCCATATGATCAATATGTGAAACAAAGTGAAAGTGAGGCTGTACCAAGTGATGCATCTTTCGCGATCAATGATGACTATATTTTGATGAATACACCGCATGTGCCCCGATGATTCTGTTATTTACGAACTAAATGCCTATAAAGAACAAGTTGCCATTTATGAACAACGTGCTAAGTTTGAGTTAACTACTCGTGAGCGGAGTTGGATAACCAAATGCGTACAATTATTAGAAAAAGTAATTTTAGAGAAGAAGTATTAAAACAAGAGTTAAACTCCTTACAAGAAAAGCTTTCTAAAGCGCTAAGCAAAAACAAGAACTTCAAGAAAATGTTAAAATGCTTAAGCAAGAATTCAATGCTAAGGAATCAAAACTTTTGAATGATTTTCCAATCTAAAACTTTGAAAAACAAGCTTGAAAATAAGTTATGCGTACAAGGAACACCATTGATTGCTCACATGATCACTAAGCATAGAGTTCTCGTGATAAGCATAGTATCCCCATTATAAAGGAATCTAACCACGAGTATGGTAAGAAAGCAAAAGTTGCTCAAAATGTAATCTATGATGGCAATGAGATTCTTAAACCTAGCGAAACCTAGTTGCATTGAGTGCTTGAGGAAGATAGAAAATTAGATGATGCATCTAGGGAGAAAATGGATATGAAGCTTAACGATCCTGCGTGTAAAGAGAATAACATAACGATCAAACCCCATGATTACACTAAGGAAAATTGGATATCCTTAAACAAGTTTAAGCCTCGGACTCTATTAACCCCACGAACAAGTGTTCGGAAAAGGATATGGATATGCAAAAAGTGAAAATCTTGTTGAAAAGAATCCCCTTGTAGGAAATTGCCTAAAACAGCTGTGTATCCTCTAATACACCAATGCATTTAGTTCCTAGATCTATTGCCACTAATAGCAAGACCTTAATCAGCCTATATGTTGTTTATCATTTGTTTGTTGATTTTGAGAAAACGTGTAAGAAGAGAATCACACCTCTGAGGGATAGCGAGGGAAAGGGGTTTGAGCAAACTAAAGAATGTTATTTAAGCGAGGTCATGCCTTTCTTTAAACAATTAAAGGTCAATTTGAGAGTCTTCAAAAGGGATTAATTCGATATTAAAGAAATGGAAAAGGAATTTGATGCAATGATAGTTGAGGTCAATGATTATGAGCAGGAACTCAAATATAATGAAGTTGAAAGGAAGAACTTGCATATCTTAAATGAGAATTTGATTTCGAGTTGTGTTGCTCAAGATGTGTTTTATCTTGTTACTAAGCACTCTATTCGCTTCTCGATTTCATGAATTATCTATTGCATTGAAAGTTTCCCATGATCGTGTTATTGAGCTTGAAAACAAAACTCGAACTAAATGAGAAAATTGATCGGGATGATCACGATAATTTGGTAAAACATCTTTCTAAACTAGAAGTTGAACATTTTGATTTGCAACTAAAATATCAACATCTTAAAGAAAATGTCAAAACCTCAAATATCAAGACATCCTCGGATGTTCGAGTTTGATGCGAGTTTTCGGATAAACAAAGCGTGACGAACAGATTCAAGCTCATTGTAACACGATCGAGAAAGTTGAAAGCCCAAATTTCACAATTAAAGGGTGAAAAGAACAATGTGTTGGCTCCCAAATGCCTCCTCCTTTAGATTCTCGGTATTCTCAAACTTTTCATCTTCAAAACTTGGTTAATGCTTTACAAAAGGAAAGCGAGGGTTTTCTAGAAGAAAATGAAAAGTTAAGCGACACTTTAAAGAGTTATATGATTCAATTAAAGTCACTCGTGACAAGAACAACGAAAAATAACGTCTTTACAAAAAGAAATTGAGAATCGAGGAGTCGGGAAAAAGGAAGCGCCACTTGTCTTTAATGAGAATGTTGCATCAAGATCATCCTCGATCGCAAATATCTTGTATTTATTAAATACATTCCTCCTCATCTTAGGAATAATGAACCTGTGTTTCATAACTATTGTGCTCACCTTAAGGATAGTCTAGAATGTCTCCGTGAGATTGTGGAAGAGGATTTCATAAATAAGCCTCTTGATAGAGAAATTAGGTTTGCGTGCATTCAAGCCAAACGATCTCAAGAGCTGCTAGAATGTTTAATAGCAACATGTCCTAAATCCTTAGGTGCGAAAGGTAAAGCTGTGATGCCTTGTTCTATGCCTAGTGCCAAGCATACAAACCATTCTATGCCCACTATTAAGAAAGTGAACACTAATGTGCCTTCAAGTAGTTCAGATCCCTGCACTTCTAGTTCAGGAATGCAAAAAGTAGCAAAACCAACTAATGTTCCAATTCCTCTACGGGAGTAAGTGACACCAAAGCAAGCGGGTCAAAGCCTCAAGGCAACACAAAGAATGATAGGACCTTGCATGCTAGGAATGTGCATTGGAAGAAAGTAGAAGATCACCTTAGGGAGAATTTGAATAAAGCGAATCGTGTTGATTCTAGTGTTAGCTCTAAGCGTCTTGTAATTAATGCGAATTACGCTACTTTTGGCAAAACATGTAATGATGATTGCGTGGTTTACATTACTAATCTTGAATGTGGTGTGAATGATTTGTCTAATGTTGTTAAATGCCCGTTAAAATTGTTAATGTTAAAAATCAAGCTAAGAAGGCTAAAAGGCAAAAGCGAAAGAAAGTTAGAAAGCAGTGGAAACCCCGGGAAGGAAATTTAGTAATATAGGTTATCAATGGATACCTCTTGGGCGTAAGATTAATGAGTTTTGCCCTAAATTTGCTAAGTCAATGCCCACTAGAAAATGGATGCCTCTTGGTAGAACTATTCCTTAAGAAGTGAACATACTTTGAATAGGTCAAATATGGACACTAGCACGCATCTATTTCGATGATTCCATTGCTTCTACTTCGATGTGGGTGTTCCAATCATCATTACTAACCAAATGGAACCCATTCTTGCATGGGGATCCCAATTATCGATTATCCATTCTTGTGCGTGTTCAAGCTGCGGATCGTTCAAATCGTTACGTGGTACACGGACTCAGTTGTTCCAAGCATATATTTGGAGACCGGTCACGGCTCATGAACCGTGAGTAAATTCATCGGAGCTGTGAGATTCGGAAGCGATCATTTTGGTGCTATTATGGGTTATGGAGATTACGTGGTTGGAGATAGTGTGATTTCGGGTATATTATGTTGAAGGTCTTGGACATAATCTATTTTACGTCGGACAATTTTGTGACTCGATTTAGAAGTGGCCTTGAAAACATACTTGCTTTGTTAGAGAACTTGATGGTGTGGAACTTCTCGGAGGAACTCGTGGTTCAAACCTATACACCATCTCTATCGAAGATATGATGAAATCTTCACCCATCGCTTCTTGTCAAAGGCTTCCAAAACTAAGTCATGGCTATGGCACCGTCGTCTCAATCACTTGAACTTTGGTACCATAAACAATCTTTCGAAAGGACTTAGTAAGAGGATTACCCAGTTAAAGTATGAAAAGATCATCTTTGTTCGACTTGCCAATTGGGAAAAAGCACAAAATATGCCCACAAACCAAAACCCACAAACTCGATAATGGAAGTTCTTCATACCATTCATATGGATCTATGCGGACCAATGAGAGTGCAAGCGATAAATGGGAAGAAATACATTCTAGTAGTTGTTGATGACTACTCTCGATTTACTTGGGTAAAGTTTTTGAGGACAAAGGATGAAACTCCGGATGTCATCATCAAACTTATCAAACGACTTGAGTTCGACTCAACAATATTGTTAGAATTGTTCGAGCAGACAATGGCACGAGTTTGTTAACAAAGACTTAATTCGGTTTATGAAAGTGTTGGAATCGGTCATCAAAGAAGTGTTCCACGAACTCCTCAACGAGCGGTGTAGTTGAAAGATGAAATCGAACTCTTGTGGAAGCTGCAAGAACAATGCTAATTTATTCAAAGGTTCCAATGTTTCTATGGGTGAAGCCATTGCCACTTGCTTGCTACACCCAAAATCGTTCCTTATTCACACCTCTCATGGAAAAACTCCATATGAACTTGTCCATAAGCGAAAAACTGATCTATCCTACCTTCGTGTGTTTGGTGCTTTATGTTACCCAACTAATGACGGTCAAGATTTAGGTAAACTAAAAGCTAAAGCGGACATTGGAGTATTTGTAGGTTATGCACCAAGCAGAAAAGGATACGAATCTACAACAAGAGAACCCGAAATATCATGGAAACAATTCACGTTACGTTCGATGGTGACCGGTCAAATGGCTCCGGGACAATCCGATTCGGACCCGCATTTCAACCTTTATCAAGTAGTCCTATCGGTTCTACTCTTGTTTCTAATCCTCACCAACAACTCCTTATGTACCTCCTTGAAGATGATTTGAAGAAATTATTTGATCCAATGTTTGATGAACACTATGAGCCAAGTGCTAATGATATGTCGGTTCCATCAGCAGAGGTGCCTCTATCCTGTCAATGAAGTTAACCCTTGGTTTCAATGTCATTAAGTCAAGAAGCGCGCTGCTGCGATCACTCTGTCTCATCAACAAATCATCAATCATCGAGTGTACACAATGGAAATGTTCTTCTTTATTACGAGATGATGAAAACCCTTTGCTCCTCCGAAGATGAACCCTTTGAAAACATATTTGCTCACGAATCATCATCGAACCATCTTCATCGGAGATATAGACTCTGCTACTTGGTTCCTCAACAACAACCACATGAACACCTTAGAAAATGGACACATGATCATCCATTGGACAACATCATTGGAAACCTTTCTCGTCCGGTATCCACACGGAAACAACTTGCAACCGATGCCTTATGGTGCTTCTTCAACTCCGTACTCTCTAAGATCGAACAAAAGGCGTGAAAGCGCCATGAATGAAGGACGATGGTTCAATGCCATGCAAGAAGAAATTCATGAGTTTGATCGACTAGATGTATGGGAATTAGTACTGCTCAGTTGTGCAATGATCATTGCTCTAAAGTGGATCTTCAAAGTAAAACTTGATGAGCATGGTGATGTTTTAAAGAACAAGGCTCGATTGGTTGCAAAAGGATACCGTCAAGAGGAGGGTATTGACTTTGAAGAATCATTTGCTCCAGTTGCTCGTATCGAGGCAATCGAATCTTCTTGGCTAATCTTGCAAGTAAGAACATGGTAGTATATCGGATGGATGTAAAGGCGGCTTTTCTTAACGGAGATCTTAAAGAAGTCGTATCGTCGACCAACTGAAGGCTTTGTGAATCGAGCATCCTACTCACGTCTATCGTTTGAAGAAGGCTCTTTACGGTTTGAAGCAAGCTCCAAGGGCTTGGTATGATACGCTATCAAAGTTTCTTCTATCTCTTGGATTCAACAAAGGAGCGATTGATCCGACATTGTTCACCGAGCGTCGAGCAAACATTTAATTCACGTTCAAATATATGTTGATGATATTATTTTGCCTCGTGACCCCAATGAATGTGACCGTTTTCAAATGAAATGGGTTCCAAATTTCAAATGTCAATGATGGGACAAATGTCATTTTCTTGGGATTACAAATTTCACAAAGTCCGGAGGCATTTTATAAATCAATCTAAATATGCAAATGAGATTTTAAAGAAATTTGGATTTGATTCTTGTGACCTGTTGACACTCCCATGATAGGCGTACTAAAGCGGATGAGGACCACTCGGGGATCATGGTAGACCAAACGAAATATCGTAGTATGATTGGATCACGATGTACCTCACGACCGATGAGACCGGACATTACATTCATTGTTTGCATGTGTGCTAGATATCGAGCTAAGCCTACCAAAAGCACCTTGAAGCGGTTAAGCGGGTCTTCGGTATCTCAAGGAACCATCAATATGGGACTTTGGTACCGAAGGACACCGGTATGTCACTAACGACCTATGCGAGATCTTGATCATGCGGGATGTCAAGATACACGTCGAAATACGTGCGGAGGTGCTCGGTTTTGGGTGATAAGCTTGTGAGTGGTCTTCAAAGAAACAAATGAGTACTTCTATTTCCTCTACAGAGGTGAATACATAGCCATGTCATCTTGTTGTGCTCAAATCCTATGGATGAGATCCCAATTATCGACTATGGCTTTGAATTCAACAAAATTCCCTCATCTTGTGATAATAAAAGTGCTATTGCTCTTTCATGCAACAACGTTCAACACTCAAGAGCAAAGCACATCGACATTCGACATCATTTCATCGGGGAGCAAGTAGAAAGCGGTGTGGTGGAACTCTATTTTGTGAGCGAATACCAATTAGCGACATCTTCACCAAAGCTCTTCCTAGAGAACGTTTTGAGTTTATCCTCCCACGACTTGGTCTAAAGAGTCTTCAACCGGAAACACTCAAACGTCTTCAAGAGGAAGACGAGGAGTAAAGGTCTTTCTTCATCCATCTCTTGTAAATATTTATTCAAAAGCAAATAGAAAAATATAAAACTTTCAAAAATCCATAAAAAATTTGAAAATCTTGAAAAATTTCAAAAAAATATTGTCTTTCTGTCATGATTTTTCTCAATTAGATAGTATCTACGGTCTTTGTGCTGTCATTCAAAGAATGACACGGGATTTTAGATGTTGTTCGAATGTTCTTAAAAAAAAAAAAAAAAAAAAAAAAAAAAAAATATTTTGGGAGAAAGTGAAACAATGGTTTATTGTCATTTCGAGAAGTAACCCGTTTTCAAAGAAAAACGAGCCATGCTTTATCTTGTTTTCAAAACTCATGCTCGATTCTATAAACAATTACTTACTATCTAATGAAAACTAATTGCTTTGAAAAATAACTCGGACTCTATTTTTGAAAATCATCCGGACTTAACGTTTGTCAAAATATCTATCTCTCAATCAACAACTTATGTCATTGATTGAGGGAGAATGATTTCAATTAAATCAAAAGGTTATTTGTCATACAATTGTTTTCAAAAGATAATCATGCATGTTTAATCAATGGAGTTTAAAGTCTCATAATCCGATCCTTATCAGTTAAAATGTTTTCATAATCAAGTCACAATTCTCCTCAAAAGCTTTCAAAATCAATTTAAATCTACAGAGATCACAAATCTCAAATGATTAGAAAATTGTGATCGGGGAGAATTTGTGATTTAAATTGGATTTAAAGCGATGATTCGATAAATGGTTTCACAAGTGTTTTGCAAGCTTTCCTCCCACATGTGCCAAACGATTTCAAATTTTCCATGCACATGTTGAGGGAGCATCCTTTAAAACCACAAAGAATTGAAAGCGTGATTGATTTGTCTCTAAGTGCGGGTTCCTTCTAATATGTGCAAAACTCTTTGAAACCTCGAGGCACATATTAAGGGGAGCAAACTTATGAAAACCTCATCCTTCCTCAATATGCTTTATCTACTTGATTTGATCGGGAAGTGATGTTGATATCTTTTAGAAAATGGTAATCAAAAAGTTAATTCTTCCTCTTGCCTCCGTGTGCTAAAGCGATTTCTAATACATGATGCACATGTTGAGGGAGCTCTTTTCTAAAAATATCAAAAACAATTCAGTACAAAATGATTTGATAATATATCACAAGTATCCGGATTGATTTTCAAATGGTTTTCAATTGGTTCCAATGGCGGATGAACAATACCAAATAGACCGACCAAATTTACTTTATGTATGGTGATATAAGGATGGTTAGGTTAGGTATTCGTTCCACGATCCGCCGAACCGGAGGGATCTACCGAGGACAATCCACTAGATAGTGTAGAGTCCTTAGGTATGATGAAAAAAGGAGAAAAGTGAGATATGGGAAGAGTGCGGATGAGATAGAGCTAGATCTGGAATAAACCCAACAAGGTTCTAGTTATGAAATCTCGGTAAGCTTGAAGAGGTTGAAGAATGAAAAGAATTGAATGTGAAAAGGGTGAAAAGAAATAGCCCTCCATTTATTCAACCTTAGGGCGAAACCGGGTTCAATTCATATGCTCTGGTGGTTACCAAGGTAACATCGGTATTGAAGACAAGGCGTCATGGACCCGGTGACGCTTGCACTACAACTTCCCAAACCACTCAAGTTCCTCTTAAAGGGCTTGTTTCATTCTCACGGGAACCGACATTATCTATCGACTTTCTCTTAGAGTTTGTTGATATTGAAGAAGGAGACCTCTCCCTAGTCTCCGGCATAGGAACCAAATATGCACAATTGAGTCTAGAGCCACGAGATCATCAAATAAATCTCATTAGGACACATCAATGAAGACTCTCATTTCACACAATGTGGAAAGAGATTATATCTTATGAGTCCTACGCATTATCCTTGTGGTATTGCGGAACATCCGAGTGATATGCAAACATATTCACAATGAAGATGGAAAGCCTTTTGGAGCCAACATCAAACAAGCTCACGGTGGGTGGCATGTGAGATCTATCAATAGATCAACCATGTGACAAGCGAGCAGAAACAATGGGGCGATTCAATCTTTTGAATCAATCACGGTTCGAGTTATGGATTGACGGATACCTTTGAAAAACCGGTCGTTGTGCTTTAAAATTCTTTTCCTTAGCACATCGGTGTGTACTAATATTTCAAAATAAAAGGTGTTTATGATTGATAATTGATTTTCATTAAAACCTTCGTTGTATTGCAAAAACAATTTCTATTGAGTGATACGATTGTTTTCAAATCTCTTTTCATCAATCGGTGAATCTCAATTATTGGTTCACTCACTCCGTGTTGTCTTCTTTGAGACGTTCGGTTTGAGAACGACTAGACCGGTGCGAAACCCTGTCAAGGAAATTCTTGAATTATACGATCACGAGCGGTACTTGTCTTGATCAGCGGGAACCGTGGGCGTGTACCTCAATTCAACGAAAGTGATCAAAGACACTTTCGTGCGCTTTATTGCTAAGCTGTTGTATATGCAGTGCGCCCGGCGTTTGCGGTGATCGAATGAAGCGGTCAATCCATAGCCGCATGCTCACACTACACATTCATCTCTAAAGAAATCATGATAAGTGCATCAACGACTCGATATTTTCACTCCATGCTTACGCTTCTGCTGCGCAAATATCATGAATCAACTAAAGCTTCCGCTACTCGATGAGAATATATCATGATCCGAATGTGAGCATGTCGGTCCATAAGTCACAACATCACATAATACCAACACCACAATGGAAGAGTCGAGATTTATGTTGGTGATGATCTCAAAGCGGCTCAAAACTCATTATCACGTGGATCGGTTAAAGACCTCCACTTGGATTATCCCAACATGCAAAATGATGAATCAATGACTACGAGCTACTGAGCAAAGAACATTAACAAGAATCCAAGGACAATCTTATTGTAATATCTGTTTGTATTCAATGTATTTTGAGGTGACCTCCTTAGGGGAGATTGTTAGGATTTAGTAAATCCGGTTATTAAAGAGTCGGTCACCTCAAGTATATGTAATCGTTAAGCTCGTAGTCGTAGATTAGTTAATGTTTAGTAGTATTTAGTTAAGTAACACCGTGGAGGACGGACGGTCTTTACCAGCTGTATGCACGATCCACGACCCGTAGGTGGCGATTTGTGTAAGACTATAAATACTCTCTACCTCCCAAGGTAGAGTTGGAGCTCATAATAATACTTTCATTTTCTCTCACTAAGTTCCCAAACCTCTAACTCTTCTCTCTCTAAAACCTCATCTTATCGCCTCTTGTGATTATGATATGATGTGTTTGTGAAATCCAATATGTTACAGGTTTGGTTCTACCTCGTGTAAGAACCGGTGTCTAGCCTTGTACCGGATAAAGAGTAGGCGACGTTGTGAAGGCTTCTCCGCCACAAGGAGCTTGTGTTGTGTAGCGCTTACAAAATCTCGAGTAGGTGACTTGGGCGGTGAGTAGGGCAAGGAAGGTGTCCTTGTAGCCAAACAACTATAAACACTCGTGTCGTGGTTTTGTGTTTCTTACTCTTTGCTTTTGCATTACTTATTTATATACTTATCTATCAACATCCAACATACACATTTAATAGATTGACATAAGTCGATCTAAATAGTTTAAAACAAATTTTTAATTGGTAAAACTATTCAACCCCCCCTTATAGTTTTCCACAATTGGTATCAGAGCTTCTTTACCAAGTTTCTTAGAGTATGTTGTACTTTAAAAACTTGATACGATCCGTGTATGATTGAAAACTACAAAGAAGGAAATCTTTTAAAACAAATTTTTTATTTTATGTTGGATAGTGATAGATTATTCTAACAATTCCTCTTTAAGAAATCTTCTTGCTAGGACTCTTCCAAAATCTTCATTTCTATCCAAATAAAAATGAAGTCAACACTCAAGGAAGAAGCCAAAAGTAATCACAACCTACTTTTACTAAGTAAAATGGATTACTTTAAAAGCTCATGAAGTATTTCGGGTATATGGTCTCTAAAAACCATATCAAGAGGATTAGAGGTATGTTCTCTTACCCACAAACTAACTGATCTTTATCTATAATACGCCTATATGAATATGTTGATGATATGTGTCTTTCTCCTATGATAAAAACCATGCTTTAAAATATTGGCTTATAAAACTATATGAACACATGAATTAGGACGTTAACTTCAATAGTCGCAAGTCTAAAAAAAGTCTCTCTTCACCACTTTCCTTACTTACTCATCATCGGGAATAGTATTCCTCTTTGATACTCTCAATTCATCAAATCTACGACGTCTTTGCAAAATAGATCTTTGATGGTTAACTTATCAAAAATCAATTAACCATCAAAACACCTTGGCCAAACGTCTATTCAAATAGGAACCTCATTCTACAAGTTCTTTTTCAAAATAAGTTATTGTATAACTTATCACAACTAAAAAGAATAAATCCAAATAATTTTTCCGTCTATAGTAGCCGGATCCCACAAATTGTACTAGCCGAATCCTTAAAACAAGGGATCCGGGGAACCGTGTCACGTAAATCGCTATACGCTTTTCAAAACCAAAATAATCCATTTTCCCTCTCCCCACAAACACAAAAACGACCTAACTTCTACTTCCATCTCCATAGGGCTTCATATTCTCAAGCATCTCATTCTTGAACATCATTATAAGTAATTACACTCATATGTTCTATTCATCATCATCTTCATCCTATGGTTTATGGTTTTAGACTTTTCAATTAAGATTCAATTGATCACCAATTGAAGAAATTAGGTATTGCAAAATTAATTACAAAGAGGTTCTATATAATTAAAGGTTTTGAAAACAACATTGTTAATACAAATCAAAACCATAAACCCATCTTGACAAATTTTACCTAATTGGAATATTTGTTTTCAAGGATCAATCATGCTCAAAGCTACCCAACAAGGTCACCATGACACCATCCACTACCTCTCTAGATACTATCGAAAAGAAGAGCTTTCAAAAACCAATCGCAAAATTTTCAAAAAGCTTGAAAAACGACTTATTTACGAAGGTCGTGTAGTTAAGGAATGTTTCCTTGAAAACACCGACATTCATCAAGTCTTTTCGGCAATTAACTTTGATTGTCTCTTAGATATTGATGAACAAATTTTTCCGGTTTTTATCTTTGAGTTTTACAAAAGTGTTAGGATCATTCGAAACAATGATGAAAGCATCTCTCAATCGCTTTTATTGTTAACAACCAAAGCATTACCCTATCCCTCAACACATTTGCACAAATCCTTCGCATACCAAGTGAAGGGATTTGCATGTATTCTCAAGATTGGTCAATAGCCGCTCAATCTTTCGCACTAGACTCCAAACCAATCTATCACACTCCTCTCGATGACCCCATAGTTGTTTGAGACACCATCTTCAAAATAAGAGCCGACCAATCTCGTCTCAACCGCAACAAAGAACTCATCCATCGTGATCCCTTTGATGCGGCGTACAAGGCGCGTTCGGGGTCAAAGGAACTTCCTTTTCATCGAGAAAGTTTTCAAGACCCTAGGCGGTGAACCTAATTGTTGTAGTGTAGTATTGGGTAAGCCTCGGGTATTGATATCGTTCTCTAGGGAATAGGGATGCTAGTAAGAAGTGTACTACGCTAAGGTTGAGGTTGAGGAAGATTATTTTTATCTTTTTATATTTTAGAAAGCTAAAAGTAAAATCTCGGGGTTTGGATTTGGGGGGTGGTACTTCTACCGATTACTCTACTATTCTAATTATCTAAACTACGGGTAGTCTTATGTCTATTGATGTGTGCTCGTATGATGATTAAAAATGTGTTTACCAAGATACTATTACTCCCTAGTTATCTTTTATTGGTGGTTGAATTGTCACGTCCTTATTCTTAACGCCTTGTATTTTCTAAGGTCGTAGGGTGTGCCTTTTTCCCTAACTCTTTGAGACTACCTTAAGGTTATTGCCTACGAAATCCACTATGATTCATAAACTAACTTTAAGATTATCTTTGGATGTTTAGACTACGAAATCCGCTAAGTGATTCATAAACTAAGGTTCACAAAGATTACTCAAGCATTTAAACACAAAGATGGCATAATTGCACTCCTAAGTCAATTACAATTAAGATAAGAGACAACCAATCAATAATTAATAGCTAGGTTTCATAGATCTAAGCAAACACACAAGAAATTTAGCCGGACATGTTAACGCAAACATACACACATTCAATGGAAGACATAATGAAATCAATGAAGTAAAACACTTATCTTGATGTAAAATTTGAGAACCCTAAGATACTGTCCAAGTCAGACTACAAACGTTTAGGGTTTTTACTCCACAAGTCTACCTCCTAAAATTATGAAAATTTGATTTCTATATATAACTTTACACTTTCGCCTTATAGGTGGGGCGTCGTCGATCGCCGTCATTAGGGTTTTCGTCTTGGCCAAGTAATCGTTGGGACGGCGTCACCTTGTAGTTGTGACGCCGTCGGCTTTAGTAGGGACGTCGTCGATTCGGATCTAGGCCGATCGAGATGAAAAGTCTTAGTGATACCTTTCCTCTTCAAAGCCTGACGCCGTGAGGTGTATTTTAGCAAAAAGTCTCTTGAGTCGTATGAGATTTTAATTAGTATAAGGGAAGGCGTCACCCTTTAATTGGGATGCCGTCAGGTGCAATTTCAGCAGCTTGAGTATCTTCGATCTTGACTTAACCATTTTCTTCATATATTTACTCTTTTCGTCCAAATATGCATCATTCCAGCATTTTGCTTCCAAGAGACCTAAAAAGTGAAAAGGAGCGAAATTAAGCAAATAAAGAATATAAAAGTGGGTGATTAAGGGCTTAAATGACCCCTTAAAAGTATACGTTTAAATCCTTATCAAATATCCCTACACTTGGTATTTGCTTGTCCTCAAGCAAATGTGCTTTTGCCAATCAATTTATAAGTTAGGGGCATGAAGCAATGGATTAACATAATTCACAACAAGTAAAAGCACCTCAATAGTCATAACAAGCACGAAAATTATATACTAGCTCCTCACAAGGGGTGTTTGGATTCTCTCATCTCTCGGGTGAATATGAAATATAGTAAATGGAAATGGAAGATAAACACTCATTACCTAGTCATAGTACATAGATTACCATAGGCTTGAGACTAGATCAAACCTCCCCCGCTTTGGCGTAAGCACCAAGGAACAACTATCTAAGAGGTCTTTAAAATGGTTGTAATGTTAGGCTTACGGTAAGGAAACAAAGGGTTTGGTTCGATAGGCGATTTAGTGGTGGCAAGTCAAAAATCTTATGTTACAAGCATGAAAAGAATGGCGTTTCTAAGCCAAGACTTGACTCACTAAACTCTAGATAACTTGAAACAAATAAACATAAATATAAAGATAGATGTAGGATGGTAGCCCGTATGTTTTTTTTTCATACACTTTCACTCTACCATCCTCTAAGATAACATCAAAATATAAGGGATTTATAGGAGCATCCTTACACTTGAGTTTTTATTACTCTAACACTAATTTGACCCGATTTGAAAAGATCAAAACACTTGGAGTATTTAATTATGTAGATAAAGGGAATTTGAATTTAAAGTTCCTTCCCGTCACTCCATAAAATATTACTTTTACCTATGAGTCCCAATCGTCACAAAACTGTGTACAAACGATATGACTCGACTTAGTAACCATGCAAGTAACTAGATAATTGAACTAAGGGTTTAGTATGATAATAATAATGCACTAAAAGTGAGTGCATACAAGGTAGGCTAAGGCGATTTGGGTGTACATTTGGGGGTGGATTGTAAACAATGCTCTTCATTGATATTCCGGAAAACCGAAACATCACAAGAACCGCGAAAAGCATAGGCTCTGAGGGGGTAACTAGGGGTGTCGTGTACTAAAGATGAGTACATCGCAAGGGTGTGGGGTAATTACTAGACCAATGTGGAAGAAGTAATTATAATACGGGTATCAAACAAGGGTTATCCTAATGCCTCTGATCATTTAGTTATTCCTAACTACACAAGTGTAGTCTCACTAGCGATCTCGGAATGCATCACAAAACAAGTTCTAAAATCTATTATACTACCGATACACTCTCAAAACATTAAAGTTGAATGCTTTAATTCCTAAAGATCTAGGGACGAACCTCACACTTTAGGGGTGGAATTTGAGTGGTAAACGGTTTTTGTGCTAGTCATATAACTCCTATCCATGAGACACTTTATTAAGACTAAAGTCCCACTCGTACATGTCATGAAAAAATTTAAATTTGGCGCTAAAATTGCCCTAACAAATACTTCTGCCGCAGTTGTCCCGAAAAACCGGTCTGCTGCTTTCCGAAAAATTTAGAAAAATTACACCTTTAGAATCGGAAAATTTCGCAAAACATCCATTATGACTCAATACAAGCATTTGACTCTAACAAACACACATATATATCAATTTCATTAATTGTAATTCTCATGTTCACTTTCTTTAAAAACGTGTAATCCTCCCTACACTTATCCTATTGTAAAATACCTTTATATGTAATTAAGACGAGGTTAAAGACAAAATAAAGCATTTTCACAAATTCAAACATGAGAATACACATAATAAACGAAAAGATATGACACACAAATAAGCAAACAATTAAGTATGGGTTGCCTCACGGCGCTTTTCTTTATTTATGAGTCTTGTAGCTAGACTCAAGTCGTGCTCCTACGTGACTTCATTGCCATCACTTTCTTCCTCATGACGATCTCTATTAGGGTTTTCCATGTTATAGTAATATCCTATTATGCATCTTTCTAGGAAGTCATTTCCCCCCCCCCCCAATCGGTTCTATATTCCGGTCCTAATTTCAAACAATCCTTATAGAACCCAAGAATCTTATTCATCACATAATCTACTCCTTTCTCCTTATCCTCCGCATTCCTATAGTAGACCGATAGCTTAAGTTCCTTTTCATCATTGGATAGTGATGAAAATTTCTCAATCTTAAATGGCATTTGGTAAGCTACGTCATAGGTCTCATCCTTGAATCTAACTATTCCTAACGATGGATCATAAGTCATCCCGGCGTTTTCTATGAAAGGCTTTCCTAGAATTACGTGGGACAAGCTAGGATCTATGGCCGTACTAATATCTTCCACAATTATGAAATCCGTAGGGTAAGTGAAATTACCTACATAGACGAGAAATCCCTTAACTCTACCAAGAAAATTACAACTAACTCTAGGATCATCAGGATCTTGCCTATTTGGGATAGGTTTCTTCATCACCCAATTATAGTATGTGCTAGTCATGATGTTTATTGGGGATTTGCGATCAATGTAGGCCTTTGCCACAAAAAGATGTCCTATGCAACATGGTATGTTGAGATTCCAACGATTTCCAAATTTGATCCGAGGGCTTCTCCTAACATACATGTGACGGGTCGCAGACTAAGTGTGGGTGGCGTGAAAGTTCCTCTTCCATAGGAAACTTATTGAAGTATTCATCACCTACTTCCTCTATTTCATTGGTTGATTCTTCCTTAGGAGTTTCACTAACCTCAAGCATAGTCTCATGGTTCGCTTTGTCACTAGTCCTATTTGGTTTTACTAAGGTGATGGCATTGACGAATTGAACGTGCTTGGATAACTTACTAGGGTCCTTAATTTTCACACCGGAAGCTTCAGGAGAATGAGTCGAAATGGCATTAACCTTTTTGGTGGTCTTCATATCACTATTGGTCATGGCTTTCAAAAGGTTATCTATCTTCTTATCCATCTCGGCTTGTTGTTGGTTAAAGCGGTCCAAAAGCTTGGCTATTTGAGCTTCTTGGGATGTAACTAGGTGTTGCAACATCCCTTCTATGTTTTGTTGGCTAGGGCATGGGATCGATAACGCCACACGCTGCTCGGGGTCAAAGTAACTTCCTTTTCGTCCAAAGAAGTTTTTCAACACCCTAGGCAAGCGTGAACCTAATCATTGTAGTGTAGTATTAGGGTAAGCCACGGAATTGATATCGCTCTCTAGGGAATAGGAATGCTAGTGAGAAGTTACTACGCTAAGGTTGGGTTGAGGAAGATTATTTTTATCTTTTATATTTTTTTAGGAAAGGAAGGTACAAATCTCGGGTTTGGATTTGGGGTTAGTATTTCACCGATTACTCTACTTATCTAATTATCTAATCTAAGGTGTATGTAGTCTATGTCTAATTATTGTGTGCTCGTATGATGGTTTAAAGATGTGTTTACTTAGGTTTTATTACTCTTTAATTATCTCCTATTGATGGTTGAATTGTCATCCTTATTCTTAATCGCGTTGTGTGTCTAAAGTCAGGGTATGCGTTGACCTAACTCTTTGAACTTACCAAAGGGTCTCGCTCTACAAAAACCTCTAAGAATTATAAACTCTAACTATAAGGCACTCTTTGGATGGTTTAGCCTACAAATCGCTCTAAATGTTATAGTCTAAGGTTCAAAGAACAATCAAGCATTAATTACACAACGAATGACCTATCGCACATGGATCATTAACAATTAAGATAAGAGACCAATCAATATTCAATAATTAAGTTTCATATTCCCTAAGCAAACACACAAGCAAATTAGCCGGACATGGAGAACATGCAAGCATACACACAAGTAATTGAAGACATAATTGAATTAATGAAGTAAAACACTTATCTTGATGTAAGATAGGGTTTGGAACCCTAAAATACTGTACAAGACAGCCTTGGTTCGGTTTAGGTTTTTACCCAAAAGACTACACACTAAAACCGAAAAATTGATTCTATATATAAGATTACAATCGCGATGTCACCCTTTGAATTGTGACGCCGGGTCGCCGTCATTAGGGTTTCGTCTTGGCCACGTTAGTCTTGCGACGGCGCCACCTTGTGCTTGGACGCCGTCCCTTCTCACCGACGCCGTCTGGATCAAATATAGGCCGTCTGAGTTGCGACGGCCTACTCTTTTAAAGCGACACCGCACTTGAAAATAAGCAATTTGGCTAACGAGCCGTCACAGTGCTCGGACGGCGCAGCTTAGTTAAAGGACGCTGTCCCCTTGTATTTCGCAAGACTTGAGTGTCTCGATTCTTGACTTTGGCCATTTTCTTCAGATATCCGCTTTTCAGAGACAAATAAGTGCCATTCCAATTTGCCTTCAAGAGACCTAAAGAGACCTAAAAAGTGAAATGGAACGATATTAAGTAATAACAGACAAAGTGATCAAATAAGGCTAAACAACCTCAAAACGTACATTTTAAAACCTTATCGGGGACCATGGGAATCATTAGAGGTTAATTCTTTGGTTTGTCCCAATTGTAGTCGTGTTTGCCCTCCATGCTTCTCGGCATCATTGAAAGTCCTAGGTCCGGTTTTGTGGAATCTCCTCCCATTCCATTGGTACACAAGGATGCGAGTCAACGAAAGCTTGTTCGGGAGTCTCTGCAAGTATGAGTGTCATGGGACGACTACATAGCTCACAAGGAGAGAGTTTTCTTGGCGTGAAGACTTAAGATTCTCAGGAGCTCATTAGGAATTTGACTTGATCTTCAAGTTCAAGCATCCTCGATTGGAAGTTTGTGAGTCAATGGGAGGCAAGGAGATTGCCTTGACGGTTTTGGGCAACTCACGGGGTCATTCCAACTTTCGTTGTCATAGAGGCAAGGTCCTCTATTGTACCCCACGATTCTTCCGCGGTGAGATCACAAAGTTTGCCACTAGCGCTTGGTCGATGGATTGCTTAGTTGAGAAGTTGACATGATCGTAAAGATTTGGACTTGAAGCCAAAGATCGATGCCGTGATGAGGGACTTTATGGGCAAGTCCTTGAATCGAGTCCATGCCTCAAAGAGATTCACCTTGACGTTGTTGGAACATCAAGATTTCATTCCTAAGTTTGGTAGCTCTCCCGTGGGAAAAATTGGGCAAGGAACGAGTGGTGAGGTCATCCCAACTTGATATGGATCCGCGGGAAGTCGTTCAAGCCAATTACTAGCTTGGTCCCGTAGAGAGAATTGGAAGACGCAGTGCGTGGTCTCCGTGTGGTAGCATCAAGGTCGATGGAATCAACGATTTTAAGGAAGTCCTTGATGATCGATTAGGATCTTCGGAACGAAGTCCATGGAATGCACATCCGTTTACACCAACCGGATAGTGTCGGATCGCAGGCCGTAGTTTGAGCTTGATCGGGAGCTCAATGGTGTTCCTATAGCCTTGGTGGCTTGGTAGAGTATTCACCAAGAGTACGGCCTCTTGGTGGGTCAATGAGTGGTGGCGGTTATTACCTTCCATGATGAAAAGTGATGGCATTACTAACAAAGTCAAGAAGGGGATAGACTACGATGAAGCTAAAATGAGAAAAAACTTACTTTATAGGAATGCAAGGAACCTAAACGAGATAAAATCTAACTAGCTATTCTATTCCACGGCACGCGCCTAAAGTTGATGCCGTACAAGGCGCTGCTCGGGGTCAAAGGAACTTCCTTTTCGTCGAGCAAGTTTTTCAGACCCCAGGCGTGAACCCGATCATTGTAGTGTAGTATTGTAAGCCTCGGTATTGATATCGCTCTAGGGAATAGGAATGCTAGTAAGAATGTACTACGCTAAGGTTGAGGTTGAGGAAGATTATTTTTATCTTTTATATTTTTAGAAAGCTAAGGGTAAAATCTCGGGTTTGGATTGGGGGTCGTACTTCACCGATTACTCTACTATTCTAATTATCTAAACTACGGGTAGTCTTATGTCTATTGATGTGTGCTCGTATGATGATTAAAATGTGTTTACCTAGATATATTACTCTCTAGTTATCTTTTATTGGTGGTTGAATTGCCACGCCCTTATTCTTAACGCGTTGTGTTTTCTAAGGTCATAGTGTGCCTTTTTCCCAATTCTTTGAGACTACCTTAAGGTTATTGCCTGAAATCCACTATGATTCATAAACTAACTTTAAGATTTTCGATGCTTAGACTACGAAATCCGCTAAGTGATTCATAAACTAAGGTTCACAAAGATTACTCAAGCATTTAAACACAACGATGGCATAATTGCACCCCAAGCCAATTACAATTAAGATAAGAGACAACCAATCAATAATTAATAACTAGGCGTCATAGATCTAAGCAAACACACAAGAAATTTAGCTGACATATTAAACACGCAAGCATACACACATTCAATGGATGACATAATGAAATCAATGAAGTAAAACACTTATCTTGATGTAAAATAGGGTTTGAGAACCCTAAGATATTGTCAAGTTGGACTACAAATGTTTAGGGTTTTACTCCATAAGTCTACCTCCTAAAATTCTAAAATTCGATTTCTATATATAATTTTACACTTGCGACGCTGCCGCTTATAGGTGGGACGCCCGATCGCCATTAGGGTTTTGTCTTGGCCAAGTAATCGTTGGGACGTCATCACCAGTTGTGACGCCCGTTTTTAAGAGGGACGTCGTCGATTCGGATCTAGGCCGCCCGAGATGAAAAGTCTTAGTGACGCCCTTCCTTCAAAGCGACACCGCGTGTGTATTTTAGCAAAAATTCTACCGAGCCGTCTCGAGATTTTAATTGTATAAGGGACGCGGCCGCCTTTAATTGGGACGCCGTCAGTGCAATTTCATGAGCTTGAATGTCTTCGATCTTGACTTTGCCATTTTCTTCATGTATTCACTCCTTTTCGTCCAAATATGCATCATTCTAGCATTTTGCTTCCAAGAGACCTAAAAAGTGAAAAGGAATGAAATTAAGCAGTAACGGATATAAAAGTGGGTGATTAAGGGCTTAAATGACCCCTTAAAAGTGTACGTTTTAAATCATTATCACCCTTTCAAATGGAACTCTCGAGATAATTCCCATTTACAAAAGTGGGAAGAAATCCTTAGATAAATGTCATTTGCTTGGTTGGGAAAAAGACCATCCCATTGTGTGTCTTATCCAAACGATCTATTGTCTCATTCACCAAAGACCATTCAATCTTTCCTATTACATAGTTAAAAGAATGGTATTGTGTTCAAAGTCAACAACATGGTACTTTCCTATGGTATGCTCCTAAGACGACTCCGTGAGTATGTTAGTGCAATGCAACCTTCTCCTATTAATGATGATCACTTTCTTGCCAACCATGTCATGGTACCACTTACCAAACAACCTTCCAAATGGCTCATGATCAATGGTAAAAGGCCTCGTGTCTCTCGGACTCTTCGACGAAGAAGAATTCGATCCTGTTTCTAACTTTCGAATCGACCCCATGACCTACTATGAACAACTTCCCACTCTTCCAAATGAGTCGAAGAATTCAAGAAAACAAAGGGATGATCAAATGCCTAACTCACTACCTCATGAATTCGGAAAGAAGAAGGAAAAGATTGACTAAAGAGACATTATGCTTGTCTTAATGGTTATCTTAGATATTTTATGATCATTGTACGCTTATGATTTCGCAAGACTTACTTTGTTACCTCTATGTTTGGATATTATCATAATTACCGCCTTTATGATTGTGTGTGATATTTACTTACTTAGATGTTTGCTTACGTGAGAAACTTTTAGTATTAGTATGCACCTAGTGCAAATTTGCACACTTTCGTAATGCCATCGACTGCATGGCGGATCCCTCCATTAAGGGATTCGTGGGATCCGGCGCATGTAAGTAGGCTTACGACTCCACACTTCAATCCAACTCCGCACCTTATCATACTAGCTAAACATGATACTTTAGGATCACTCAAGTCTTTCTCAAACGCAGAGGGTCTCACACTCACTCATATTTAACTTAGGATCACACTCGAGGTGTTTTGATTAATTACTTCACCAAACTCACCATATTTCTCTAATACTTACACATTGTTCCTCACATATCAAACACCTAGTTTATTCTTACCCAAAATAGGCCAAAAATGATTTTTCATTTATCATGATTTTAAGGAATTTTATAAATTTCCTTTTAGTTACCTTCTGATCTCTAGGATCATTTGACTCCACTTAACACTCTCAAAACTCTTGGGCACGTTTGGTACGAGAGAATGCCATAGAATGGAATCGTAATAGAGAATGGAATTGTAGAGAAAGTGAATCATGTTTGAGAAAGAATAACAATTCTACTGTTTGGTACAATAAAGAATGCGTGTGATATAGAGCATTCTCTTGTTTGATTATTGTATATAATACATGAATAAAAATGAATTTTATCATTAAAATTTTGTTTTAAACATTTATTACCTAAATCGTCATTAAAATAATATGATTGTTTAAATTGCTACCTTAAACCTTCTATCACAAAAGCAATATTGAGGATCTTTTGTTGGGTAATTCAGTAATAAAGTGCACAATTGAAAATTAATTCTAATAATATTTATTTATAATAATTGTAATTTTGAAGAAACCCAAACATTAAAAAAGAAAAAGGAAAAAATATATTAGTATTTGAATAATCGTTTTACAAGAAAAGGTTAAAATACAAATGTTGATATGAAGATTTGATATCAACCTTATCGTGACCATGGGAATCATTAGAGGTTAATTCTTTGGTTTGTCCTCAATTAGAAGTTTGTTTCCTCCATGCTTCTCGGCATCATTGAAAGTCCTAGGTCCGGTTTTGTGGAATCTCCTCCCATTCCATTGGTACACATAGGATGCGAGTCAACGAAAGCTTGTTCGGGAGTCTGCAAGTATGAGTGTCATGGGGACGACTACATAGCTCACACAAGGAAGAGAGTTTGTTTTCTTGGCGTGAAGACTTAAGATTTCGTAGGAGCTCATTAGGAATTTGACTTGATCTTCAAGTTCAAGCATCCACGATTGGAAGTTTGTGTCAATGGGAGGCAAGGAGATTGCCCCTTTGTTTTAAACTCACGGGGTCATTCCAACTTTCGCTGTCATAGAGGGCAAGGTCCTCTATTGTACCCCACGATTCTTCCGTGTGAGATCACAAAGTTTGCCACTAGCCGCTTGGTCGATGGATTGCTTAGTTGAGAAGTTGACATGATCGAAAGATTTGGACTTGAAGCCAAAGATCGATGCCGTGATGAGGACTTTAGGGCAAGTCCTGAATCGAGTCCATGCCTCGTAGAGATTCACCTTGACGTTGTTGGAACATCAAGATTTCATTCCTAAGTTTGGTAGCCTCCTCGGGAAAAATTGGGCAAGGAACGAGTGGTGAGGTCATCCCAACTTGATATGGATCCGGCTGGAAGTCGCTCGCCAATTACTAGCTTGGTCCCGTAGAGAATTGGAAGAGACGCAGTGCGTGGTCTCCGTGGTAGCATCAAGAGTCGATGGAATCAACGATTTTAAGGAAGTCCTTGAGATGTCGATTAGGATCTTCTTGAACGAAGTCCATGGAATGCACATCCGCTTTACACCAACCGGATAGTGCCGATCGCAGGGCCGTAGTTTGAGCTTGATCGGGAGCTCAATGGTGTTCTATAGCCTGGTGGCTTGGTCTAGAGTATTCACCAAGAGTACGGCCTCTTGGTGGGTCAATGAGTGGTGGCGGTTATTACCTTCCATGATGAAAAGTGATGGCATTACTAACAAAGTCACGAAGAAGGGATATCACGATGAAGCTAAAATGAGAAAAAAACTTACTTTATAGGAATCACAGGGAACCTAAACGAGATAAAATCTAACTAGCTATTCTATTCCACGCAGCGGCGCCAAAGTTGATGCGCGCATAGGCGCTGCTCGGGTCAAAGGAACTTCCTTTCGCCGAGCAAGTTTTTCAGACCCTAGCAGTGAACCCGATCATTGTAGTAGTATTGTGTAAGCCCGGTATTGATATCGTTTCTGGGAATAGGAATGCTAGTAAGAAGTGTACTACGCTAAGGTTGAGGTTGAGGAAGATTATTTTTATCTTTTTATATTTTTAGAAAGCTAAGGGTAAAATCTCTGGTTCGATTGGGGTGACTTCGATTACTCTACTATTCTAATTATCTAAACCACGGTAGTCTTATGTCTATTGATGTGTGCTCGTATGATGATTAAAAATGTTTACCTAGATACTATTACTCTAGTTATCTTTTATTGGTGGTTGAATTGCCACGCCCTTATTCTTAACGCTGTGTTTTCTAAGGTCATAGTGCCTTTTTCCCACTTCGAGACTACCTTAAGGTTATTGCTCACGAAATCCACTATGATTCATAAACTAACTTTAAGATTTTCTTTGATGCTTAGACTACTAAACCGCAAGTGATTCATAAACTAAGGTTCACAAAGATTACTCAAGCATTTAAACACAACGATGGCATAATTGCACCCCAAGCCAATTACAATTAAGATAAGAGACAACCAATCAATAATTAATAACTAGGTTTCATAGATCTAAGCAAACACACAAGAAATTTAGTCGACATATTAAACACGCAAGCACATCACATTCAATGGATGACATAATGAAATCAATGAAGTAAAACACTTATCTTGATGTAAAATAGGTTGAGAACCCTAAGATCATTGTCCAAGTTGGACTACAAATGTTTAGGGTTTTACCCATAAGTCACCTCCTAAAATTCTAAAAATCACTTCTATATATATAATTTACACTTACACGGCGCATTTAGGTGGGACGCCGATCGACCATTATTGTTTTTGTCTTGGCCAGAATCGCGGACGCCATCACCTTGTAGTTGGACGCCTCGGCTTCCGAGGGACGTCGTTCGACTCGATCTAGGCCGCCCGAGATGAAAAGTCTTAGTGACGCCCTTCTCTTCAAAGTCGACACCGCTGTGTGTATTTTAGCAAAAATTCTACCGAGCCGTCTGAGATTTTAATTAGATAGGGACGCAGGCCGCCTTTAATTGGGACGCCGTCAGCAATTTCAGACTTGAATGTCTTCGATCTTGACTTTGCCATTTTCTTCATGTATCACTCCTTTTCGTCCAAATATGCATCATTCTAGCATTTTGCTTCCAAGAGACCTAAAAAGTGAAAAGGAATGAAAACAAAGAACGGATATAAAAGTGGGTGATTAAGGGCTTAAATGACCCCTTAAAAGTGTAATGCTTTAAATCATTATCACCCTTTCAAATGGAACTCTCCGAGATAATTCCCATTTACAAAAGTGAAGAGAACTTAGATAAATGTCATTTGCTTGGTTGGGAAAAAGACCATCCCATTGTGTGTCTTATCCAAACGATCTATTGTCTCATTCACCAAAGACCATTCAATCTTTCCTATTACATAGTTAAAAGAATGGTAGTGTGTTCAAAGTCAACAACATGGTACTTTCCTATGGTATGCTCCTAAGACGACCGTGAGTATGTTAGTGCAATGCAACCTCTCCTATTAATGATGATCACTTTCTTGCCAACCATGTCATGGTACCATGTTACCAAACAACCTTCCAAATGGCTCATGATCAATGGTAAAAGGCCTCGTGCTCTCGGACTCTTCGACGAAGAAGAATTCGATCCGCTTAACTTTCGAATCGATTCCATGACCTACTATGAACAACTTCCCACTCTGTCCAAATGAGTCCAAGAATTCAAGAAAACAAAGGGGATCTCGATCAAATGCCTACACTCACTACCTCATGAATTCGGAAAGAAGAAGGAAAAGATTGACTAAAGAGACATTATGCTTGTCTTAATGGTTATCTTAGATATTTTATGATCATTGTACGCTTATGATTTCGCAAGACTTACTTTGTTACCTCTATGTTTGGATATTATCATAATTACCGCCTTTATGATTGTGTGTGATATTTACTTACTTAGATGTTTGCTTACAGAGAAACTTTAGTATTAGTATGCATCACCTAGTACACCGCACACTTCTCGTAATGCTATCGACTGCAGAGTCGGATCCTCCATTGCGGATCGGGATCCGGGCATGAAGCAGGCTTACGACTTCCACACTTGCAATCCAATCCTCCGCACCTTATCATACTAGCTAAACATGATACTTTAGGATCACTCAAGTCTTCTCAAACGCAGAGGTCTCACACTCACTCATATTTAACTTAGGATCACACTCAAGGTGTTTTTGATTACATTACTTCACCAAACTCACCATATTTCCTCTCTAATACTTACACATTGTTCCTCACATATCAAACACCTAGTTTATTCTTACCCAAAATATAAAATGATTTTTCATTTATCATGATTTTTAGGAATTTTATAAATTTCCTTTAGTTACCTTCGATCTCTAGGATCATTTGACTCCACTTAACACTCTCAAAACTCTTGGGCACGTTTGGTACGAGAGAATGCCATGAATGGAATCGAATAGAGAATGGAATTGTAGAGAAAGTGAATCATGTTTGAGAAAGAATAACAACCCTGTTATGACAATAAAGAATGCGTGAGCATTCTCTTGTTTGATTATTGTATATAATACATGAATAAAATGAATTTTATCATTAAAATTTTGTTTTAAACATTTATTACCTAAATCGTCATTAAAATAATATGATTGTTTAAATTGCTACCTTAAACCTTCTATCACAAAAGCAATATTGAGGATCTTTGTTGGGTAATTCTAATAAAGTGCAATTGAAAATTAATTCTAATAATATTTATTTATAATAATTGTATAATTTTGAAGAAACCCAAACATTAAAATCAGAAAAAGGAAAAAATATATTAGTATTTGAATCAGTTTTACAAGAAAAGGTTAAATACAAATGTTGATATGAAGATTTGATATCAACCTATCAATTTTGTATTTCAATTAAAACTAAACAATGTTCAAGACGATGATCAAATCATTTTTTTATTATAATTAATCAACCATAGAATGCCTTCCTTTTTCACCTTCCTTTCTTCAAGATTAAGAGAATGGGAGAATGGAAGAGAATCAATTATTGATTCACCCATTCCATTCTCAACACAAACAAACACGAGAATGCTTCCATTCCGCTTTCGCTTTCCATTCCATCGCATCAAACGCCCCTTAGTGTCATCC
Source organism: Chrysanthemum lavandulifolium (assembly GCA_022545495.1). Lineage (NCBI taxonomy): Eukaryota > Viridiplantae > Streptophyta > Magnoliopsida > Asterales > Asteraceae > Chrysanthemum > Chrysanthemum lavandulifolium. The sequence continues at coordinate 115,260,565 of CM040243.1, forward strand.
TTGATCACCCATTAGTGCTCATAAAGTCGCATTTCTTTCCATAAAGACAATCATTAGCTACCCTCACTCATTTCACTTGATCATTTACGCCACTCTTCATTTAAGACACCGAGAAGACTAGAAACACTCAAGATGTATAGGTACTAGACCTTACAAAACATCTAAAGTCCTTTCTTTAGTCAAGAGCCGGATCCCTAGGTTTAGCCTAGACAGACACCTCACTGAGGAACTATGGGAACCGGTCGCATGACTCGCCTAATCCTAGCTAAAACAATCATTTCCATTTTCCTTGTTAACTTGAACACCCATCTTGCCCTAATTAACCTCCTTGATTAGTGCAACTCGGTTAACTTTTGTTCATGCAAATCATTGCATTTGGAGGATCTTAGTTGTTTAAGCTTAAAATTCACTAAACTCCTTTGATGGTACTTCTGTCACCATCCATAACATCATTCTCAAAGAACTAAAAGCCTCTAGTTCACTATCCATTTTATCATTTCAATCATGAGGAAAACTCCTGTTAACTCATCCACCAAAGGACCACCTAAGAAACTTGCTCGGGTTGTTCACTTAAATTTCTTCAACCGAATCATTATCCGTTAAAACCACTAATGCTAGGATTCCTCTCAACCAACTCAACCAATCAAACCAATCCCCAAAAGGATTGTTCCTACAAAACTACCTTGCCAAACACTATTATATCTCCTAAACCAAACACCCCTATTTCCACTAAACCATCACCCCTAGTACCTAGAGCCATATCCTTCACCACCCACCTCATCTCCACACCTCTAAAACTTAGAGGACTTGCCTTCTAGGCCATCTCATCCTCCACCATTGCCAACATTCTCCTCAATTGAGAATAGACAACAAATCATGGTGTTGAAACAACACTAGCACCGTATCCTTTTCTCCATCACCCTCAAATAGTCCATTTTGGATTATGAGGAACCAACAACCGATCACATGGAAGTAGAAACCTCTCTACCACCACAAGCATCCTTGGTTGAACTCCTCCAAATGTCCCTCCACAAATCTCTCCCTCTTTGTGGATCTTCAACCTTTCTCATTCAACCTTCAACCTCAAACCACTCCATTTCTACCACCGCCACTTCCAAGCCATGACAAAGATTGTTATCATTGTCAACATGTTGAAGGCTTAGTACATGAACCACGTGACGAGCCACGCTTCATGTGTTATCACCGAACGTTTTATGAGGTCAACAGATCAAACATTCTTGAGCTTAAGGATTCAAGTGGTATTCTAGTCTTGCTTAACTTAGATTGATTAGGAATCTTGCTTCATGTCCGTTCATTCTTCTTAGTTTTAGAGATATGTATATCATTTCTCATGTTTTTATTGAATGAAATTACATGTTATATGCCATATGGTCTTGAGAATATGTTTGGTACCTTAATACATAACTTTGCCTATTAACATCACATTTTACATCTACATTGTCATCATAAGTATGCATGCATACGGATCTCGATTTTTGCCTACACGGATCCCTTTCAAGGAGGAACCGGATCCGTGCAATGTAAGACCTTCTTATTACTAATTTGAGTCTCATTTGCGTGAAATTATACATCATATACTTGTCTAACCTTTGTTTTGTAGATTTTCAATATACACATGAAGACTTTGACACTTTTAGGGGGAGCTCTTGTCAAAGCAAAATATTGCAAAACGCTTGCAATACTACTTGGCGCCCTCCTACGAGCACTCGTCAAGAGGGAGCATGTTCTTCAAAAGATGAAACCATTTGAAAACATAATTGCAAAACACTCGCTAGTCCTCCTAATTACTTGACGCCTCAACAAAGGGAAGCATCCGTCATGGGGAGCTAAAACGAATTCTTCTTCTCTTTTTCCTCTACCTTTTCCTATTATTGCTTTTTTCAATTCTTAAAAACAATGTTAGGTTCTTTTCGACGCTTTTTGTTTTGACAAAAAGGGGAAAAGAGAGTAAAACCTCCAATTCAAACTTTTACAAATTTTAGTTTTTCTTAAAATAATCTTATGTTTGTCATCAACAAAAAGGAGGTTGTTAATAAAAATAAACCGTAAAATGTTTATTTATATTTTATTATCTTTCATTTTTTGTCGACAACAAACGAAAATCATTTTAACTAAACAAATAAAATACGTAAATGGTTTGAGCCAATAGTTAACTAACACACTTACATTTTCATAAAACACTAAACAAGTAATAGTGTTTACATTTTATAGAAATGCATATGTATGACAACTAGTGTTTACATAATATGGAATGGTATATATATATATATATATATATATATATATATATATATATATATATATATATATATATATATATTTACATTTGTATATATTGTAATAGGAAATATAATGGGTAGAAATCTAAGTTCTTAACCCATTGACTAGATACATTGAATGTAAAACCTAAAGTCCATGACCCATACCCATGGAGCTTGATCTATAACCCATGACCCGCTGTATGACATCATGCACGAAGTCATGTTGGTATTATCCATGGTCCATGACCCATGACCCATGATCCAATGTCTAGATACATTGTATCTATTTGGTACCAATGACCCAAAATTCATAACGCATGATCCATGATCCATGACCCATAAATATGAGGAGGCCCACGGATCCCTAGGATTACACCGACGGATCTTCAAGTAAGAGATCCGTGGGATCCGGGAACAAAGAGAGGTTTTTGCCTATAATAATGAGCCATTTCTTCATTGTAACTCACCTTTTTACACATACTCTTAGTATTGTAAACTCTATAACCCCGATCCAAAGGATCTCTATGTAGTTTTGTGTTTGTGTGATTCTCTAGGTTCCTTAGTGCTAGATCACCACCTCTTGAAGTTTGAGCTAGCTCAAGTCCATGAGTTGCTGTTGTCATCATCAAGACCATCAAGTGATCTTGTTGATAGTTCTCCTTCCTAGAAGTGTTGTGATGAAGGCATTAGTAAAGGTGCCAAAGGTCCGTCAAAGGCATTAGTGAGGTGCCAAAGGTTCGTGTCAAAGGCATTAGTGAAAGGTGTCAAGGGTCGATCAAAGGCATTAGTGAAGGTGCAAGGGTCGTCAAAGGCATTAGTGAAAGGTGCCAAAGGGTCATGTCAAGGCATTAGTGAAAGGTGCTAGGGTGTACAATCAATGTGGTGCATCATGTACAAGATAGTTAGTTTGGGTTAAAGGATATTGATATCCTTGATGATGTTGTAATAAGGAGGTGTCTCCTTTGGGATAGGTGTTGTGTAGTGTTGTAGTAGTTCCTTTGTAATGGAACTCAGTATTCAGCCTTGTACCGGATAAAGTATAGGCGACATTGTGATAGGTTTGGTTCCACCGTGGAAGAACCCGGCGTCTAGCCTTGCACCGGAAAGAGTATGCGACATGAAGGCTTCTACGCCACAAGGAGCTTGTGTTGTGTAGTGCTTACGAACTCTCGAGTAGGTGACCTGGGAGTGGAGTAGGTAAGGAAGATGTCCTTGTAGTCGAACCACTATAAACACTCGTGTCGTGGTTTTGTGTTTTTACTCCTTCCTTTTGCATTACTTATTTATATACTTATCTATCAACATCCAACATACACATTAAATAGATTTACATAAGTTGATCTAAATAGTTGAAAATAAAGTTTTAATCGGTAAAACTATTCACCCCCCCTCTTCTAATTTCTACACAGTTGTTCAATACAGAAGTAGGTGCAACAACCAAAAATGGCCCCCATATATTTTCCTTCTGCAATGCATAATGAATTTACAACTACATAGGAGGGAGCAGAGAGAGTAAAGTAGAGCTCAAAAAGACAGAAGATTAGAGGATGGAAGATGAGATGACACCCAAAGAACTGATAGTCTAAATTCTAAACCACTTACTTCAGCCAAATGAGCCAAGAATACCATTGCTTGGATAGTTTTCCCAAGACCTATCTCACAAGAAGATACCATTTAGGCCCTTCGCACAATGTAGACAAGTTCAAAGAAGACAACGGAAAGCAAGAAAGGAGAGGGAATTGAACAACATCCTATTGGGAGTAGGGACCACTTAATTACCTTCTCATAACACCACTTCACCAAACCAGAGACCTTTACCCGATACTCTTTCGTAGAACCCTTTAATATTTTTGTGTATCTAATGAGGATGCTACATGCATAGTTGAGTCAAAATTTTGGTATGCATATAAGTTGATAAACTCATGTAAGGAGGACAGAAAGGAAGAGCTAATCGACAAAGAAATAACGAACATGTTCAAAAAATCTATGTTGCTAGATCCAACAATCAAGCTTGTTCTTCACCTCAACTCTGAAGCTTGACGCAACCTCATATATTCGTCATCAAATGCGCTTGTAATCTTCATCGCTTAGAGAACGCATCTGGCTGCTTTAGGGCCTCCATTTTCATTTCAACCTCTTCAGATCTTCTACATTTGCATCATCTTGTCGAAGAACCTATGATTCCTTCTTGGTCATACATATGATCCTTTTGGCTAAAATCCCGCTTGGTTGGGAAGTCGACTTGTTCTCGCATGAAGTGGCCACATTAAAGTATTATGGCGACAATAAAAAGGGAGCAAACCTTTTAAATTACCGAACCGCTCTTATATATACATGTGTTAACGCCCGCTGCACAAATGCTTTTTTCAAGATCTAAATTTGAGTAAATCGAATCGAATTAAAATTTTGTTCAACTAAATGAAAATAGTAACTAAATAATTAAAATCGAATTCCATACGATACTCATGTTCCTACAATACAACAAAATCATGACGATATCATGAAACAAAATTCTATGCATAGTCAACTGCTTATTCCTAGTCGGCAGACTTCCATTATCAACATTTTATAGACACGATGAAATATTTTGCTAACTGTCATATTGTGTTTGGCATTGTTGGCACAATCAAGAGTGGCACTAATCGACTTTTGCCATCATCCTTGGCTTTTTCGGACTAAGTTACTAATTAGGATCTATCACCAACCCGCAATGAAATTAGGATCTATATGAAATTTGTAGTTAAACAATAAAATAGTCGAATGTAATCTAACCTTGAAAGATATAAAAGAGCTACGCATATGATCTCGCCGCTAACGCTTCCTATGTGAGGTTTTCAACAATCGCTTTCCTTTGCCATAATTTATTGACAACAAAGATAAGAAAAAATTAACCAAAAGCACACTAAACTACAGAACAAAACTGAATCTCAACTTTGGTCATCTAAAAGGCTAATGTAACCAACCATGTATGAGTTACAGGAGAAAATATAAATAAGGAAAAAGCGTAAGATCATGTGATTACCTTTAGTACATTGTCATATATATCTGCTAAAGTATATTCTGTGATTCTGGTCATTACGAATGTCTTCACACTGGTCGTTTGCATGTATGCGAATATATTCGTTGATACACAATCATAATTTTACATTAGCATAAAGATGAAGCCCATATATTTATTAAAAAAAAGTTGACTCACCATTGATACCGCTTTGTAAGATCGTGGTTGTTGTGTAACGGTAGTGACTTCACACCACTCAATATTATACTGTGGGTCAGCTCATTCGACACATCAAACGGCTAGCGGAAGAAGTGCCATTTCAATTTGTTGCAATGTTTTTCATTTTGTTTCCACAACATTCTTCTTGACAAATAAAATCCCACCAAGCAAAAGCTTATGAAACCGTATAGTATCGTGGCCCAACTTGCTCCAAGATCCATAAAACATCAAACCAATAAAGAAATTTATAACCTGATAAAGTGTCATAAGTAAATATTACAGTTTAAAAAGCAGAAGAGGTTAAGTTGAACCAAATTTTGATGTAAAGAAGTATGGGTTTACCCAATGTACAGCCATGCAGATAACCATAGCCTTTGCTCTAATTTGGCCTGGGAATATTTCTGACAATAGAATACCAGGTACCGGCCCCACACCCATGGCAAATGACAACACACACCTGCATTTGATAAGCACATCATAAATAGGAGGTTGAAATAGCAAGTCAGCATAAGAAAGATTCTATTTTACGACATGTTCCCTTTTTGTTCTTAAGCATTTTAGTCGATGACTACAATCGGTGACAAAATGGAGTTTTGCTCTTGAAGAACCATTAGCTTATCATCACGATATTATTTTGACTTTATGTTTTACGGTTATAAAGTGGATGTATACTCACAAAATCACGCCACCCAGAGGTACACTACGGAGACCCTAATACTAAGCTACTCCCAATCGCTTGCATGCCCATTGACATTGCCTCGAATCAACCCATAAATTAAAAAAATTATAAAAAAAAAAAAAAAAAAAAAAAAAAAAAAAACTACTACAAAGCTAAGACAATATGATCTTACATGTAATTGATGGAAGAGTAGTTAGAGAATTTAGCATGGTTTATATTCCATGCCCATAAAACTTCAAGAAGAAGAGCCTTCCTTCGGTTTATCCATCAAAATCATTGCAACTATTGAGCTTGTGAAGGAATAATAAGATAAATATCAATAAAATATACACAATGGCCTCTACTATGATGAGCGTGGTATATCTTGGTGATATATAACCTGATAAGTTAACTACTCCAACAGACGTATTGGCAATATCCGAAGGTACTCCAACACTCTTGAAGACAGTTGAAGAGAAATAGAAAACAACATTTTTGCCAGAAAATTGTTGCGAGCAGCGGAGCGAGACCCAATGAAGACCATCTGCCAAGACAAGATGGCGATAGATTTTTAGGAAAAACATATATATCTCGGAATAAAGGAAAGCAAATGTGGTTATATCTATACCTCTAGAATGACGTCCATAAAATGACTCTAAGAGCTTTACTCCGTCTACTTCATCCCCTACGTGTCTTGGATAGTTACGCCATTGAAGATTTGACGTGTGTAATCCTCCCAGAAGCTTTGTGTTGGGATATGGGATATGAAAGTCTTGAAGATATGAAAATCTTGAAGATATGAAAGTCTTGTAAGTTGCAAAATCTTGGAAGCGTCAAAGAGTCAAAATCTTGCTAAAGACAAAGTCAAAATCTTGCACTATGAAGTCAAAATCTTTGCAAGAACAATGAAGCTATTATATTCGTTTATGGAAAGTATTGTATTCTATGTTTAGATTACTTGTCGTACAAGAATACAAATTGTAAACCGACTAGGATATCCTTGAGCCTATAAAAGGACTCCTAGATTGGCATTAGAGTGCGAGTCTATGAGTTTTAGAGTTTACTAATTCACAAGTTATTTAGTGTTTTAGAGAAGTTCGATAATCTTAGAGTTGTATTAGAGTATCGCATAATAAGCGATTTAGAGTTTATAATAAAAGTTATTCTTCTTAGCTTTGTTAAGTAAATTCCATACTTGATAAAGATTGCTCGGTGTTTCTTTGTTAATAACTTAGGATTTATCCGAGGTTATTAAACCTTAACAAGCTAGTTAAAGTTAGTTTGATTAAAGTATATCGATCCAACAAGTGGTATCGAGCTTGTGTGGAAACTCGACTAGGAAGAAATCCTACTTCAACAATATTCAAGATGTCATTGAAATTGTTTCACCACCCTCAATCACCTCACTCGAATTCCAATAATCAAGAAGGAGAATATGATCTACGGTGCATGAAGATGAGGCGATATATTGCCATTCTGAGACCATGCACTATGGAATGTAATTGTGAATGGGAATGAAGTAGTTCTGAGAACCTATTAATATTCTGGACAACCAATTGCACCAAAAGGCGGTCTTACCGGTAACAACCCTAAGGAATCAAGAAAAGGCACTAAACATTCTCTTATTTGCCATTCCGGATGGTCATCTTCTCAAATTTCATGATGCTAAAGATGCTAAGCGACTGGGCTGCTCTCAAGACCAGTTGGAGGAATGAAGCCTAAGAAGATGCATGAAATTTCTTTGAAGCAACAGTTTGAAACTTTCACGGTTGGTGAAAGAGAGAGTCTTGATCTTCGCATATGATAGGTTTCAAAATCTCCTCAACATGTTGGAGTTATACAAAGCGAAGTGTCGGTTGAGGATGCTAATTTGAAGTTTCTAAGGAGTTTGCCATCTACATGGCATGTGATTGCTACTATGATCGAGGACAACAAGGTTTGGATGTCATGGACTTTGATGATCTCTATCATCAGCGAAGGTGTATGAGCATGAGATGAGTGGTCAAACAAATTCTAAGTCTCACAAGATAGCTTTTCTATCATCGAAAGAAGGGGAGTACTTCAAAAATCGCTTCTCCTCAATCTTGTTTCTCAAAATCTGCTGTTTACAACCCCTTCATATGTTCAAGAGCCCCACCATCTACCACTTTGCACTCGGATGAAGTTGTGTGTTCTTTCTTTGCACAACAAGCGGTTTACTTGTCACTTATAAAGAAGATCTAGCACAATTGAAGAAGATGCACTTGAAGAAATTGATGTCGGTGGCAAGTTGCTATGATCACCGCAAGGATCAAAAGTACATGAAGAAGGCAGCAAAAGTATTGATTTCAAACCAAAACAAGGAATAACTTTTGACAAATCCTAAATTGAATGCTTCAATTGTCAAAAGGCGGTCACTTTGCAAGGAGTGCGGGTTTGCTAAGTATCAAGCAAGCAGAACATCGAGAAGCCAAAACTTGAGCTCAAAGAAATTCCATAAGCTGAAACAAAGGCTTTGGTTGCTCAAGAGAAGTTATCGAAGTTGGTGGAGTGAAGAGTTTGATGATGAACCGATGACTTCTTGTATGGTAGCGATGGAAGATGCGATTGAAGACACGGTGGAAGCATTGAATTGGAGCTTGCTTTTGATGAAGAACTCGAACATCTTGCTTTGGAATCGATGATGGCTTTGGAGGATTTGATTGGAGCAAAGAAAGTGAAGATGATCCTGTTCTTCTTGCTATGGTGGCTACTTCACCAACTCGGTCTCCTATCTACGAGGTTTGTTCCAGCTGTTATGAGTTTTATCTAAAATTACTTATGATTATGTGATTGAAAGAGATAATTGTGTTAAGGCTAGATGCGAGGTAGAGGTTATCAAATCACTTTAGAGTCTATGGAAGCTAAAATTATAACACATGAAAATAATGAAATGGCTTGGGGTGAAAAGTATGAACAACAGGATTACAGTTAAAACTTAGTGAATGGAAACTAAAGCGTAAAATTCTTGAAATTGAGAAATTAACTAAGGAAAGAGATGAATTGTTAGAAAAGTTTCTTTGCTGGAATGAATTTGGTTTGTCCCATGTTACTTATGTTGAAAAACAAAGAAGAGCATACATTAGAGCTGGATTAGGTTTTGGTATGAACTTTGATAACATAGAAGAAACACAACCTAGTGATCGGGATGTAGGTGATTTTGAGGACATAACCACTAGTGATGATGAACTCATTAACTATGTAGATACATCTAGTAATGAGGGCTCAATAAGTGAACCACCTCACGAGTATAAGAAAGACAAAGGATATAATGTTGTCCCTCATCCCATTAGTCATCAACCCATAAGGCACGATGTTTCTCGATTTGGAGTAGGCAGGTCTAGAGTTTAGGAAGAAACTTGTTGCTCAATCTAGATCCGAAAAACCCAAAGAAGCTATTGAAAATAATGTTCAAAATCAAGCGGTACCTTTAAATCAAAGTCTTGCTCCACAAGCGATACATACGCAAAGACTTTTCAAAAGCAGTCTTACTAAACCTTTTGGGATAACTTTGGTCAAAGCAGGTTCAATCATTCACCAAGAAGGCAAAATAATTTTGGGCATAGACATAGAAGAAATCACTTTGGACATATGGGTCAAAATTGTGTTTTGTGTGTTATAGTCCTAATCACTTAATCAAAGATTGTGATCGACACTCGAATACCTTAGCAAATTTCAAAGAATAGATCTACCAACCACACACCTAGAGCACAAACCGGTTTGGAATAATTCAAATAGGGTTAATCACATAAACTTCACACCGGATCACGAGATACCCACATCGAGAAGACCTTTTCAAAACCTTGATTATCTCACGTACTTTCCAAAGTCTTGCTCGAGAAACAAGTCTTGATCACACTACTTGGAATAGGAATCCTAGGAGATCTCACTATCAACCTAGAAGGTATTACAATTCACATAGGGATCTAGATCACAGAACCACGTGTTAAACGAGAATGGGTTAAGAGGAAGGTACTCTTGCTAGAGGACACTTGATACTTTCAACAAAAGTGAATCGATGTTTTGTGACACAAGAAAAGCTAATAATCATGAAAGAGATTTATGTTGAAAAACCGAAAGTTTTGAAAATCCATGCTAAAGATCAAAAGATAATTTTGGATCATCATTTGAAAGATAGTGGGAATTACATACTCAAAGAATTTGAGTTTGTAACTCCACAAGGGAACACAAGTCGATAATGGCTTGGGTTCCTAAAAGTCACTAACTCTTTTCTTTGTGTGCGGGGCAACCGGAAGAGGAGCTTAAAGATCATCGATTGTAGATAGTGGTTGCTCGGAAGTATGACAGAGACAAAGAAATTCATGCGATTTTAGAATTATTAGTGGAGGAAGAGTTGCATTTGGGAATGATCCCAATGGAGGAAGATTCTTGGAAAAGGAACTATCAAAGCGGGGCTTATCGACTTTGAGAATGTTAGATATGTGAAGGAGCTTAAATTCAACTTGCTCTCGGTCTCTCAAATTTGTGATAAAAGCATCTTGTGTTATTCAACGACAGAATGTCTCATCCTTTCCTCGATTTTAAACACGTTGATGATGACATGGTAGTACTTAGAGTACCAAGGACTAATGATGTATAGTTTAGACATGAAGAGTCTACATTCTTATGGAAGAGCCACATGTTTGGTGGCTAAAGCAACATCTGAAGAGGCACATCAATGGCATAGAAGATTGGGCCATGTTAATTTCAAGAATATCAACAAAGCGGTCAAAGGCAATCTAGTTAGAGGTTTACCTTCAAAGACTTACAAGAATGATCAATCATGCTTGGCATGCAAGAAGGGTAAACAACACAAAGCTTCTGCAAGAAGCTTGAGGAAAGAACAATTAGAGAACCATTAGAGCTGTTACATATGGATTTATTTGGACTGTCTACGTGTGCAAGTTTAAATAAGAAAAAGTATTGTTTGGTTGTTACAGATGATTGCAGTAGATTTAGTTGGGTTTTCTTTTTGGGTTTTAAGGATGATACTTTTAATGCTATTCAGACTCTCATAATAGCTCTTGAAAATCAATTGAGACTCAAGGTTAGAGGTATTAGATGTGATAATGGCACTGAGTTCAAGAACAAGCTTATGGATGACTTTTGTGCAAATAAAGGCATAAAGAGGGAGTTTAGTATTGCTAGAACACCACAGCAAAATGGTGTTGCAGAGAGGAAGAATAGGACTTTGATTAAAGCAGCAATGACAATGCTAGCAGATTCCCATCTACCTATTCAATTTTAGGCGAAGTTGTAAGTCTTGCATGTTATGTACTTATGAGTCTCTGTCACCAAACCACGAGATGAAGACACCCTATGAATTCTTGATGGGCAATAAACCTAACATTCGTTTTATGAAGCCTTTTGGATGTCCTCTTACTATTTTAAACACCATTGATAATGCAGGGAAGTTTGATGGCAAGTCCGAAGAAGGATATTTATTGGGTTATTGCACTAATGATGAAGGCTTACAAGTCTACAACGAGTTACTAAGAAGATTTAAGATTGTCTTCATGTTGAGTTTTAGAAGATCAAAACAATGAGAAAGGTAAAGGTCTGATTGGATGTTTGATCTTGAAGTTTTAACTCCTTGATGAATTATGTTCTATTAGAGAAGAAAATCAACCTATGCAAAATGGAGAAGATTTACAATATGTTGTTCATGGAGTTCATATTAGACTGATGTTGTTCATGATGAAGATCATGTAAGTCCAAAACAAAATCTTGATGTTCCCAAGCAAAATCTTGATTCTCCAAAACAAAATCTTGTTGCACCACAATCCTCATTATCTGTGAGGATCAATCTATTCAAGAGGAACTTAATAAGATGCTTCTTCAAGATGTATTAGCACATTCTTACAGCGATGAACAAAGGAGAGCTTATGAAGAGGCAAAGAAGAAGAACAAAAGGCTGAGTACTCTCACGGTGCTTGACAAGACTTTCAACCAAAATCTTGTTGCACTGTTGATGATACTTTAGATGATTTGGATGATCCTACCATGCTCGGATTAGAAGAAGCGATGATGAGCTTGAAGATGAAGGTATTTTCTCGATTCTAATGAAGGTCTTGATTATACTAATTTGGATGATGCATATGGAGTTCCAGATCATAAGTTGTAAGCTCTTAGGCGAGGTCTAATATCATATCTAGGAACACATCATAAGGCGGAATATTCAATAAAATTAACGTTGACTAATGAACAAGGTTTTCATTATCATAAACTAACTAAACAATAATAAGAGATGAAAGACTTGATCTTTAACAACTAACTCAAGGCTAAACCACTAAAGATTATGATGCGTATTTCCCAAATGAGGCTATTAGAATATTTCCTACGCCTCATACAGGTTGTTTACACACACACCTTTCTATGGCACTAGCGTCTGAAACATCTTGAAGATCGTAAACACCCAAACTAATGACCTATGTCTCTTTATATACTAGAGACATTTAGGGTTTCAAGAGGAAGGAATTTTATCACCAAGATTCAAGTATGTTACTACCAAATATCCACTTAAGAAGTTTAATTTTAATATATGAAGTTTCATTACTACACCTATTAAATCTATCAATTCTATTAGAAGGCAAAGATGAAGATGGATGACTCATTGGGCAAAGATGAAGATGGACACATGAAGTCAAGTTATACGATCAATGATTGGCTCTCTTATGTATCTTCTTGCATCAAGGCCTCGATATCATGTTTGCGGTTTGTTTATGTGCAAGATATCAAGTCTCACCAAAGATCTCTCACATGAATGCGGTGAAGATAATTTTCGTTATTTGAAACAACAACCAAAGTTGGGGTTGTGGTTTCCAAAAGAGTCACCTTTTCACTTAGAAGCTTTTTCGGATAGTGATTATGCGGTGATAATTATGATAGAAGATCAACAACTGGGGATGCCAATATCTTGGAAGAAGGTTAGTCTCCGGCAATGCAAGAAGCGGACAATTACGTAAACATCATCTATCGGTTGAATATGTAGTGCGCAAGTGTTGTGGACAAGTTTTGTGGATGCGAATCAACTCTTGGACTATGGGTTCAATTTCAAAATACTCCTATCAATATTGATAATGAGAGTACCATTTGTATTGTGAAGAATCATGTGTATCATTCCAAGACCAAGCACATTCAGATTAGGCATCACTTTATCGAGATTGTTATGAGCACGGGCTCATTAATGTTGTTAAGGTTCACACAGATGACAATGTGGTGACTTACTCACAAAAGGTTTTGATGTTTCAAGATTCAATCACTTGGTGGTGAGTATTGGCATGATTAACTACTAAGCTACATTTGAGGGAGGACTATAAGGTGTTAGTATAGTCCTGTATTGCTTGAGGGAGGATATTTGTGTATACTTAGTTTCTACGGAGGAATTTGGCAAAATCTTGTTTTTCCAAAGTACCGCTTTGAAAGTCTTGCTTGGGAAATAATCGCACACGTGGAAAGTATTGTTTGTCGTATTAAAAGTATTGTTCCAACGGTTATATTGAGGATAATTAATTCTAACGGTTGTTTTATTTTGGGAAGTGATTTTCAAATCTCACCTATAAATAACTACTTTCCGATTTTCCTCTTATATTCATACCTTAGCATCGTTTCCATATTTCTCTCATTCTTATTCGATTTAAATTCTTATTGTGCTTACATAATTACCCATGGCGAATCGACCCTCTTGTTTCAAAGCACAATATGGTAGCCAATTTAGACAAGACTGAAGCTAATGAGGCGTTTCATGATATTATTGATTATCTAACTGGGTCGCCCATCAGTTATGCTCTTTTAGTGGAGCCGGATATTATTGAGCCTTGGATTCAAGAATTTTGGGCTACTGCAGGAGAAAACATGGAGAATGAAGAATTTTATATTAGGGCTACAGTTGTTGGACGAACTGTGAAGATTATTGAAGCATCTATTAGAGAGGATTTGTTGTTTAATGATAATGATGGTGCTATTCGTTTTGCCAAAGAATTGATTTGGGAAACTTTTGGGCATATTGGTTATGAAGGTTCTTTAATGTAACAAACATTGAAAAGCAGTTGTTTTGTCCTCAATGGAAGTTTTAATACATGTATTGTTACATTGTATTAGTGCTAAAAGTACTTCTTGGGAGCAGTTTGGGTCTAATATAGCATCCGCTATGGTGGGATTAGCTACGGATCGTATTTTTAATTTTTCAAGGCTAATTCTTGATGGCATGCTTTTCACATCAATCATGGATCAAAATGGTTAATGTATCCCGTGTTTGTACAAGTTTTTCGACCAAACAACTTGTCGATGTACCTAAGCCTCTGGACTTATTGCTGTTATTGTTCAACAATCCAAGATTTTTACTTTTATGGCTAGAAGAAGTGATCTATTTAGAGGTCCGGATACACCATTAACTACTTCTATGATGGAAGTTGTTCAGAATTTGTTAGAGCAGATGATGAGGGTGATGCGACAAGTGAAAGTATTGCATCCGAAGGAACTGCTGGCTGCAGTCTTGCATCTGAAAGTCTTGCATCTGCAATCTTGCTTCTCATGAAGGTCTTGCATCTCCACAGGTCTTGTTTCCCAAGCCCTAAGGTTCAAGAAGAAGTTGTAAGATCACATTCTACATCTCCACCACGATCATTCTGCTTCTCAATCGGAGGAACATTCACATATTCAAGGTGCGAGATCCACATACTATACCTCGTGAAGGTTTATCTTTGGATAATTATGCTTTGACAAGGAGATAGTTAAGTTGCAAAAGACTACTAAGGTTCAAGCTAAGCAGATAAAGAAATTGAAGATAAAATTTAAAAGGCTAAAACTTTTGTATGGCCTTTGATTAAAGAATTTCAGATCTGGGTCAAATCAAAGAAGAAAGCACAAAAGCGGTCCAAGACAAGTAAACACCAAAAGGTTCATAAACCATCTTTTGTCAACTTGGGAGGAATTTAGAAGATCGAATTTGAAAGAAGATACGGTTAAAGAGAATGAACACGAAAATTCTAAAAAGTCTGAAGAAAAGATCATTCAAGATCTTGATGAGCGTGTTCAAGTTCAAAGTACCGATGATCAAGGTCTCGAACAACAAAGTACTTGGTTTTCGTGATACTTTCAGACAAGAAGTAATTACTCCAAGAGTGTTAAATTTTGAAGAGGAAGTTGGACCTTCTACAACGCTTATACAAGAAGAGGAAGCTATTCTCAAACCTATTCATTACGCAAGTGATGATGAGTTCATTGCTACAATTCTTGGAGATTTATCACAACCAAGAGGAGGAGTTACTATTCGAGATGTTCAAGAAGAAGAACAACAATGAACTTCTCAACCTAAAATTGATCCTAAGGATAAAGGGAAGGGTGTTTTGGTAGAAGTTAAGAAGAAGAAACCAACTTTAGCATGCTTAAGAGCAATTCAAGATGCTTTGAATGAACAAGCGACTAGAAAGATTCAAGAAGAGTTAAATGCTAAAGATAGAGAAGCTTAGGAAGCTCAAGAAGCTCAAAATAGAGAAGCGACTCAAAAGGTACAAGATGAATTAGATGTCAAGTCTTGAACCATTACATCACTGTTCTGTTAGATTTATGCCAAGAAGACTTAATAAAGATAAAGATGAAATGCTATGATGGCTTATCCGAAAAGTCAAGGGTATAAAGGATTGCGAAGTTTAATTATTTTGAGATGAAAAGATTATATGATCTTTGCTAGGGAGGATTATAAGAAGGATGTTGCGGGCATAAAAGATTTTAGAGAAGAAGCTACCCGGATCAAGTGAAAGAAAGAAGAGTTTGAAAAGAAAAAGGAAAACCGGGTTTCTGGATGTTCGGTTCTCAAAGAAAGAAAAAGTTGAATTAAGATCCGAGACTAGTGATGAATTAAGGAATTATCTCGAGTGGTAGATTTTGATTATTCAAAAGAAGATGATGACATGAAGATGAGCGGATCAAAGATTAGTGTTTTTGAAGTTGTGAAATCCAAGGATGGAGATTACATGATCTTTCATAAAGAAGATGAAAGCTTCAAAGTTTTCAAAAGGCTATGGGACTTATCGCACATTATAGATAGAGTAGATCTATTCTATTTATATCATATGGTGAAAGCCTAATTTGAACATAATCCATTAGAAGGATTGGTTTAGTTTACATGGTGATCTCATAACTACATGGGAGGCGAAGAAGAGACAATCGATGATGTTTGGAAGAATCAAGAAATTTGGGAAATTGTTTGTTGGAGATTCTTTGAAGAGTCCGGAGTTCATGTTTTAGAGTGGAAAATGGAACAATGATACACATGTTTGTTGAAGAAGATATCCTCTCACAATCGAGCTTATGAGAAGGATGCTAGAGCATGGAATGGAAGTAGAAGAGGATAATGAAACCGCTTGCATGGTTATCAACTTGTTTATCAACTGGACTACCATTCTTTGAAGATGATCAATAAGCGGTATGAATTTTATTTGAATAAATACTTTTGATATATCGGTACTTTTATTCAAAGTATTGATTGATCGACGATATTTTCATCAAAATCTTGTTTGAAGAAATAAACCGGTTAAAAGAATTTTAAATGAAACCTTTGCTAAGTAATAAATATTTTGAAATAAAGGTTGAATAAATGGTTTTGTAATGATAACATCAATAGGTTATCAATCCACCATGGTTACAAAAGGATTGACTAATCCATGAGCAAACGGCTCGTAAAGATATATCAAATCCGTTTTAGTTGACAACTTGCTAATAAGTTGGATGGTAATCAACTCACCATATCAAGAATGTGAAGAGTTGGCTAGCCCACAAGAAAATGGCTTGTGGTAAAGGTCGTGGAAAAACCATTATTGGTAATTAGTTCACCATTAGATAGAAGAACTAACTAGTCCGAGAAGGTACGACTTTTGGTAAAGACAAATCAAATCTGTTGATAGCGGTGGTTTGCTAAAAATCATATGGTTATCAATGTACCATGGTCTTACACACCAAAACATTCGGCTACTCCGAGTTAATGGCTTTGGTAAAGAAATCCATTAATTTTCAATGATTCACCTCTCACGTGAGTTAACACTTGGAAGTGATGAGAATAGTATGCAACTTAAACCGAATTAATGTACAAAATTGTCATATGTTGTTGTGTTCTTTGAAAAGATGGAGCTTGCTTGATGTTCTTTGAAAAGAATAATTCTAAGAGATACTTTGACAAGCAGACACTCTGAGATACAATCCAAAGACTAAGAAATAATTTGTCCTTAAAATGAAGTTGTTAAAGATATATTCACAAAAGGAACTTGAAGTCAAGCAAGTAGAATTCAAGTTAGGGAGGATTGTTGGGATATGAAAGTCTTTGAAGATATGAAAATCTTGTAAGTTGCAAAGTATCTGGAAAACGTCAAAGAGTCAAAATCTTGCTAAAGACAAAGTCAAAGCATCTTGCATTATGAAGTCAAAGTCTTGCAAGAACAATGAACTGTTATATTCGTTTATGGAAAGTATTGTATTCTATGTTTAGATTACTTGTCGTACAAGAATACAAATTGTAAACCGACTAGGATATCCTTAAGCCTATAAAAGGACTCCTAGATTGGCCTTAGAGATGTACGAGTCTATGAGTTTTAGAGTTTAATTCACAAGTTATTTAGTGTTTTAGAGAAGTTCGATAATCTTAGAGTTGTTTAGAGTATCGCATAATAAGCGATTTAGAGTTTATAATAAAAGTTATTCTTCTTAGCTTTGTTAAGTAAATTCGCATGCTTGATAAAGATTGCTCGGTGTTTCTTTGTTAATAACTTAGGATTTATCCGAGGTTATTAAACCTTAATAAGCTAGTTAAAGTTAGTTTGATTAAAGTATATCGATCCAACATGAACTCTGCTTCGGCATCAGCACTTCTTCCTCTCTATATTAGATAAAAGAAAAGAAGTTTATTATAATACGTAAATCATTAAGGAATCGCTCCTACAGAAAAGTGTGACATTTTCTGCGTTGATATACATGTAACTAAGATGTCATAAAGGGGGCAATGAGCAATTCTAACCTTAAAAGTCCAATGAGGAATTTCTGCGCAGAACTCCACCAAAAGAGCAAGCAAAGCTGCTGGAACAGTAGATACCCAAAAGCACGCATGCCACCTAACCCAATAATCAAGAAAAGATTATTGCAAATCCAAAGTGGTTGTATAAAAAATCAACAATTACATATCATGTTCCCTACCAACGTAGCATAGGCACCCCAGCTGAGTTGGTGAGTGCGTATATCCTTTAAATACTACTTCATGTAGCCTCTGCCAAACCATCCGTCAGCGACAGACAATCCGCAACCAATTCATCCAAAAATTATTGTGACGCCTTCCCTGTTACCTTTACATGTCTGCAAAATTACAACGTAACCTCGGGAGATGGACCGCAAAATTCAAAAAACTAAAGAAATATGTGAATTATATATTTGTATCTTGTACGATAAAAGTAAACCTGAGCTTCTTGTATGGCCCTCAGCACTGGGTTTTCCACATCTGTCTCAATGTCTCATAGATATTCTTGTATCTTGTTGACGCCAACGACTGAAAAAAGTACCAGAACAAAACAACAAATAACTCAAGTTTGTTGCAAAATACCGGTGAAATGATGATGTATTTTTTACCGTGTATGTCAATAGTTTTCTGTCATTACACATAACCGCATTTACTTGAACATTTAATAAATCTGATCACAAAAGGGTTTGGTAAATAAATGAACAACGCATAGTGATATTGCACAACGACAATTTGTTTTTCTTACCTCAAGAGTAGACTTTTCATAACAATCAAATGACAAGAAGCTCAATGACCACTTTCATTGAAAGCATCCCCGTTAATGTCAATATAGGTTGATTAGGTAGTCGATGCAACGACTTTATTTACTACTAATTTGCTAAACAAAAGTTGTCTTACCAAATAGTTAGTAACTATGCATAATCCCGTATTTCACTATCGCCACGGATCCATGTTTTACTTTAATTCGGTAAGCTATCTCGCACACAAAAAGGCATTCATCCCAACATGAAAATTAATGTAGATTTAATTTACTTTAAATAGTGCTCACCTTAAACAAATCCATTGATCGCATTTCTGCAATGTAACCCTGGTAAATTTTGAGCTTCCGCTACAAAGTGTTCAAGAAGAAGGGGTCTTGTCAAATATTATAACCACATATTATTATACAAATATATTATACAAATAATACAATAACAATACCACATCAAAACAATTATGTTGTTTCTTCACTAATACTTCAGACCCTCAACCTTCAAAATAATAATACATCAACTTCTTGTACCTCCCTTTTTGAATATTTTTATGGGTTCAAACGTGTGGCTTAATTGGTACCTTTAGTTACGAAATTCATTATATTTTACGACAGGCAACCCTTCCAACATGTAATACATAGTAAACGTATCTGTTATAGCATAAACATAGAAAATAAATCAATATTCTTCCGCTTTGCATAAAAAATAAATTTTGTAGAATGTATTACTTACCTCTTAAATCGAAAGTTACAAGCTGTCACCAACTCTGGAGGCCAACTATTCTCTCGTCAGAAGCCAAGATAACGGCCACACCTACTTAAATTCAAGAAAAGTAAAAGTCATAAAATTACATACCCTTTTGAGTTTTCTTTAAAAATAAATAAATACAAAAGCGATTCAACCTCATAACCAACCGTAGCAAGTCAACCTGTAAAAAAAATTAACAAAACTCCCAAATTAACAAAACCCCAAAATTATGATAAAGCCCCATTAAATTCAACCTTGAATTGTTGGATCTTGCTATTTGTTAACTCTTCAACCTTGCCGTACGATCTAAAACCATTGAATCGGTTTGGAGGAAACGTCGGGAGCGAGTGGATCTACTGAAAGAGTTCTAGAAATTGTTAGAATCAGTTTATCTATATGGTTTGTGTCTCAGACTTATTTATCGGATTATTGGGTGATAATGCTAAGGGTACGGACCAAATGAACACTTCCCACCCAAAATCCGGCAATCAATATAATAGTATTAAAAAAAGAATAAAAAATACCCACCGACGTAGCGGTTTAATATAGATATATAATTGTGGGGAAACGAAAAGCGTTATGGTGGAATAAACAATGGGACTCAGTAACTCACTAGGTTATTTAGTTTATTTCTTTTTTATTTTTTAATTATAAGTTTTCATTATTTAATTTTTTTATTCTTTTTAAGGCTACTTAAAAGAGAATAAAGTATGTATTTGTAATCTTGTATTATTGTATTACTAATTTACTACTATAATCGTTAGATTGTTTATTTAGATTTTAGGGTTTACTGTTTTAGTTAAGATGTTATGTATCACTCATGTGATCTACGCAATAAGATGTGGGATGACTTTACATGATCGCTTAGTGTTGTATGTTGGAAAATATATATTATAAGGTATTAGTAATGATACAATCATTGCTCGCTTTCAAGCTATGAAACCTAAGAAGAAGCAAGTAAAATTGAAACGGTAAGCGCATTAGCTATTGTGCTATAAAACTATGTTTATTGTTTTTTTCACGCATTGTATTTTTCAACTTGACCAAATCAAGGAACCACCTTAGATTTCATGCTTGGTTTGACATGGATAACCATAAATACCACCATCTCGATCTTTAACACCTCCATCTTCAACCTCTTAACCTTCAACCTTTTCATTAACTACCACCAAAACCATAAATACAACCACCTCGATCTTCAAAACCTCCATCTTCATTCTCTTCGCCTTCAATCCCCACTATCTTAAACACCTCTATAACCACCACCTCAATAGCGGGTGTGAGGTGGTAGGGGTGAGTGTAGGTGGTGGCGAGAGTATGGGGTAGTGGTGATTGAGTCTAGATGGCGGGGTGGTGGTGGGATGTGTAGGGTGGTGGTGGGGTGTTTGATTTGAGTTTAAGTAATGTGTGAGACCTAAAAAACACGAAAATGCAACGTTTTGCCTGTTTAACCGGTAGCGGGTAAAAAGATGATCATATTAGCACGAATTTGAAAGTTCTCATATCACCCCTTTCAAATATAAGTACAAATTGATCGGTTAACGAGTTAACGTGTTTTAAGTGTACGTAAACAAGGTAACACTTTTATAAACAGAGGAAGAAGATGGTGATTTTTGTCTTGTCTACCTTGGCCCTTGTCACAATATGTATTACATTTTTGTCTTAACAAATTCTTTCGTACATATGTTTATTTCTTTCTGTGTACGTATATTCATAATAATTCAAGCTCGACTAAATTAGCAAGTCGTTTTTCATCAAAACATTTATACCTATAAATTTCATCACAATGCACAGACAAACATCCTCTCATTTAGCACATTTTATAAAGCAAACATCAAACAAAATTACATATGTGTATATCAATGCGTCCCGATGTAACTCTTAATAAAAAATTAACCAAAACTTGTATTAAAACACGATAGTAAAGAGCCAGGTAACAAAATTACACATTGGAGAATAAGGCATTATAAATACAATCATCATAGAATATGAGCTCCTTTGGTCTGTTCACCGCGAAACCATTAGAACTACTGATATAAGTCCATCATTTTGTGCATGCATCAAAATCAACTGGTTCAAAATCAGATCTGAATTTGAAGATTTGATAAGGATGCTCACTCAGTATGACCTTACTAATATCATTACCTCTTCTAAACCTGTGAAATATGATAGTACTGTAGTCCACCATAATGCTCGTATCTGAATCATAAAACGCCTCCAGTGACTCTCTTTCACTATCTTCTTTCTTGCTGAAAACATGTAGTTTCTTAAACGATCGATCGTGGCTAAGAAACCAAATCTCCCAGCTAGCATTTGTTGGCTTCCATGCAATTCCCAACTTACCTGCATACTTAACTAGCATTGGTGTTTCAAATCGACATTCATCGAGGGCTGGAACTGGAGATGAAAGGCACGTCCACTTTTCTTTATAGGCATCAAACATCAAGACATCACCGTTGTTCAGCAACATGTTTATGGAACCTCTTGCTGTAATTGCTTGAGTTAGTCAAGAAAACACCGTAAGGCAGCCTTATGGGATTTAGCCGCCCCATGCCCCTTTTTCAGAATCAAATATTTCACAAATTAATGTGTAGAGTTTTTCGTTTGGTTGAAAACCACTGCAGTAAGAAAAAATAATGATCATGATTTAAAACGAGTAAATATAAAAAATTTATGTTACTATACAATATACACTTCAAAATCTATAGAACCATGCATTATTATGTTTAGCTGCAAGCAGATAAGCGTAACAAGTTAACTAACACTAAACCTATCATCTTAAATCACAAAATTTTCCCTCTAAACTTTACTTGATGAACTTATTCTTAGTACTATGTTAACAATATCTAAAAAAAGACAGCCTCTAGTTATGCATGCAAATATATGTTTAACCCAAATACAAATAGAGAGAAACTTACGTGAAAATAGGATTAGATAACCTGACGATCTTGTATCGCAATTTCGTCTTTGAACCCATGACAATGATTGCAACCTTTTCCGTTTGATACTTTGTTTTCGGATTTGGCAAACGTGAAACCTGCTTAGTCGTAGGTTTGCAAACACTGTAGAAAACATTCCTATAATTTTTCGGATCAGGACTTTCGAACACAATGATTCCTTGCTCTGAAGATGCTAAGATTCGGCATTAACCGTAAAAACGAAGATCAATATTGTTTGATAAAGGAGAAGGTACAAACTCGCTAATATAGTTTGTACCTCTCCTCATGTTGTTTACGAGAAAACCAGATACCATGTTATCTCTTTTCGTGTACCTGTCGAGAAATTCAGAGCCATGTATGAGAGTATCAATTTCTTTGCTAGTGCAACGAAGGGTATCGAGGGTTTTAAAGAGGTTCGATAAAGAATTTCGAGGATGGTATCGTTACAAAGCTCGGAATCCATATGATACGTTCGTAGGTTTTTTAGGGATAAAAGAATATCGAGGATTATTGTATGTTGAGATGTGATTATAGGTTAGGAACTGGAGGCATATTTATAGTTTGTGCCACCCGAAATTTTGGGTCCTTGTGGGCCAAGTGTTGTTAATTGACTTGTTGTGCAATAAGGATTTTCACAAGTATATAGTTTTTTTTATTTTTTTTTTTTTCAAATTTCACTAGTTTGTAATTAGTAATCTACTCGTGTTATATTTTGTTTGTATTTTTATTGTTAATTTTCTTCTAAATACAAGGCTTGCAATGCAAGTTGCTATACCAAATTATTTTTTGAGATTTTAGGCGCCATATGGTGTGAAAACATATAGGAATTGAAAAGTAACTAAAAAAATCAAGTATCTTTCCTTATAAATTTTACCTAATCATAACACGTATAACAAGACATACAAGTAAATAGAAACTCTTTTAACGAAAGATTTTATTGATTTTGAATGAATGTAAACAATATTGAATAATAAAAGTACCTAAATGAAACCTTATACATTTACTTTTTATCACTTTGTTTCTAATAATATTGGGTCATGCAATTACTTGAGTAGGAAACTAGGAACACTAATCTCACATATGACCACTGAACCAAAAACTCTTTGATGATATATTTTCCTTTTACAATTGTTCGGTGATTTTTTTTTCTTTAATTTATTTATTATTATTTCATTTTTTTTGTTTCAGGCTTATTAATTATTTTTAGCTTATTATAAGCATCTTTAATTTGTTGACTAGAATTTGATTTGCTTGTTGCGAACAAAATGCAATAATACTATATATAAGAGAAAAGTGGCTTAATAGATTATCCATATATCTTAACTATTGGCTTCATGTTAGACACTCGAGTCTTATTTGATTGGATATGCATTCATGTGAAGAATGTGTTAAATGTACGTTATAATGAAAGTATTGGATTGATAGTTAGAATCAATTGTTTTGTTCCTTTAAACAACATATTTGGTATGCATTGTGCTATAGTACTAACTACTAGTTTATCATTGTTTTGTTACATTAAAAGGCAACAATATATATTTTCATAGGTTGAAAGAGATATATTTTGAACTGAACTGCATGTGTACGTATGCATGCTTATTATCCGTATCACATAAAATGGATGGACTAAGTATCACAAGGAAACTTGGTCTAGCTCTCGAATATATGTGACAAATTGATGTACGCCTCAGGCGAATCCCTTAGCAATCTAAATCACAAGTAGTATTACCCTTTTTTGGGTAGAATGTGTGGCTTTGTTAATCAACGCTAGCAACTTATGTGTTTAATATGCAGAGCTCTTGAGGGAAAACAAGAGAATGCTTGATAGATCTATTAGAGAAATAGAAAGGGAGAGACAAGGTTTGCAGACACAAGAGAAGAAGCTGATTGTAGAGATTAAGAAAAGTGCTAAACAAGGGCAAATGGTAATACTTTTTTTAGATTGCTTACTTACATGTGTATTGGTACCATAGTTTGACTCAGAATATTCCTGAATCGTTTCTTTTTCCCATTCATTCCTTCATGTTTTCGACTTGAAAACCATTCACCTTTGGGAATGGTGTTGTTAATGTTTGCAAATTTGAGTTGAAGGAAGAAATAGGTAGGTTCTTTAGTCCTTTAGCAAAAGCTCGTTGTGTTTCTGTGTGGTTTTCCTTTGGTTTAACTTTCAGGTTTTTATGATTGGAATTAGAGTAATAAACTTTATAGCAACATTATTGAGCAAATATATTGATCGAATCTTGTACGATTCCCCAACAACTTCTAATAAACGATAATAGTTATGTGACTAATATAAGTAGGTTATGCAATCTATATGCACATCTTGCTTCCAAGAGGAATATCTTATCCAAATTTATGTTCTGATCTGACATATTGAGTTGCTATGGATGAAGATTTATTGAGATGATACCAATAATATCACTACTCTGTGTATAGCCTTCATAATTTAGGCTCTTTTATGGGTACAAGTTACCATGACTGAATTCAACACTATAATTTGATTCAGGGAGCTGTCAAGGTTATGGCAAAAGATCTCATCAGAACACGACATCAGATTGATAAATTTTACAGGCTTAAATCCCAACTGCAAGGTGTTTCACTTAGAATTCAGGTACATTTTCTATTAATTTTCCCTCATTTTATTGAAAATATTGTACTGCGGCTATCTTTTTATTATTATTTTGATTAGTGTATGCATCTGATCAACCATGAATTTAATATCATTTCAGACATTGAAATCAACACAAGCTATGGGTCAGGCGATGAAAGGTGTGACTAAAGCTATGGGGAAGATGAACAAGCAGATGAACTTGCCAACCTTGCAAAAAATAATGCGAGAATTGAGAAACAAAATGAGAAAATGGAAATGGTGTTAAGTGATGGGTGATGCAATTGATGATGCGTTAGAAGGAGATGAAGAAGAGGAAGAAATGAAGAGTTAGTGAGTCAAGTCCTCGATGAGATTGGAATCGACATCAATAAAGAGGTAATCTTTACTTTTACATTTGTTTAAAGGAATTTAAAACAACTGCTCTAAGTTTCTACGGTTTTTGAAACTTTTATTTCTAAATATTAAATTATTGACTTGTGAGTTGCAGTTGTTGAATGCGCCATTAGAGACCGTCTCCACCCCTGCTGCAAAGAACAAGGTGTCACAAGCTGAAGCACCCACAACTGATGATGACGGATAGACAGTGATTTACAAGCGAGGTTAGACAACTTGAGGAAAATGTAAGGGATATGTACTTAATTGAGTCCAGCATTAAAGTATATCGGGATGACCTTTATATGAGCTTGGGGCGCTTTTATAAAGAATTTGTGAACTCGTCGGATTTGGTATTAGTTGATTTTGATAACAGGCTACATGTAAATTTTGTTTGCAGCATGTGTAATATTTCTGCCTCTGTATGCTCTAAGTCTAACTTGCCCATTTAGTTATTCTTGTGCAAAGATCTCAACTCAGCCACCTTAGCATAAGCTCAAGCTCAATTCGGTTAATTGACCACCCTCAATAATGCAGGGCCAAAATCTTTGGATTATAATCAACATAACAATTAATACGTACATGTGAGTTTGACAATCATATAACTTGTATCAGACATAGCCAAGTCTATCAAAACATTTATGCTGGTCATAATACTAGCGTGCATCGCTCATGTCAACTGCTCTTTTAAAAGCTCAATAACATCTAATAATGTTGAAGACTTCAAATATATTACAATTGTAGTTCATAAAGATCACCTCTACCTTTCATTAAGTCACGAACACGGACTCATTTAATGCATTTAATTAACAACAAAATTTATATGTTTCTGGTAGACCAGCAGGAACAACTAAACAAAGATGCGGGCAACCTCATATAAATATACTACTTCAATAGAAACACATTTAAGTTTGATCAGAAGATATCAATAATACC
Organism: Chrysanthemum lavandulifolium; assembly: GCA_022545495.1. Classification (NCBI taxonomy): domain Eukaryota; kingdom Viridiplantae; phylum Streptophyta; class Magnoliopsida; order Asterales; family Asteraceae; genus Chrysanthemum; species Chrysanthemum lavandulifolium. The sequence goes on from CM040243.1 coordinate 115,287,095, forward strand.
ATTAGCATTCCTTCCACAATTACACAACAAAGCAAACACGGCTGCTGTTATCATTACCTTGTGCACTTATTTGAAGGTAAGCAACATATTTGCCTTGCATAACTGAAAACCTCATTTATCTGCAACAAAAGATAAGTAACTGAGATCCAAGATAGCAAAATTAACAGGATTCTTGACAGAACACACGTGCATTTGTTAACGACGCTTGTGTTAAAAGTATTCAGACATGAGCGCATAATATAAGTGTCAAAGAGGTGAAATTACCATTATGGTTCAGGAAGAAGTCATGAGCACAACTCGGGATGGAGATTGAGAGTTGAGTTGTGGAAGAATCTTCATCCTTGCAATGATCATTGTGTGGCGATTCATCAAAGAAATGGTGCATTACTTTCTGAGGTTCATCTATTCTTTCGATTTTCAGAGCCAAGTGATCATAACAACGTCCCTGATCCTGCTTTTGCTGTTGCTTTGTTGGATTGTTTTGAGGTTGCAGATATAAGTAGTCATTTTGATATTCAGAGACCGATCGCTGCCTGGTTTTGGCCAGTGAAGAAACAGAGTTGTTCATAGCCAAGTGCCAAGAATCACACACTGAAGCAAGTGGATGTTCATCTACTTCCTCTTTCATCCCATAGCTAGCAAAAATTTGAAAAACTCAGCTTTAAAATGTTGTCGATGAGGTTTTGTTTGGAGCCAAGCCCATCTTTCGACAAGTTCAAAACCACAAGGCATAACTACCATGACCCATATGAGGAAATAATATTTTGCAGGTATATCTTAGAACTTAGTTGCATGATAACTTCAAAATTACAACTCCAAAAACTAAATTTAATGTGTAATTAACCTTTGACCACATTATCTTGAACACCAAATTATCAAATAAAAACTAAAAATAGCAGAATATACACACAAGGCGACATGCTCACACGCATATTTACTTATGGAAAACCATTTAGCAAACAAAAATTAACAAACTTCTCGTTAAGAATTACAAACATAAATAATTTTTTGATAATATTGACAAGGATTATGGCTAATATTTGTTGCAACTGTATGCTGTAGCTCATATGCATATTAGTAGTAAATAGTTAATCAGCTAACTTAAGTAATAGTATTTACTATTTACCAAGCAATTTCCATTTTAACTTGAGCTTCACATGCACTATGCATATATTTTCAAGAGTTCTTAGGCTACAATGTCATTACATAAGTCATATAACCAAAAAAAAAAATTTGACATGGTAACGTGATGTTAAAATCATGCTAACCAAAATGACCAATATACCCCTTTCTCCTATTTATTACAATAAAGTAAAATCAAAGATTATCCAAATACATCCTAAATGACAGTATCAATGCCAAAGTTAACATCTTGAAATGGTAAGCTACTAGTTAGCATATAAAAAGTACAAGTAGTAGTATATGTGACATAAAGAATCATTTAAATGACAGTGGACATAAGCATGTGATTGTCTGGTAGCTATGCATGTGTACAATCATGACAATGGATTAATGCATGCTAAACAAACCTGTAATCTTTTTCTGAATAGGGGCTAGATTCCAACAAAAAGCAATGATCTTGAGATGACACAACATTAGACTGCTGCTGCTGCCTAGATGATGATGATGATGATGATAAATTTGTGTTAACAAGTTCCACAGGCTTTCTTGAACGATTTCTGCCTCTGTGCATGTGCCTTTCACAGTATTTTGCATCAGGATGAACTGGCTTTGAACATCTCCATTTTTTACCATCTGTTCTTCTGCATCTCCCTGGCTCTGGATCTATTTTCTTACCAAATCCCATCTGGAAAAGGTTCCATCCAACTGCAAAAATTAAGTAATAATATTTGTGCCCATTAGAATAAAGTATATATAGTCCTTTTTAGAATAAAGGAAGCAAGTAAATTTAACCATTAATTTTTACTTAAAATTGTCAGGATTTAACTACCTTTTGTTTGTTTTACAAGTAAAAAGTAGTTTTTTTTACATTCAGGAGTTACTTCTAACAGTTAAACATGCATATCAAAAACACACATCTACTTCATTAGTTTAACATACCCTTTAATTTTTCTTCAAATTTGTTTGAACTTCTTTTTAAGAACATAAAAAGAAAACCATTTTGGAATGAGTTTTGTTATATCTTCCTAAGTTTTATGTCAAGATCTTGTAAGCATGAATTGTTAAGAAACACATAATATTTCATCAACTTAAACACACCCTTTAAAATTTTCTTCAAACTTGTTTAAATTCAACTACAATTCCATCTTCCACAACTAACTAAAAATATTTTTCTTGTCATCATGCATAATTACATATCCACAGATTAACACTTACTACAAAAGTACACAATAAAAACTTACTTGCTGGATGATGCACCACATATTTAGGAGGATCCAAGCTTCTAGTAATGGCAAACAAGAGATCATGAGGAATAGGCATACCAGAAATCATGTACTTATAAACAAGTGCTTGATGTTCCAACTCTTGCCATTGAGTTAATGTGAATGGAAACCTGCTTGATGAATTATCATTGTTCCTTAAACTAGTGCTCATCATTTTTTTAAGAATAATCAAATAAATGGTTTTGTGTTTTAAGATTGTTGTTAGTATTATATATAGGACTATGATTCTGATGTTGGTGATAGAAATGTGGTGTGTATTATGACTGAGGTTGTTACTTTATGGCAGCATTTGTCCCTGACACTTTGACAATATTATACGAATAAAAACCAAACATTTTTATACATATTACTGTTGGAACTATATATCGTGCTTGATGCCATCCCGTAGATATGTCACACAGTACATGGGGTTGAATGTTGGGGTTAAATGTAACGAGTAAAAATATTTATACAGTATTAGACCATTTTACGTGTGTATCAAAACATTGAGGTTGTTGTGTTGATGTAAATATTCGACTGATGTGTATTCACATCAAATATCTTTTATCAAAGTTTTAAAATATTAATTAAACTTAGCTTGAAAAATAGAAATAAAAACATGAGTAAAGCTGCAAAATCATCCCATGGGTTTTGTAAATTCAGAGAATCTCCTATCTCAAACGTTCAATTAATCATCCCCAAGTCCACAAGCGTTTGCAATAATCATCCACGAGCACTAACGTCGTTAGTTTTACCGTTAAGTGTTAAATTATATTTTCCGTTAGTCCCTCCGTTAACATTTGTTGCACGTTAGTCCTCATTTTCGTTTCGTCACTTTTTACGTTTTGTCCGTTTTACTCGTTTTCGTCGGTTTTGTCCGTTTTGTCCGTTTTGTCGGTTTTTATCCGTTTTGACCCTTTTTACGTTTTTATCCGTTTCGTCCGTTTTTTACGTTGTTGTCCGTTTTTATCCGTTCTTTATCCGTTTTGACCGTTTTTACGTTTTATCCGTTTCGTCCGTTTTTACGTTTCGCTAGTTTTTACGTTGTTGTCCGTTTTGTCGATTTTTATCCGTTTTCAACCCTTTTTCGATTTTCTCCGTTTCTTACGTTTCGCCGATCTTTTCGTTGTGGTCGTTTTATCCGTTTTGTCGATATTTTATCCGTTTTGACCCTTTTTCGTTTTATCTTTTGTCCGTTTTTTCGTTTTGCGATTTTTGATGTTTTCGTTTTTAATCTTTTCGCTAGTTTTTTACGTTTTGTCCATTTTTTACATTTAGTCCTTTTTTTCGTTTTGTACTATTTCAACATATTGAAAATTTATTCAAAGAAAAAAAAATTGGAAAAAATTTCAAAAAAAATTGGAAAAAAATATTTCGAAAGAAAATTTTGAAAAAAAATCAAAAATGTCCGTTTTGTCAATATTTTAAATTTTTTTTACAATATGTCCAAATTTGAAAAATATTGGAAAAAAAATTTTAAGATTTTTTAATAAAAATATTTTAAAAATATTCTTTTTATTCAAATTTCGACATATTGAAAATTTTGAAAAATTATAAGATTTTTTTTAAAAATATTTGAAAATGTATTTTTATTCAAAATTTTTATTTTTTTGAAAATATTTTTTCCAACGAAAAGGAAAAACGTAAAAAGCGTCGAACGGATAAAACGGACAACAACGTAAAGCGGCGGCGTTAAAAGCGGATAAACGGCCGGATAAAACGGATAAAAGCGGACAACAACGTAAAAATGGGCCGTAAACGGGCGGATAACGTAAAACCGGTCAGCGGATAAAAGCGGCAAAAGCGGATAAGCGTAAAAATGGTCGCGGATAACGGACAACAAAAAGCGGCCGGATAGCGTAAAGCGGTGGCGGATGCGACACGGATAAACGGACCAAACGGCAACGGTAGGAAAGTGGAAGAAATGAGGCTAACGGTGCAACAAATGTAACGGAGGACTAACGAAAATATTAACGCGGTAAAACTAAGGCGTTAGTGCTCGAGGATGATGCTGCGTTAAGATTTGAGCGTTGAAAGAAGATGATTCTCTTTACACCGGAATATTTGACTTAAACATGTATAGCTTATTAATATTATGTACTTTTTTACTATAATATATTCATTTGGAAATAACTTATAACATAACTATATAGTAACATAGTATTACAATGTTACGTTAAAAAGATGTGGAGTGAAAAGCATAATTTTCTCTATCACGTCAAACATGCAGTGGGTTTTAATACAACTTCACTGTGTTGTCTTAAAGAAAAATATTCATTTATTTTTAACCAATCAAAAGGATTTTAATGGGTATAGGTGATATTTGATTGGTGTATAGTGTAATTAGTGGAAATATCTATTTCGATGTGTTTCGTCTTTTGATCGGACGGATTGCAAGATAAATATCTGAACTCACATTATCACGGTATACAAGGTCTTGGGAAGAAAGTGGAGTGTGTAGCTCGTGAAGTAAGTTGCGTAACCAACATGTTTCGGCAACACATTGGCCACCGATACTCCTTCCGACTAAAGCGAGATAGTGGTTGCCGCTTACAAGACCATGATAAAAGATTGTTGCCAAGGAAAATCGGTAGCTAGAAGTCGACCGCCTAGTGGTAGGGCTAATCCGCATCGAATATGCAACCAAAGATGAAATGGAAGAAGCAAATAATTGTAGCCCATAGTCTAAGGTACCCGAATATATCGTAAGATCCGCTGAGGCGAAAAATAAGGCTCAGGGGTCATGCATATGAAGGCACACCGGTGAACTACATAGGATATGTCAGGCGAGTAAGCGTCGGAATCTTGTAAAGAACACCAAGACTCCGATACAATGTGGAGTCGACCTTGGATCACCATCGTCTCCCGGTTTAGACTCGGTGTCAACGAGTCATCTTGGGATTACAATTAACATATGTGCTTTATCCAAAACTTCAATAGCATATTTCTTTTGAAAAGAAACACCAAAATTCACAGTGGAGATACCCAAAAATTATTTAGCAAACCCAAATTTGTCATAGCAAACTCCGATGTAAAGATCCAATAATTTGTTGCATCAAAACCTCGAGAGGAAGGCGTGAGGACAATATCATCAACATATAATAAAAGGTATGGTATCAATCCCAGGCGATATATGAATAGAGTCACACTACTATGAGAGAAACCAACCCGAGTGATAGATCGGCAAACCCGGCGAACCAAGCTACGGGGTATGCTTGAGCCCATACAAAGACCTTTGTAGTAAAACACATAATCGGGATGCTCAAAGTCCGAAAAACAGGCGATGCATATAACAGTCTCGCGATCACCATGAAGAAAGACATTCTTGACATCAAGGTGGTGGATCGGCCAATGTCGCGCTAAACTCGGCTATGCGAATAGTGCGGTTTAACAACCGTGAAAGTCTCATCCCATCAATCCCTCACCGTTATTACCATTTCCCAGCGGCCTTATGGCGGTAGGTGTCGTCGACAAATACTTGTGCCAAAAAGCCACATGATGAATAATGTTGGCATATGTGGGTCGTGGGACCGATTCAAGTTTCGTTTTAATAAGAGCATGGTATTAGTCGCATATCATTTTGCAATTTGGGTCTTGAGATGCATCACGGTAAGATTTGGGTAAACGAGACGAAGCCATGCATATTGAGTGGGTAGGCGATTATTCCGACACGGTAATGTGTGACCATGGGTGAGTGATCTGAGGTTTGGGTTATGAGGAGGATCCGGTATAATCGATGGGTTTGTGCGAAAGGGAGGTGGTGTTGGTTCTTTGGGTTGGTGGCGTTGGATCATTGTCCGCCCGTGTGAGGCTGGTTGTGGAGGGGTAGGTGTTGTTGGTTCGTTAAGCGGGTTGAAGCACGGTGTATGGTTAACGGTGGGTGGGATAAGGGAAGGAGTTATATCGGTGAGTCATATAGAAAATTGTAGGAGGCGCGGAGGTTTGAATGTACCATATGGGAAGCAGTTTCATCAAAGGTGACGTGTCATGATATGATGATTTTGTTGTTGTTCAAGTCGGCGGGTACCAGGTGATTGGATGCTTGACACAAATAAATTGATGGTGTGGTGCGTGGTTCAAGCTTGTGATTTGGATAGAGGTGTGGTAGAGACAACCAAGGTGCGTGAAGGGTATAATGGGTTTTTGCCAAAAGGCAGTGTATGGTATTTCATTTGCAATGGTGTGGATGGTAGGATATTAAGTAGGTGAATGACCATATTTAAAGCTTCAACCCAAAATGGTGGTGGGAGGTTTGCTTGAAAAAGGAGGTCGGATAAGGTTGTTGATGGTGCGAATCATACGTTTAGACTTACCATTTTGTTGTGAGGTTTTAGGGCACGAAGCGAAATTTATGCCATTTCGGTAAAAAGTTTGTGAGGTTCTGTTATCGAATTCACCTCCATGATCCACCTGGAGAGACCTTATTTCACATAAGCGAGTGTGAACATAGTTCTGAAATAACACAAATTTCGATAGCACATCATTTATTAGTTAAAGGATACACCAAACAAAATGAGAATAATGGTCCAAAAATAAGACATAGTATTTAAAACCCGACATGCTCGGAATTGGAGAAGTCCAAATATCCGGTGAATAATATCAAAACAAGCATCAACGAGGTGTCGTTTGACAAATGGAAGTCTAACGTGTTTAAGGGGCAAGCATGACAAAGCACGGAGACTTATCTTTATTACGAAATAAAATTATTTGAAACAAGGCGGCGAAACACTTGGTTCTGGATGTCAAGCCGATGCCGTGTGTTGACTAAGAAAGGCTTGAGGATTGGTGATGGAGCCGTGGAGTGATCGGTCTTTGCATCGAGGCTGACACCAAGCGTCATGAAATCCTTAACAAAAAACAAACAGGTCAAATTCAACGGTGCAATTATTATCGGAACAAATTGTGAGAAATTAGATTTTTAACAATATTAGGGGTAATGAGGACATTATTCGGGTGAAGGGGTCTAGATGGAGTTGGCAAAATGCTATGACCCGTATTGGTGGCCAGAATGGAATGCCCATCACCAACCGATCTGGACGGATACATACAAGTATTAAAAACATTACTAAGACTATTAATGGAAGCATTTAAATGAGAACCCTGTATCCATGTTCCATGCACGTAGATGGATCGTGAAGAGTCCCGCGGTGAAGGCATTGGGTAGTAATGTTTCTCGACTAGTGTTAGGATCGGTGAGGACACATGGGCGATGGGGATGACGCGACATGGGGCGTCTGAGTGGATTAGGTGAAGTAGTAGGATGGGCTTGTGGTGGTGTGGTTGTTGGGCTTGGGGTGACGAAGTGGGCTGGGGTAAGTGAGTTTGATAAGCAATTTGAAGGAGATAGGGGTTGGTTGTGTTACGTGAGAAGGTGAGGGTGTGTTTAAGTGGGTTGGTGTAGTTGGGTGAAGTAGTGAGATGGATATCCAAATCCGGTGGCCGGTGTGAGTGTTTGCATTGTGTAATAAGCGAGGTCCAGGGTTTATACTAGTCAAAGGGTTTATATTAGTAGGCTTATTACTAGTCAAAGGGTTTATACCGATGCCTAGGAGTTTCGGACAATATCCTCGTATTACTAACATCCTTAACGTTGCCAACATTAGAACGAGGACTAGTATCATTGCAATTTGCACTCCATAACGACATGTACCCTTAGCAAAATTGATGCATGGTTTCCATGACTTAACGTGGATTTGATGGATTCGTGGCATACCTTTGTCGAAGAAGAACCAATGGAGGGAGGATGTGGAGTCCATGAGTGAAGAAGTTGTCTTGGCTTTGAGGCGTCTCCTCCGTGGTAAGCATGGATCTTGCCGTCTTTAGGTAGGAAACGTTTCTATGATGGATAATACTACAAACATTATCATACCGATCCGGTAAGCCTTCAGCGCAAAGGTAACCATGTCTTCGTTGCTAACGGTGACCCAAGACTTGTTAGAATCGTAAGTCGATTCAATGTGTTTGAAGTAAGCATCAATGGACATGTCCCCAAGTTTCGGTTTCGTAGTTGGGCTTTGAGAGCTATAGTCGAGACCATTTCTTATCTTGAACAATTTCGGTGATGAGTTTCCATCGTGTTTAGCGGTTTAGGGCGGTCCACCACCGTCTAGCTTGAAGCGATTCCGTGAGGTGGAAAGGATCCAAGAGCGATGTTCTCCATTTGTTCCTCAGTGAGAGGAATAGAAATGCTTGTATTGGCATTGGTACTGATGTATTTAGTTACTTCATACACGGTACATAGTTGCTCAAAAAAGAATGCCCAAGACCCATAGTTCCAATTATCGAGATCCAATTTTACATGGACCCGAGTAAGAAGGTGATGATATTGGGACAAGCTTTCTAATAGAGGAATGGGGGTGGGTTGGCATTTCCAGTCATCTTGAGAAGGGTTTATGAGAACGGATCGGTATGTGAATGAGCAATGATGGCAAGTATAAAAGACAAGCAATTCGTGACCTAGAAAGCACGGATAACATTTGGTATATAAGACATGTGGATAGGTGACCTTTGCACTATCAACTTAAAATAACTTTGGATTCTGAGAGAATGAAGAAGGGAGGTGTTTGACGGTTGGAGGGTTAGGGTTAGGAGATAGGATCGATTATTTGGCTCTGATACCATGATAATCGATGTAAATGATTCTTATTGATTTTCATGCCTTACAATCAAATATCGTACATATAAATACACTATGATGGAGGATTATAGGCTAAGCTTGGTGTGGAAAAATAGAAGGGTTGAATAGTTTTGGTTTAAGTTAGTTTCAAAAACTTTAGATTCGATATTACGTGAAATCGTATGGATGGATAGAAAGTATAAGCGATAAGTAATGTAAGTGAAAGCAAGTAAAGTAAAGGATAGTGTTGGGTTCGATAAATACCCAAACCCCTTAAGTCTAGGATTTGAATAGAAAATACCCTAAGTGTTTAGACCATTAAACCTAACAGTCCTTGAGTGCATAGTCTCGGTGAGCCATCTTCGAGATACTCGATGGGCGAAAAAAGTCTCTCCACTCGGTAGGCGGAACTTAGGGGGACGGAGGTCAAGAAAAAGATGGTGGATTGGTGGTGATGACAATAACTTTGAATCCTTCCTCACTACTTTCCTTGAAGACAAATGAAGTAGAAGATTGAAGGCAATGAAGGAAGAATGAGGCGGGATAAGGCGGGACAAGTTTGAATCGATAAGATGAAGTCCTTATCAACCAAAGTCAACTTTCCACTGAATGGCAAACTATCGAGCTCGGTGTCATCAACGACATATGGAAGCGACCTTGTCTCTTACTTAATATAGTCTTTGTAAACATAGACAAAATACATCAATTTTGTCTTGTAAATTCGGTTTGTCACTTAGGATAAAGTTAATACTCATACTTGTATAAATAGCATAAGAGATGGAGTGAAAGATTTAAGCTGTGAATTGTAAAACACACACAAGCCATATTCACTCCTCCAAATCAACTCGGTCCACGAGATAGCTCGATGGTTCCATGGTAGTTGTGCTCGGACTTAGCCTAAGCAGTAGAGTACCAACCCTTTGTCATTTCAATCCCAAGTACTATTCCATAGTACTTGGGTAATGTATTCTTTTATTGATTTCTAATAAAGAATATTATGTTGAAAATTTATCGGTGTGTTTTGCTTACATCTTACTTGGTCATTGATTCACTATTATCTTTTAATACTTAAGCTGTTTTATATGATAGTGAATAGGGAACAACAAGTGGTATCGAGCAAAGGATTATAAAACTTTTAAGGCTCTAAAATGTTTTTAAATCGGGATCCTTATGGCTAAAATTGATGTACCCCAACTAGTCGACAAAAGGGTGGAGCTTATTCATGGCCCCAGACTTGAAGTTGGTAAATTTAACAAATGGAAAAAGCGTATGCTTTGCTATTTGATTAGGATGGAACCTTATTATATCAAGTGTATAAATGAAGGTCCATTTATCCCAAAGCTGGAAGGTTTACCTAAACACAAGCTCGTGGTTCAGGATGAGAGGAGGTGGTCACGGGACCAAAGACTCAAAAGTATCATCTATCATGTACATAGGTATATAATGCGTCATTAATTTAAAAAAATTAACAAAACTGATGTAAAATTAAAAAATTAAAAAAGGGTAAATAAAACATTAATAAGGCATTTACATACATTGAAAACCTTAAATAATTTCCATAAATTAGTCTCTGAAAACCATTAATTTGATATAAATTCATGTATGCATTAAATAACTGGTTCAAATCTGATATTGATTATAATGTACTCCACCTTATAATCTTATTAAATATGCTTATCTTCTCCCTATCTTTAACATAGTTCTTTACCCTTGCTGAAAATTAATTTCTTAAAAGATCGTGGCTAAGAACCCTTCAACCTTCTGCTTACAATTTTCTTACGAATAACTGAGTAAACTCTCCTGATGGGTAAAGCATTCCCAACTTTGATACGCATTTAATAAACTCATGGTACTTGTTGCAACTGTTTTTCCGTGCTTAATCGCCCCTTGTTTAGCATACATTTTTTAGGTCCCTGTTAAATAATTGAGTTTGAAAAAAACTGGTAAAAGAGTAATGTTTATTTAAAAATCAAAAAAAACCTTTAATATCAAATAAAACAAAATATAAAAATTCTTTTAAAATAACAAATTCATAAACAAACTATGATTTATTTTACTAAATATAAAGAATTATTATATAAAATTAAAAATTCTAAAAAAACTTAGCTGAAATATGTTTACCCTATTACAATAACTAAAAAAGTTAGATAACTTTCTTTACCAAAATTTTTTGAACTTTGGAAATAAACTTTTTTTTGAAATTTTTGAAACCTTAACCTAGTATGATTTCCTTGTAAATTTTAATTGGATAACCTTACGAAGATAACCTTTTGAAAATTTAAACCAATAGTTGCCTATTGAAACCAATGACAAGATTCCTTATACTTGTAATATTTGTTTGATGGAACATCCTGTTGTCAGGTTTGACTTTAGGATAAATTTTCAAAAACGGATGTTTAATTCGTATTTCGGAAATTCAAGTGATATGAGAAGTATAATTTTTGGGAACAATTAGGTTTGGTTGAAGAATTTGGGGTGGGAAAAGTTGTCCATGTCTTGTGGTTAGATCAAATGGTTTTTTTTTTTATATGTAAATTAATAGTTTATTTTTTTCCATTTTGTTTTTTCAATACAAGGTTGAATTGTTGTTTTAAAAATTTTTTTCCAAGGTTAATAATGTTAAATTAATTTTTTATTATACGTTCTGTTAAATTAACAATTAAATTATAAATTAATAGTTAATAAACTTTTAATAAAATTTATGCAAGTGTTAAAATTTTTAAAAGTTGTTTGAAACCTTGTTGTGAAAATATTTAAAAAAGTTCAAAAATAATTTTTCCTTAAACATTTTAATTACTTTTTTAATTTATTTGTAATATATAATTTTAAACCAAAATTTTTGTTTTAATAATGTTTAATGAAGAATGGTAAAGTACCATAAATTATTATTTAAACCCATTATTGTTAAAACATTGGTTGACAAAACTTAAATTAATTACATTTTTAAATTTACCAAAAAAAATCGGTATAAATAATTCTTTTAAATTAGGAACTTTTTGTTAACAAAAATTTTTACCTTATAAAACATTATTTTAAATTAATTTTTGCCAAAATAATATTTAAAATAAAAAGGAAAATTTCTTAAAATTACTTGGCTTAACTTTTATAATTTATAAAAACAAGTTTATTAATTAATTCAAATAACTTCCTATATCTCCAACATCTTTAAATTTTTAAATTTTTATCATTTAATCAAATCTTTGGTTTGTTTATTAATTTTATTTTTTATTTTTTTAAAAAATTACTTTTAATAATTTATTTTCTTGTTATTTCAAATTTAAAATACAATAATTATGACATAATTACGTTGGTAAATTATTTTTAATTTTTAAACTAAAATTGAAATTCTATAATGTTCATAAGATATTCATTTTCTTGTTTAAAAAAGAACATTTAATTCTAATTTATATAATTAAAATTTTCTTTTAAATAACTTTTAATTTTTAGTACATTGTCATATATATACGCTAAAGTATATTACGTGATTACGGTCATTACGAATGTCTTCACGCTGGTGGTTTGCATGTATGCGAATATATTCGTTGATACACAATCATAATTTTACATTAGCATAAAGATGAAGCCCATATATTTATTAAAAAAAAGTTGACTCACCATTGATACCGCTTGTAAGATCAGGGTTGTTGTGTAACGTGTAGTGACTTCATACCTGCTCAATATTATACTCGTGGGTCAGTTCATTCGACAACATCAAAACGGCGCTAGCCGGAAGAAGTGCCATTTCAATTTGTTGCAATGTTTTTCATTTTGTTTCCACAACATTCTTCTTGACAAATAAAAATCCCACCAAGCAAAAGCTTACAGCGTATATAGTATCGGTGGGACTTGCTCCGGCATCCATAAAACATCAAACCAATAAAGAAATTTATAACTTTGTATAAAGTGTCATAAGTAAATATTACAGTTTAAAAAGCGGTGAAGGTTAAGTTGAACCAAATTTTGATGTAAAGAAGTATGGGTTTACCCAATGTACCATGCTGAGATAACCATAGCCTTTGCTCTAATTTGGCACAGGAATATTTCGACAATAGAATACAGTGCCAAGCCCCACACCATGGCAAATGACAACACCTTTGCATTTGATAAGCACATCATAAATAGGAGGTTGAAATAGCAAGTCGACATAAGAAAGATTCTATTTTCGACATGTTCCTTTTTGTTCTTAAGCATTTTGATCGATGACTACAATCGGTGACAAAATGGAGTTTTGCTCTTGAAGAACCATTAGCTTATCATCGATATTATTTTGACTTTATGTTTTACGGTTATAAAGTGGATGTATACTCACAAAATCACGCCACCAACAGAGGTACACTCAGGAGACCCTAATACTAAGCTACTCCCATGGCTGCTTGCATGCCCATTGACATTGCTGAATCAACCCATAAATTAAAAAAATTATAAAAAAAAAAAAAAAAAAAAAAAAAAAACTACTACAAAGCTAAGACAATATGATCTTACATGTAATTGATGGAAGAGTAGTTAGAAATTTAGCATGGTTTATATTCCATGCCCATAAAACTTCAAGAAGAAGAGCCTTCCTTCGGTTTATCCATCAAAATCATTGCAACTATTGAGCTGTGAAGGAATAATAAGATAAATATCAATAAAATATACACAATGGCCTCTACTATGATGAGCGTGGTATATCTTGGTGATATATAACACGATAAGTTAACTACTCCAACAGGGCGTATTGGCAATATCGAAGGTACTCCAACACTCTTGAAGGCAGTTGAAGAGAAATAGAAAACAACATTTTGCGAGAAAATTGTTGCGAAACAATGAGCGAGACCCAATGAAGACCACTGCTGCCGCGATGGCGATAGATTTTTAGGAAAAAACATATATATCTCATCGAATAAAAGGAAAGCAAATGTGGTTATATCTATACCTCTAGAATGGCGTCCATAAAACACTCTAAGAGCTTTACTCCGTCTACTTCATCCCTACATCTGTCTTGGATAGTTACGCCATTGAAGATTTGATGTAATCCTCCTAGAAGCTTTGTGAGCTGTTGGGATATGAAAGTCTTGAAGATATGAAATCTTGAAGATATGAAATCTTGTAAGTTGCAAAATCTTGGAAAAGCGTCAAAGAGTCAAAATCTTGCTAAAGACAAAGTCAAAATCTTGCACTATGAAGTCAAAATCTTGCAAGAACAAAAAGCTGTTATATTCGTTTATGGAAAGTATTGTATTCTATGTTTAGATTACTTGTCGTACAAGAATACAAATTGTAAACCGACTAGGATATCCTTGAGCCTATAAAGGACTCCTAGATTGGCATTAGAGTGCGAGTTTATGAGTTTTAGAGTTCTGAATTCACAAGTTATTTAGTGTTTTAGAGAAGTTCGATAATCTTAGAGTTGTTTAGAGTATCGCATAATAAGCGATTTAGAGTTTATAATAAAGTTATTCTTCTTAGCTTTGTTAAGTAAATTCGCGTACTTGATAAAGATTGCTCGGTGTTTCTTTGTTAATAACTTAGGATTTATCCGAGGTTATTAAACCTTAACAAGCTAGTTAAGTTAGTTTGATTAAAGTATATCGATCCAACAAGTGGTATCGAGCTTGTGTGGAAACTCGACTAGGAAGAAACCTACTTCAACAATATTCAAGATGTCATTTTGTGTTCCACCACCCTCAATCACCTCACTCGAATTCCAATAATCAAGAAGGAGAATATGATCTACGGTGCATGAAGATGAGGCGTTATATTGCCATTCTGGACCATGCACTATGGAATGTAATTGTGAATGGCAATGAAGTAGTTCAGAACCTATTAATATTCTGGACAACCAATTGCACCAAAAGCGGTCTTACCGGTGACAACCCTAAGGAATCAAGAAAAGGCACTAAACATTCTCTTATCGCCATTCGGATGGTCATCTTCTCAAATTTCATGATGCTAAAGATGCTAAGCGACTACTGGGGTGCTCTCGAGACCAGATTTGGAGGAATGAAGCCTCTAAGAAGATGCTTGCAGAAATTTCTTTGAAACAGCAGTTTGAAACTTTCACGGTGGGTGAAAGAGAGTCTTGATCTTGCATATGATAGGTTTCAAAATCTCCTCAACATGTTGGAGTTATACAAAGGCGAAGTGTCGATTGAGGATGCTAATTTGAAGTTTCTAAGGAGTTTGCCATCTACATGGCATGTGATTGCTACAATGATCGAGGAGGACAACAAGGTTTGGATGTCATGGACTTTGATGATCTCTATCATCAATTGAAGGTGTATGAGCATGAGATGAGTGGTCAAACAAATTCTAAGTCTCACGGTATAGCTTTTCTATCATCGAAAAGAAGGCGATACTTACATCAAAATCTTGCTTCTCCTCAATCTTGTTTCTCAAAATCTTCTTTGTTTACAACCCCCTTCATATGCTCGTGAGGCCCACCACCTACCACTTTGCACTCGGATGAAGTTGTGTGCTCCTTCTTTGCACAACAAGCGGTTTACATCACTTATGAAGAGGATCTAGCAGTTGAAGAAGATGCACTTGAAGAAATTGATATCGGTGGCAAGTTGCTATGATCCTTGCAAGGATCAAAAGTACATGAAGAAGGCAGGCAAAAGTATTGATTTCAAACCAAAACAAGGAATAACTTTTGACAAATCCCAAATTGAATGCTTCAATTGTCAAAAATGGTCACTTTGCAAGGGAGTGCGGGTTTGCTAAGTATCAAGCAAGCAGAACATCGAGAAGCCAAAACTTGAGCTCAAAGAAATTCCAATTCTTGAAACAAAGGCTTTGGTTGCTCAAGAGAAGTTATCGAAGTTGTTGGGTGAAGAGTTTGATGATGAACCGGTGACTTCTTGTATGGTAGCGATGGAAGATGCGATTGAAGACACGGTGGAAGCATTGAATTTGAGCCTTGCTTTTGATGAAGAACACGAACATCTTTGCTTTGGAATCGATGATGGCTTTGGAGGATTTGATTGGAGCAAAGAAAGTGAAGATGATCTGTTCTTCTTGCAATGGTGGCTACTTCACCAACTCGGTCTCCTATCTACGAGGTATGCTCAGCTGTTATGAGTTTTATCAAAATTACTTATGATTATGTGATTGAAAGAGATAATTGTGTTAAGGCTAGATGCGAGGTAGCGAGGTTATCAAATTACTTTAGAGTCTATGGAAGCTAAAATTATAACACATGAAAATAATGAAATGGCTTGGGTGAAAAGTATGAACAACAGGATTACCGGTTAAAACTTAGTGAATGGAAACTAAAGCGTAAAATTCTTTGAAATTGAGAAATTAACTAAGGAGAGAGATGATCATTAGAAAAGTTTCTTTGCTGGAATGAATCTGGTTTGTCCCATGTTACTTATGTTGAAAAACAAAGAAGAGCATACATTAGAGCTGGATTAGGTTTTGGTATGAACTTTGATAACATAGAAGAAAAACAACCTAGTGATCGGGATGTAGGTGATTTTGAGGACATAACCACTAGTGATGATGAACTCATTAACTATGTAGATACATCTAGTAATGAGGGCTCAATAAGTGAACCACCTCACGAGTATAAGAAAGACAAGGGATATAATGTTGTCCCCCATCCCATTAGTCATCAACCCATAAGGCTGATGTTTCTCGATTTGGAGTAGGCGGTCTAGAGTTTAGGAAGAAGCTTGTTGCTCAATCTAGATCGAAAAACCCAAAGAAGTTGTTGAAAATAATGTTCAAAATCAAGCGGTACCTTCAAATCAAAATCTTGCTCCACAAGCGATACTATACGCAAAGTCTTTTCAAAAGCAGTCTTGCTAAACCTTTTGGGATAATTTTGGTCAAAAGCAGGTTTAATCATTCACCTAGAAGGCAAAATAATTTTGGGCATAGACATAGAAGAAATCACTTTGGACATATGGGTCAAAAGCGTGTTTTGTGTGTTATAGTCCTAATCACTTAATCAAAGATTGTGATCGACACTCGAATACCTTAGCAAATTTCCAAAAAACGGATCATCAACCACAAACCTAGAGAGCACAAACCGGTTTGGAATAATTCAAATAGGATTAATCACGAAACTTCACACGGATCACGAGATACCCGCATCGAGAAGACCTTTTCAAAACCTTGATATCTCGCGGTACTTTCCAAAGTCTTGCTTTCGAAACAAAGTCTTGATCACACTACTTGGAATAGGAATCCTAGGAGATCTCACTATCAACCTAGAAGGTATTACAATTCACATGGGGATCTAGATCACGGGAACCACGTGTTAAACGAGAATGGGTTAAGAGGAAAGTACTCTTGAGGGACACACAGTACTTTCAACAAAAGTGAATCGATGTTTTGTGATACAAGAAAAAGCTAATAATCTTGTAAAGAGATTTATGTTGAAAAACCGAGAAAGTTTTGAAAATCCACATGCTAAAGATCAAAAGATAATTTTGGATCATCATTTGAAAGATAGTGGGAATTACATACTCAAAGAATTTGAGTTTGTAACTCCACAAAGGAACACAAGTCGATAATGGCTTGGGTTCCTAAAATCACTAACTCTTTTCTTTGTGTGCGGGGCAACCCGGAAGAGGAGCTTAAAGATCATCTAATTGTGGATAGTGGTTGCTCGGAAGTATGACAGGAGACAAAGAGATTACATGCGATTTTAGAAATATTAGTGGAGGAAGAGTTGCATTTGGGAATGATCCCAATGGAGGAAAGATTCTTGGAAAAGGAACTATCAAAGCGGGGCTTATCGACTTTGAGAATGTTAGATATGTGAAGGAGCTTAAATTCAACTTGCTCTCGGTCTCTCAAATTTGTGATAAAAGCATCTGTGTTATTCAACGACGAGAATGTCTCATCCTTTCCTCGATTTTAAACACATTGATGATGACATGGTAGTACTTAGAGTACCAAGGACAAATGATGTGTATAGCTTAGACATGAAGAGTCTACATTCTTATGGAAGAGCCACATGTTTGGTGGCTAAAGCAACATCTGAAGAGAGCACATCAATGGCATAGAAGATTGGGCCATGTTAATTTCAAGAATATCAACAAAGCGGTCAAAGGCAATCTAGTTAGAGGTTTACCTTCAAAGACTTACAAGAATGATCAATCATGCTTGGCATGCAAGAAGGGTAAACAACACAAAGCTTCTGCAAGAAGCTTGAGGAAAGAACTATTAGAGAACCATTGGGTGTTACATATGGATTTATTTGGACTGTCTCTGTGGCAAGTTTAAATAAGAAAAATCTTGTTTGGTTATTCTGAGATGATTGCGATAGATTCGGTTGGGTTTTCTTTTGGGTTTTAAGGATGATACTTTTGATGCTATTCGGACTCTCATAATAGCTCTTGAAAATCAATTGAGACTCAAGGTTAGAGGTATTAGATGTGATAATGGGCGAGTTCAAGAACAAGCTTATGGATGACTTTTGTGCAAATAAAGGCATAAAGAGGAGTTTAGTATTGCTAGAACACCACGACAAAATGGTGTTGCGAGAGAGGAAGAATAGGACTTTGATTGAGCGGCAAGGACAATGCTAGCGATTCCATCTACCTATTCAATTTTGGGCGGAATGTAAGTCTTGCATGTTATGTATATGAGTCTCGTCACCAAACCACAGATGAAGACACCCTATGAATTCTTGATGGGCAATAAACCCAACATTCGTTTTATGAAGCCTTTTGGATGCCCTCTTACTATTTTAAACACCATTGATAATGCAGGGAAGTTTGATGGCAAGTCGAAGAAGGATATTTATTGGGTTATTGCACTAACGATAAAGGCTTTAGAGTCTACAACGAGTTACTAAGAAGATTCAAGATTGTCTTCATGTTGAGTTTTAGAAGATCAAGACAATGAAAAGGTAAAGGTCTGATTGGATGTTTGATCTTGAGGTTTTAACTCCTTCAATGAATTATGTACACATTAGAAGAAAATCAACACATGCACAATGGAGAAGATTTACAATATGTTGTTCATGGAGTTCATATTAGACTGATGTTGTTCATGATGAAGATCTGTAAGTCCAAAACAAAATCTTGATGTTCCCAAGCAAAATCTTGATTCTCCAAAACAAAATCTTGTTGCACCACAATCCTCATTATCTGTGAGGATCAATCTATTCAAGAGGAACTTAATCGGATGCTTCTTCAAGATGTATTAGCACATTCTTACAGCGATGAACAAAGGAGAGCTTATGAAGAGGCAAAGAAGAAGAACAAGGCTGCAGAGTACTCTCACGGTGCTTTGGACGATACTTCGACCAAAATCTTCTTTGCACTGTTGATGATGCTTTAGATGATTTGGATGATCCTACCATGCACGGATTAGAAGAAGCGATGATGAGCTTGAAGATGAAGGTATTTTCTCGATTCTAATGAAGGTCTTGATTATACTAATTTGGATGATGCATATGGAGTTCCACGGTCTCAATCTTACGGTTCATAAGAATCATCAAGCGATCAAATCATTGGTCCATCTACTTACGGAGTTATGACAAGACACAAAGCTAAGAGTTTCACAAAACCTCATAATGCTTTACTTAGCTTTGTCTACAAACAAAGCAATTTGAATCATAAGGACCATCAAACACTGCCTATTTACTTGTTTTATCTCTCAAGAGGAACCCAAGAACATTGCTCAAGCTTTGACTAAAGAAAGTTGGGTTGAAGCTATGCGGAGGAACTTCTTCAATTTAAACTTCAAAGTTTGGGTTTATGTGATCTTCGGATGGGAAGAGTTATTGGAACGAGATGGGTCTTGAGTGAAAAGAGATGAAAGAGGCAATGTTATCAAAAACAAGGCAAGGTTAGTAGCTCAAGGCTACGAGACAAGAAGAAGGTGTAGATTATGATGAAGTATTTGCTCTGTTGCAAGGATTGAGGCTATTAGAATATTTCTTGCTTTTGCTTCATACATGGGTTTCGGGTTTACCAAATGGATGTCAAGAGTGCCTTTCTCTATGGCACTATTACGGAAGAGGTGTATGTGAAACAACCTCCGGGTTTGAAGATCCTAAACACCCAAACAAAGTCTACAAGGTGGTTAAGGCTCTTTATGGCCTTCATCGAGGCACCTAGAGCTTGGTATGAGAGGCTCTCTACATTCTTATTACAACATGGATACGGGAGGGAGCTATAGACAAGACTTTGTTTATCAAGAGAGACAAGAAGGATATCATGTTAGTTCAAGTCTATGTTGATGATATCATCTTTGGGGCTACCAAGCAGTCCATGGTTAAGGAGTTTGAGCGGTGATGCGAAGGAATTTCAAATGAGTTCAATGGGAGAGTTAACTTTCTTTTGGGACTTGAGTTAAGCGGTCAAAGGAAGGAATTTTTATCGGTCAAGACAAGTATGTTCTGAGACATACTTAAGAAGTTTAATTTTGATGATATGAAGGCATTACTACACCTATTAAATCTATCAATTCATTGGGCAAAGATGAAGATGGATGACTGTTGAAGTCAAGTTATCTGAGATCAATGATTGGCTCTCTTATGTATCTTCTTGCATCAAGGCACGATATCATGTTTGCGGTTTGTTTATGTGCAAGATATCAAGTCTCACCAAAGATCTCTCACATGAATGCGATAAAGAGAATCTTACATTATTTAAAACAACAACCAAAGTTGGGGTTGTGGTATCCAAAAAGTCACCTTTTCACTTAGAAGCTTTTTCGGATAGTGATTATGCGGTGATAATTATGATAGAAGATCAACAAGCGGGGATGCCAATATCTTGGAAGAAGGTTAGTCTCACGGCAATGCAAGAAGCGAGACAATTGCGACAACATCATCTCTGAAGGTGAATATGTAGGCTGCTGCAAGCTGTTGTGGACAAGTTTTGTGGATGCGAGAATCAACTCTTGGACTATGGGTTCAATTTCAAAATACTCCTATCAATATTGATAATGAGAGTACCATTTGTATTGTGAAGAATCTGTGTATCATTCCAAGACCAAGCACATTGATTAGGCATCACTTTATCGAGATTGTTATGAGCACAGGCTCATTAATGTTGTTAAGGTTCACACGAGATGACAATGTGGTGACTTACTCACCAAAGGCTTTGATGTTTCAAGATTCAATCACTTGGTGGTGAGTATTGGCATGATTAACTACTAAGCTACATTTGAGGGAGGACTATAAGGTGTTAGTATAGTCTGTGTATTGCTTGAGGGAGGATATTTGTGTATACTTAGTTTCTATGGAGGAATTTGGCAAAATCTTGTTTTTCTTGAAATCTTGCTTGGAAAATCTTGCTTTGGGAAAATCTTGCATCGTGGAAAATCTTGTTTGTCGTATTAAAATCTTGTTCCAACGGTTATATTGAGGGTAATTAATGCTAACGGTTGTTTTATTTTGGGCGATGATTTTCAAATCTCACCTATAAATAACTACTTTCGATTTTCCTCTTATATTCATACCTTAGCATCGTTTCCATATTTCTCTCATTCTTATTCGATTTAAATTCTTATTGTGCTTACATAATCACTCATGGCGAATCGACCTCTTGTTTCAAAGCACAATATGGTAGCCAATTTAGACAAGGCCGAAGATAATGAGGCGTTTCATGATATTATTGATTATCTAGCTGGGTCGCCCATCGGTTATGCTCTTTTAGTGGAGCGGATATTATTGAGCCTTGGATTCAAGAATTTTGGGCTCTGCAGAGAAAACATGGAGAATGAAGAATTTTATATTAGGGCTACGAGTTGTTGGAAGAGCTGTGAAGATTCTTGAAGCATCTATTAGAGAAGATTTGTTGTTTAATGATAATGATGGTGCTATTCGTTTTGCCAAGGAATTGATTTGGGAAACTTTTGGGCATATTGGTTATGAAGGTTCTTTAACAGAACAAACATTGAAACAGTTGTTTTGTCCTCAATGGAAGTTTTAATACATGTGTTGTTACATTGTATTAGTGCTAAAAGTACTTCTTGGGAGCAGTTTGGGTCTAATATAGCATCGCTATGGTGGGATTAGCTACGGATCGTATTTTAATTTTTCAAGGCTAATTCTTGATGGCATGCTTTCTCACATCAATCATGGATCAAAATGGTTAATGTATCCCGAGGTTTGTACAAGTTTTTACGAACAAACAACTTGATGATGTACCTAAGCCTCTGGACTTATTGCTGTTATTGTTCAACAATCCAAGATTTTTACTTTTATGGCTAGAAGAAGTGATCTATTTAGAGGTCGGATACACCATTAACTACTTCTATGATGGAAGTTGTTCGGTTTATTAGGCGATGATGAAGATGATGCGACAAGTGAAATCTTGCATCTGAAAGGGCTGCACTGCTGCAGTCTTGCATCTGAAAGTCTTGCATCTGCAATCTTGCTTCTCATGAAAGTCTTGCATCTCCACAGTCTTGTTTCTCCAAGCCACGAGGTTCAAGAAGAAGTTGTAAGATCACCTTCTCCATCTCCACCACGATCATCCTGTTTCTCAATCAGAGGAACATTCACATATTCAAGGTGAAGATCCACATACTATACCTCGTGAAGGTTTATCTTTGGATAATTATGCTTTGACAAGGGAGATAGTTAAGTTGCAAAAGACTACTAAGGTTCAAGCTAAGCAGCTAAAGAAATTGAAGATAAAATTTAGAAGGCTTAAAACTTTTGTCTGGCCTTTGATTAAAGAATTTCGTATCTGGGTCAAATCAAAGAAGAAAGCACAAAGGCAGTCCAAGACAAGTAAACACCAAAGGTTCATAAACCATCTTACATCAACTTGGGAGGAATTTAGAAGAGCAGAACTTGAAAGAAGATATGGTTAAAGAGAATGAACACGAAAGTTCTAAAAAGTCGAAGAAAAGATCATTCAAGATCTTGATGAGCAAGTTCAAGTTCAAAATCTCTGCGATGATCAAGTCTTGAACAACAAAATCTTGGTTTTCAAGATACTTTCGGACAAAAGTAATTACTCAAGAGTGTTAAATTTTGAAGAGGAAGTGGACCTTCTACATGAAGAAGCAGTTATACAAGAAGAGGAAGCTATTCTCAAACCTATTCATTACGCAAGTGATGATGAGTTCATTGCTACAATTCTTGGAGATTTATCACAACCAAGAGGAGGAGTTACTATTCGAGATGTACAAGAAGAAGAACAACAAAGAACTTCTCAACTGAAATTGATCCTAAGGATAAAGGGAAGGGTGTTTTGGTAGAAGTTAAGAAGAAGAAACCAACTTTGCTACAGTTAAGAGTGCTCAAGATGCTTTGAATGAACAAGCGACTAGAAAGATTCAAGAAGAGTTAAATGCTAAAGATAGAAGCTCGGGAAGCTCAAGAAGCTCGAGAATAGAAGCGACTCAAAAGGTACAAGATGAATTAGATCTTTGAATTCTTTGAACCATTCTGATCACTGTTCTGTTAGATTTATGCCAAGAAGACTTAATAAAGCTAAAGGCGAAATGCTATGATGGCTTATCACGAAAAGTCAAGGGTATAAAGGATTGCGAAGTTTAATTATTTTGAGATGAAAAGATTATATGATCTTGCTAGGGAGGATTATAAGAAGGATGTTGCGAGGCATTAAAGATTTTAGAAGAAGCTACTTGATTTGAAGGTGAAAGAAAGAAGAGTTTGAAAAGAAAAGGAAAAGCGAAATTCTGGATGTTCGGTTCTCAAAGAAAGAAAAAGTTGAATTAAGATGCGAGACTAGTGATGAATTAAGGAATTATCTCGAGTAGTAGATTTTGATTATTCAAAGAAGATGATGACATGAAGATGAGCGGATCAAAGATTAGTGCTTTTGAAGTTGTGAAATCAAGGATGGAGATTACATGATCTTTCATAAAGAAGATGAAAGCTTCAAAGTTTTCAAAGGCTATGGGACTTCTTGCACATTATAGATAGAGTAGACCTATTCTATTTATATCATGTGGTGAAAGCTTACTTTGAACATAATCCATTAGAAGGGATTGGTTTAGTTTACATGGTGATCTCATAGCGCATGGGAAGCGAAGAAAAACGATGATGTTTGGAAGAATCAAGAAAATTTGGGAAATTGTTTGTTGGAGATTCTTTGAAGAGTGCGGGTTCATGTTTTAGAGTGGAAAATGGAACAATGATACACATGTTTGCGAGAAAGAAGATACCCTCTCACAGTTGAGCTCATGAGAAGAATGCTAGAGCATGGAATGGAAGTAGAAGAGGATAATGAAGCGCTTGCATGGTTATCAACTTGTTTATCAAGCTGGACTACTATTCTTGAGGATGATCAATAAGCGGTATGAATTTTATTTGAATAAATACTTTTGATATATCGGTACTTTTATTCAAAATCTTGATTGATCGAACGATACTTTCATCAAAATCTTGTTTGAAGAAATAAACCGATTAAAAGAATTTTAAATGAAACCTTTTGCTAAGTAATAAATATTTTGAAATAAAGGTTGAATAAATGGTTTTGTGATGATAACATCAATAGGTTATCAATCCACCATGGTTACAAAAGGATTGGCTAATCCATGAGCAAGCGGCTCGGTAAAGATATATCAAATCCGTTTTAGTTGACAACTTGCTAATAAGTTGGATGGTAATCAACTCACCATATCGATAATGTGAAGAGTTGGCTAGCCCACAAGAAAATGGCTTGTGGTAAAGGTGTGGAAAAACCATTATTGGTAATTAGTTCACCATTAGATAGAAGAACTAACTAGTCCGGAAGGTACGACTTTTGGTAAAGACAAATCAAATCTGTTGATAGTGGTGGTTTGCTAAAAATCATATGGTTATCAATGTACCATGGTCTTACACACCAAAACATTTGGCTACTCGAGTTAATGGCTTTGGTAAAGAGACTAAAATCCATTAATTTTCAATGATTCACCTCTCACGAGGAGTTAACACACACGGAAGTGATGAGAATAGTATGCAACTTAAAGCGAATTAATGTACAAAATTGTCATATGTTCTTTGTGTTCTTTGAAAAGATGGAGCTTCTTTGGATCTTTCTTTGTAAAGAATAATTCTAAGAGATACTTTGACAAGCACGGACATTCGAGAGATACAATCAAAGACTAAGAAACAATCGTCCTTAAAGATGAAGTTGTTAAAGATATATTCACAAAGGGAACTTGAAGTCAAGCAAGTAGAATTCAAGTTAGGGAGGATTGTTGGGATATGAAAGTCTTGAAGATATGAAATCTTGAAGATATGAAAATCTTGTAAGTTGTAAAAAATCTTGGAAAGCGTCAAAGAGTCAAAATCTTGCTAAAGACAAAGTCAAAATCTTGCACTATGAAGTCAAAATCTTGCAAGAACAAAAAGCTGTTATATTCGTTTATGGAAAGTATTGTATTCTATGTTTAGATTACTTGTCGTACAAGAATACAAATTGTAAACCGACTAGGATATCCTTGAGCCTATAAAAGGACTCCTAGATTGGCATTAGAGAGTGCGAGTTTATGAGTTTTAGAGTTCTGAATTCACAAGTTATTTAGTGTTTTAGAGAAGTTCGATAATCTTAGAGTTGTTTAGAGTATCGCATAATAAGCGATTTAGAGTTTATAATAAAGTTATTCTTCTTAGCTTTGTTAAGTAAATTCGCGTACTTGATAAAGATTGCTCGGTGTTTCTTTGTTAATAACTTAGGATTTATCCGAGGTTATTAAACCTTAACAAGCTAGTTAAGTTAGTTTGATTAAAGTATATCGATCCAACAGCTCACCTTAAACAAATCCATTGATCGCATTTACGCAATGTAACCTCGGTAAATTTTGAGCTTCGCTACAAAGTGTTCAAGAAGGAGGGTCTTGTCAAATATTATAACCACATATTATTATACAAATATATTATACAAATAATACAATAACAATACCACATCAAAACAATTATGTTGTTTCTTCACTAATACTTCAGACCCTCAACCTTTAAAATAATAATACATCAACTTCTTGTACCTCCCTTTTTGAATATTTTTATGGGTTCAAACGTGTGGCTTAATTGGTACCTTTAGTTACGAAATTCATTATATTTGTACGACAGGCAACCCTTCCAACATGTAATACATAGTAAACGTATCTGTTACAGCATAAACATAGAAAATAAATCAATATTCTTCCGCTTTGCATAAAAAATAAATTTTGTAGAATGTATTACTTACCTCTTAAATCGAGTTACAAACTGTCACCAACTCCTGCGGAGGCCAACTATTCTCTGCTCGTAAAGCCAGCATAACGGCCACATACTTAAATTCAAGAAAAGTAAAAGTCATAAAATTACATACCCTTTTGAGTTTTCTTTAAAAAAATAAATAAATACAAAACTGATTCAACCTCATAACCAACCGTAGCAAGTCAACCTGTAAAAAAAAAATTAACAAAACTCCCAAATTAACAAAACCCCAAAATTATGATAAAGCCCCATTAAATTCAACCTTGAATTGTTGGATCTTGCTATTTGTTAACTCTTCAACCTTGCCGTACGATCTAAAACCATTGAATCGGTTTGGAGGAAACGTCGGGAGCAGTGGATCTCTTGGCGAGTTCTAGAAATTGTTAGAATCGGGTTTATCTATATGGTTTGTGTGTACTTATTCTTTGGATTATTGGGTGATAATGAGCTAAGGGTGCGGACCGTGAACACTTCCCACCCAAAATCCGGCAATCAATATAATAGTATTAAAAAGAATAAAAATACCCACCGACGTAGCGGTTTAATATAGATATATAATTGTGGGAAAGCGAAAAGCGTTATGGTGGAATAAACAATGGGACTCGATAACTCACTAGGTTATTTAGTTTATTTCTTTTTATTTTTAATTATAAGTTTTCATTATTTAATTTTTATTCTTTTTAAGGCTACTTAAAAGAGAATAAAGTATGTATTTGTAATCTTGTATTATTGTATTACTAATTTACTACTATAATCGTTAGATTGTTTATTTAGATTTTAGGGTTTACTGTTTTAATTAAGATGTTATGTATCACTCATGTGATCTACGCAATAAGATGTGGGATGACTTTACATGATCGTTTAGTGTTGTATGTTGGAAAATATATATTATAAGGTATTAGTAATGATACAATCATTGCTCGTTTTCAAGCTATGAAACCTAAGAAGAAGCAAGTAAAATTGAAGCAGTAGCGCATTAGCTATTGTGCTATAAAACTATGTTTATTGTTTTTTTCACCCATTGTATTTTTCAACTTGACCAAATCAAGGAACCACCTTAGATTTCATGCTTGGTATGACACTGGATAACCATAAATACCACCATCTCGATCTTTAACACCTCCATCTTCAACCTCTTAACCTTCAACCTTCTCATTAACTACCACCAAAACCATAAATACAACCACCTCGATCTTCAAAACCTCCATCTTCATTCTCTTCGCCTTCAATCCCCACTATCTTAAACACCTCTATAACCACCACCTCAATAGCGGGGTGTGAGGTGGTAGGGGTGAGTGTAGGTGGTGGCGAGTATGGGGTAGTGGTGATTGAGTCTAGATGGCGGGGTGGTGGTGGGATGTGTGGGGTGGTGGTGGGGTGTTTGATTTGAGTTTAAGTAATGTGTGAGACTTAAAAACACGAAAATGCAACGTTTTGCCTGTTTAACCGGTAGCGGGTAAAAGATGATCATATTAGCACAATTTGAAAGTTCTCATATCACCCCTTTCAAATATAAGTACAAATTGATCGGTTAACGAGTTAACGTGTTTAAGTGTACGTAAACAAGGTAACACTTTTATAAACAGAGGAAGAAGATGGTGATTTTGTCTTGTCTACCTTGGCCCTTGTCACAATATGTATTACATTTTGTCTTAACAAATTCTTTCGTACATATGTTTATTTCTTTCTGTGTACGTATATTCATAATAATTCAAGCTCGACTAAATTAGCAAGTCGTTTTCATCAAAACATTTATACCTATAAATTTCATCACAATGCACAGACAAACATCCTCTCATTTAGCACATTTTATAAAGCAAACATCAAACAAAATTACATATGTGTATATCAATGCGTCCGATGTAACTCTTAATAAAAAAAATTAACCAAAACTTGTATTAAAACACGATAGTAAAGAGCCAGGTAACAAAATTACACATTGGAGAATAAGGCATTATAAATACAATCATCATAGAATATGAGCTCCTTTGGTCTGTTCACCGCGAAAACCATTAGAACTACTGATATAAGTCCATCATTTTGTGCATGCATCAAAAATCAACTGGTTCAAAATCTGATCTGAATTTGAAGATTTGATAAGGATGCTCACTCAGTATGACCTTACTAATATCATTACCTCTTCTAAACCTGTGAAATATGATAGTACTGTAGTCCACCATAATGCTCGTATCTGAATCATAAAACGCCTCCAGTGACTCTCTTTCACTATCTTCTTTCTTGCTGAAAACATGTAGTTTCTTAAACGATCGATCGTGGCTAAGAAACCAAATCTCCCAGCTAGCATTTGTTGGCTTCCATGCAATTCCCAACTTACCTGCATACTTAACTAGCATTGGTGTTTCAAATCGACATTCATCGAGGGCTGGAACTGGAGATGAAACGCACGTCCACTTTTCTTTATAGGCATCAAACATCAAGACATCACCGTTGTTCAGCAACATGTTTATGGAACCTCTTGCTGTAATTGCTTGCGAGTTAGTCAAGAAAACACCGTAAGGCAGCCTTATGGGATTTAGCCGTCCCCATGCCCCTTTTTCAGAATCAAATATTTCACAAATTAATGTGTAGAGTTTTTCGTTTGGTTGAAAACCACTGCAGTAAGAAAAAAATAATGATCATGATTTAAAACGAGTAAATATAAAAAAATTCATGTTACTATACAATATACACTTCAAAAATCTATAGAACCATGCATTATTATGTTTAGCTGCAAGCAGATAAGCGTAACAAGTTAACTAACACTAAACCTATCATCTTAAATCACAAAATTTTCCCTCTAAACTTTACTTGATGAACTTATTCTTAGTACTATGTTAACAATATCTAAAAAAAGACAGCCTCTAGTTATGCATGCAAATATATGTTTAACCCAAATATAAATAGAGAGAAACTTACGTGAAAATAGGATTAGATAACCTGACGATCTTGTATCGCAATTTCGTCTTTGAACCCATGACAATGATTGCAACCTTTCCGTTTGATACTTTGTTTTGGATTTGGCAAACGTGAAACCTGCTTAGTCGTAGGTTTGCAAACACTGTAGAAAACATTCCTATAATTTTTCGGATCAGGACTTTCGAACACAATGATTCCTTGCTCTGAAGATGCTAAGATTCGGGCATTAACCGGTAAAAAACGAAGATCAATATTGTTTGATAAAGGAGAAGGTACAAACTCGCTAATATAGTTTGTACCTCTCCTCATGTTGTTTACGAGAAAACCAGATACCATGTTATCTCTTTTCGTGTACCTGTCGAGAAATTCAGAGCCATGTATGAGAGTATCAATTTCTTTGCTAGTGCAACGAAGGGTGTCGAGGGTTTTTAAAGAGGTTCGATAAAGAATTTCGAGGATGGTATCGTTACAAAGCTCGGAATCCATATGATACGTTCGTAGGTTTTTTAGGGATAAAACAATATCGAGGATTATTGTATGTTGAGATGTGATTAGGTTAGGAACTGGAGGCATATTTATAGTTTGTGCCACCCGAAATTTTGGGTCCTTGTGGGCCAAGTGTTGTTAATTGACTTGTTGTGCAATAAGGATTTTCACAAGTATATAGTTTTTTTTTTTTTTTTTTTTTTCACTAGTTTGTAATTATTAATCTACTCGTGTTATATTTTGTTTGTATTTTTTATTGTTAATTTTCTTCTAAATACAAGGCTTGCAATGCAAGTTGCTATACCAAATTATTTTTTGATTTTAGGCGCCATATGGTGTGAAAACATATAGGAATTGGAAAGTTACTAAAAAAAATCAAGTATCTTTCCTTATAAATTTTACCTAATCATAACACGTATAACAAGACATACAAGTAAATAGAAACTCTTTTAACGAAAGATCTTTATTGATTTTGAATGAATGTGTAAACAATATTGAATAATAAAAGTACCTGAAATGAAACCTTATACATTTACTTTTTATTACTTTGTTTCTAATAATATTGGGTCGTACAATAACTTGACTAATCTCACATATGACCACTAAACCAAAGACTCTGATTATATATTTTCTTTTTACAATTGTAGGTGAATTTTTTGGTGTTTCAAGCTAATTAATTATTTTTAGCTCATTATAAACAACTTGTTGACTAGAATTTGATTTGCTTGTTGCGAGCAAAATGCAATAATATACTATAAAAGAAAAAGTGGCCTAAAAGATTATCCATCTAAACTATTGGCTTCATGTTACATACACGAGCAACACATTTCGTATAAGCACTTTAAAACAAACAACAGTTATTAAATCTAAATTTAAAAGTTTTTTGCCAAATAATCTATTATGCTTTCAATCTAAATTTAAAGGTGAAATTATCGGATAGTAACAAATCTAAGTTTTGTTTCAGTTAAGTTACTATAACTTTATGATAAATAGACTTACTAATTATACCTACAAATAAACCTACCTCATTTACGTATTCAATTTTTGAAATACACCACTTTCTCTCTCCTCATATTAACCAATCATTTTTAAAATACACCAATCACATTTGTAGATCTCTTTTTAGGTCCATTACTTAAGCCTACAAATCATTTTTCATATATTTTTATAAAGAAAACAGTAAAAGTTTTAATAATGTTTCATTGTTATTGAATTTTCATTGTTTCAAAATAAGAAAAACTTTGTTTACAAAAGTTTTATGCATCACCATACCCGCTCTTGTGATTTTTTTTTTTAATTTTTATTCACGAACTTTAAAAAAGAAATTCTTCGTATCCTTATCACGGATATTTGTCTTTTTATTTTAACTTTACCTTGTGACCTTTTTTTTTTTTTTTTGAACATAAAGTGAGTGACCTAATTAAATAATGTACTTTGATACTTTGTTATTTATTCATGATTTGTTTTCTTTTTTACGATTGCATAAATTGATTGTACATGACGTTGGTTAAAATAGTTATCGTTAGAGGTGGTAATACCTTAAACATAGTGTTTTTTAATATTTTCACAATACTTAGTTAATATTATGCAACACTTTTCTTAAAAAAATAAGATGATAATGATACCACACCAAATAAAAGCGATCTCAAACAAACTCTAAATCCGAAACATAAAAACAAACGGATTTCATAAAAGCCCAATCCCAATTGGCATAGACTTCTATGCCAATAGATATAAAAGTATACAAAACAATAGCATTCGTCTTATTCACAACTCCACAACCACTATAAATAACAAAACGATCGATCCATAACTTTTTATTGTAGGGTTTATTGAATATTTTAACGACAATGAATTTCAAGTTTTGGAAGAAGAAAACTCCTGCAGGTATAGTATTATTATTTTCTCTATCCATGTATGTTCTTGATTTGTGTTTTACTTATTTGATTGGATATGCATTCATGTGAAGAATGTGTTAAATGTACGTTATAATGAAAGTATTGGATTGATAGTTAGAATCAATTGTTTTTGTTCCTTTAAACAACATATTTGGTATGCATTGTGCTATAGTACTAACTACTAGTTTATCATTGTTTTGTTACATTAAAAGGCAACAATATATATTTTTCATAGGTTGAAAGAGATATATTTTGAACTGAACTGCATGTGTACGTATGCATGCTTATTATCCGTATCACATAAAATGGATGGACTAAGTATCACAAGGGAAACTTGGTCTAGCTCTCGAATATATGTGACAAATTGATGTGTACGCTCTCAGGCGAATCCCTTAGCAATCTAAATCACAAGTAGTATTACCCTTTTTTTTGGGTAGAATGTGTGGCTTTGTTAATCAACGCTAGCAACTTATGTGTTTAATATGCAGAGCTCTTGAGGGAAAACAAGAGAATGCTTGATAGATCTATTAGAGAAATAGAAAGGGAGAGACAAGGTTTGCAGACACAAGAGAAGAAGCTGATTGTAGAGATTAAGAAAAGTGCTAAACAAGGGCAAATGGTAATACTTTTTTTAGATTGCTTACTTACATGTGTATTGGTACCATAGTTTGACTCGTAAATATTCCTGAATCGTTTCTTTTTCCCATTCATTCCTTCATGTTTTTCGACTTGAAAAACCATTCACCTTTGGGAATGGTGTTGTTAATGTTTGCAAATTTGAGTTGAAGGAAGAAATAGGTAGGTTCTTTAGTCCTTTAGCAAAAGCTCGTTGTGTTTCTGTGTGGTTTTCCTTTGGTTTAACTTTCAGGTTTTTATGATTGGAATTAGAGTAATAAACTTTATAGCAACATTATTGAGCAAATATATTGATCGAATCTTGTACGATTCCCCAACAACTTCTAATAAACGCATAATAGTTATGTGACTAATATAAGTAGGTTATGCAATCTATATGCACATCTTGCTTCCAAGAGGAATATCTTATCCAAATTTATGTTCTGATCTGACATATTGAGTTGCTATGCGGATGAAGATTTATTGAGATGATACCAATAATATCACTACTCTGTGTATAGCCTTCATAATTTAGGCTCTTTTATGGGTACAAGTTACCATGACTGAATTCAACACTATAATTTGATTCAGGGAGCTGTCAAGGTTATGGCAAAAGATCTCATCAGAACACGACATCAGATTGATAAATTTTACAGGCTTAAATCCCAACTGCAAGGTGTTTCACTTAGAATTCAGGTACATTTTCTATTAATTTTCCTCATTTTATTGAAAATATTGTACTGCGGCTATCTTTTATTATTATTTTGATTAGTGTATGCATCTGATCAACCATGAATTTAATATCATTTCAGACATTGAAATCAACACAAGCTATGGGTCAGGCGATGAAAGGTGTGACTAAAGCTATGGGGAAGATGAACAAGCAGATGAACTTGCCAACCTTGCAAAAAATAATGCGAGAATTCGAGAAACAAAATGAGAAAATGGAAATGGTAAGCGAAGTGATGGGTGATGCAATTGATGATGCGTTAGAAGGAGATGAAGAAGAGGAAGAAACAGAAGAGTTAGTGAGTCAAGTCCTCGATGAGATTGGAATCGACATCAATAAAGAGGTAATCTTTACTTTTACATTTGTTTAAAGGAATTTAAAACAACTGTTCTAAGTTTCTTACGGTTTTGGAAACTTTTATTTCTAAATATTAAATTATTGACTTGTGAGTTGCAGTTGTTGAATGCGCCATTAGAGACCGTCTCCACCCCTGCTGCAAAGAACAAGGTGTCACAAGCTGAAGCACCCACAACTGATGATGACGGGATAGACAGTGATTTACAAGCGAGGTTAGACAACTTGAGGAAAATGTAAGGGATATGTACTTAATTGAGTCCAGCATTAAAGTATATCGGGATGACCTTTATATGAGCTTGGGGCGCTTTATAAAGAATTTGTGAACTCGTCGGATTTGGTATTAGTTGATTTTGATAACAGGCTACATGTAAATTTTGTTTGCAGCATGTGTGTAATATTTCTGCCTCTGTATGCTCTAAGTCTAACTTGCCCATTTAGTTATTCTTGTGCAAAAGATCTCAACTCAGCCACCTTAGCATAAGCTCAAGCTCAATTCGGTTAATTGACCACCCTCAATAATGCAGGGCCAAAATCTTTGGATTATAATCAACATAACAATTAATACGTACATGTGAGTTTGACAATCATATAACTTGTATCAGACATAGCCAAGTCTATCAAAACATTTATGCTGGTCATAATACTAGCGTGCATCGTTCATGTCAACTGCTCTTTTAAAAGCTCAATAACATCTAATAATGTTGAAGACTTCAAATATATTACAATTGTAGTTCATAAAGATCACCTCTACCTTTCATTAAGTCACGAACACCGGACTCATTTAATGCATTTAATTAACAACAAAATTTATATGTTTCTGGTAGACCAGCAGGAACAACTAAACAAAGATGCGGGCAACCTCATATAAATATACTACTTCAATAGAAACACATTTAAGTTTGATCAGAAGATATCAATAATACCATTAGCATTCCTTCCACAATTACACAACAAAGCAAACACGGCTGCAGTTATCATTACCTTGTGCACTTATTTGAAGGTAAGCAACATATTTGCCTTGCATAACTGAAAACCTCATTTATCTGCAACAAAAGATAAGTAACTGAGATCCAAGATAGCAAAATTAACAGGATTCTTGACAGAACACACGTGCATTTGTTAACGACGTTTGTGTTAAAAGTATTCAGACATGAGCGCATAATATAAGTGTCAAAGAGGTGAAATTACCATTATGGTTCAGGAAGAAGTCATGAGCACAACTCGGGATGGAGATTGAGAGTTGAGTTGTGGAAGAATCTTCATCCTTGCAATGATCATTGTGTGGCGATTCATCAAAGAAATGGTGCATTACTTTCTGAGGTTCATCTATTCTTTCGATTTTCAGAGCCAAGTGATCATAACAACGTCCCTGATCCTGCTTTTGCTGTTGCTTTGTTGGATTGTTTTGAGGTTGCAGATATAAGTAGTCATTTTGATATTCAGAGACCGATCGCTGCCTGGTTTTGGCCAGTGAAGAAACAGAGTTGTTCATAGCCAAGTGCCAAGAATCACACACTGAAGCAAGTGGATGTTCATCTACTTCCTCTTTCATCCCATAGCTAGCAAAAATTTGAAAAACTCAGCTTTAAAATGTTGTCGATGAGGTTTTGTTTGGAGCCAAGCCCATCTTTTCGACAAGTTCAAAACCACAAGGCATAACTACCATGACCCATATGAGGAAATAATATTTTGCAGGTATATCTTAGAACTTAGTTGCATGATAACTTCAAAATTACAACTCCAAAAACTAAATTTAATGTGTAATTAACCTTTGACCACATTATCTTGAACACCAAATTATCAAATAAAAACTAAAAATAGCAGAATATACACACAAGGCGACATGCTCACACGCATATTTACTTATGGAAAACCATTTAGCAAACAAAAAATTAACAAACTTCTCGTTAAGAATTACAAACATAAATAATTTTTTTGATAATATTGACAAGGATTATGGCTAATATTTAAGTTGCAACTGTATGCTGTAGCTCATATGCATATTAGTAGTAAATAGTTAATCAGCTAACTTAAGTAATAGTATTTACTATTTACCAAGCAATTTCCATTTTAACTTGAGCTTCACATGCACTATGCATATATTTTTCAAGAGTTCTTAGGCTACAATGTCATTACATAAGTCATATAACCAAAAAAAAAAAAATTTGACATGGTAACGTGATGTTAAAATCATGCTAACCAAAATGACCAATATACCCCTTTCTCCTATTTATTACAATAAAGTAAAATCAAAGATTATCCAAATACATCCTAAATGACAGTATCAATGCCAAAGTTAACATCTTGAAATGGTAAGCTACTAGTTAGCATATAAAAGTACAAGTAGTAGTATATGTGACATAAAGAATCATTTAAATGACAGTGGACATAAGCATGTGATTGTCTGGTAGCTATGCATGTGTACAATCATGACAATGGATTAATGCATGCTAAACAAACCTGTAATCTTTTTCTGAATAGGGGCTAGATTCCAACAAAAAGCAATGATCTTGAGATGACACAACATTAGACTGCTGCTGCTGCTGCCTAGATGATGATGATGATGATGATGATAAATTTGTGTTAACAAGTTCCACAGGCTTTCTTGAACGATTTCTGCCTCTGTGCATGTGCCTTTCACAGTATTTTGCATCAGGATGAACTGGCTTTGAACATCTCCATTTTTTACCATCTGTTCTTCTGCATCTCCCTGGCTCTGGATCTATTTTCTTACCAAATCCCATCTGGAAAAGGTTCCATCCAACTGCAAAAATTAAGTAATAATATTTGTGCCCATTAGAATAAAGTATATATAGTCCTTTTAGAATAAAGGAAGCAAGTAAATTTAACCATTAATTTTTACTTAAAATTGTCAGGATTTAACTACCTTTTGTTTGTTTTTACA
This sequence comes from Chrysanthemum lavandulifolium, assembly GCA_022545495.1. Lineage (NCBI taxonomy): Eukaryota > Viridiplantae > Streptophyta > Magnoliopsida > Asterales > Asteraceae > Chrysanthemum > Chrysanthemum lavandulifolium. Next base: position 115,323,118 of record CM040243.1, read on the forward strand.
AGTAAAAAGTAGTTTTTTTTTTTTTTACATTCAGGAGTTACTTCTAACAGTTAAACATGCATATCAAGAAACACACATCTACTTCATTAGTTTAACATACCCTTTAATTTTTCTTCAAATTTGTTTGAACTTCTTTTTTAAGAACATAAAAAGAAAACCATTTTGGAATGAGTTTTGTTATATCTTCCTAAGTTTTATGTCAAGATCTTGTAAGCATGAATTGTTAAGAAACACATAATATTTCATCAACTTAAACACACCCTTTAAAATTTTCTTCAAACTTGTTTAAATTCAACTACAATTCCATCTTCCACAACTAACTAAAAAATATTTTTCTTGTCATCATGCATAATTACATATCCACAGATTAACACTTACTACAAAAGTACACAATAAAAACTTACTTGCTGGATGATGCACCACATATTTAGGAGGATCCAAGCTTCTAGTAATGGCAAACAAGAGATCATGAGGAATAGGCATACCAGAAATCATGTACTTATAAACAAGTGCTTGATGTTCCAACTCTTGCCATTGAGTTAATGTGAATGGAAACCTGCTTGATGAATTATCATTGTTCCTTAAACTAGTGCTCATCATTTTTTTTAAGAATAATCAAATAAATGGTTTTGTGTTTTAAGATTGTTGTTAGTATTATATATAGGACTATGATTCTGATGTTGGTGATAGAAATGTGGTGTGTATTATGACTGAGGTTGTTACTTTATGGCAGCATTTGTCCCTGACACTTTGACAATATTATACGAATAAAAAACCAAACATTTTTTATACATATTACTGTTGGAACTATATATCGTGCTTGATGCCATCCCCGTAGATATGTCACACAGTACATGGGGTTGAATGTTGGGGTTAAATGTAACGAGTAAAAATATTTATACAGTATTAGACCATTTTTACGTGTGTATCAAAACATTGAGGTTGTTGTGTTGATGTAAATATTCGACTGATGTGTATTCACATCAAATATCTTTGTATCAAAGTTTTAAAATATTAATTAAACTTAGCTTGAAAAATAGAAATAAAAACATGAGTAAACTGCAAAAATCATCCCTGTGGTTTGTGTAAATTCGCAAGAATCATCCCTATCTCAAACGTTCAGCATTAATCATCCCCAAGTCCACAAACGTTTAGCAATAATCATCCCTGAGCACTAACGTCGTTAGTTTTACCCGTTAAGTGTTAAATTATATTTTCCCGTTAGTCCCTCCGTTAACATTTGTTGCACCGTTAGTCCTCATTTTACGTTTCGTCACTTTTTACGTTTTGTCCGTTTTACTCGTTTTCGTCGGTTTTGTCCGTTTTGTCCGTTTTGTCGCTTTTTATCCGTTTCGACCCTTTTTACGTTTTATCCGTTTCGTCCGTTTTTACGTTGTTGTCCGTTTTATCCGTTCTTTATCCGTTTCGACCGCTTTTTACGTTTTATCCGTTTCGTCCGTTTTTACGTTTCGCTAGTTTTTACGTTGTTGTCCGTTTTGTCGATTTTTATCCGTTTCAACCCTTTTTACGATTTTCTCCGTTTCTTACGCCGCCGATCTTTTTACGTTGTGGTCGTTTTATCCGTTTTGTCAAGATTTTATCCGTTTTGACCCTTTTACGTTTTATCTGTTTCGTCCGTTTTTCGTTTCGCCCGATTTTTGATGTTTACTGTTTTTAATCTTTTCGCTAGTTTTTACGTTTTGTCCATTTTTCTTACATTTAGTCCTTTTTTTCGTTTTGTACTATTTCAACATATTGAAAATTTATTCCAAAAGAAAAAAAATTGAAAAAAATTTCAAAAAAAATTGGAAAAAATATTTCGAAAGAAAATTTTGAAAAAATCAAAAATGTCCGTTTTGTCAATATTTTCGAAATTTTTTTACAATATGTCCAAATTTCGAAAAATATTGGAAAAAAAAAATTTTAAGATTTTTTAATAAAAATATTTTAAAATATTCTTTTTATTCAAATTTCGACATATTGAAAATTTTGAAAAATTATAAGATTTTTTTTAAAAATATTTGAAAATGTATTTTTATTCAAAATTTTTATTTTTTCGAAAATATTTTTTCCAACGAAAAGGAAAAAGCGTAAAAAGCGGTCGAAAACGGATAAAACGGACAACAACGAAAAAAGCGGCGGCGTTAAAAACGATCGAAAACGGATAAACGGTCGAAACGGATAAAACGGATAAAACGGACAACAACGTAAAAATAGGCGAAACGTAAAAGCATTTAAAACGGATAAAACGAAAACCGGTCAACGGATAAAAGCGACAAAAGCGGATAAAACGTAAAAATGGTCGAAAACGGATAAAACGGACAACAACGTAAAAGCGGTAACGGATAAAACGTAAAAACGGTAAAACGGATAAAAACCGACAAAACGGATAAAACGGACAAAACCGGACGAAACGAGAAAACGGAAAAAGTGACGAAATGTAAATGAGGACTAACGGTGCAACAAATGTTAACGGAGGACTAACGGAAAATATAATTTAACACTTAACGGGTAAAACTAACGGCGTTAGTGCTCGAGGATGATTATTGCTAAACGTTGGACTTGGGATGATTAACGTTGAACGTTGAGACAGTGATGATTCGAATTTACACAAACCACGAGGATGATTTTTTGATTACTCTAAAACATGTATAGCTTATTAATATTATGTACTTTTTTTACTATAATATATTCATTTGGAAATAACTTATAACATAACTATATAGTAACATAGTATTACAATGTTACGTTAAAAAGATGTGGAGTGAAAAGCATAATTTTCTCTATCACGTCAAACATGCAGTGGGTTTTAATACAACTTCACTGTGTTGTCTTAAAGAAAAATATTCATTTTATTTTTAACCAATCAAAAGGATTTTAATGGGTATAGGTGATATTTGATTGGTGTATAGTGTAATTAGTGGGAAATATCTATTTCGATGTGTTTCGTCTTTTGGTCTGGACGGATTGCAAGATAAATATCAAAGACTCACATTATCACGGTATACAAGCGTCTTGGGAAGAAAGTGGAGTGTGTAGCTCGTGAAGTAAGTTGCGTAACCAACATGTTTCGGCAACAACATTGGCCACCGTGACGATACTGCCTTCCGCACTAAAGCGAGAGATAGTCGGTTGCCGCTTACAAGACCATGATAAAAGATTGTTGCCAAGGAAAATCAAGTAGCTAGAAGTCGACCGCCTAGTGGTAGGGCTAATCCGCATCGAATATGCAACCAAAGATGAATGGAAGAAGCAAATAATTGTAGCCCATAGTCTAAGGTACCCGAATATATCGTAAGATCCGCTGAGAGCCGAAAAATAAGGCTCCAGGGTCATGCATATGAAGGCACACCGTGAACTACATAGGATATGTCCAGGCGAGTAAACGCCGACATCTTGTAAAGAACCCGCAAGACTCCGATACAATGTGGAGTCGACATCGGATCACCATCGTCTCCCGGTTTAGACTCGGTGTCAACGAGTCATCTTGGGATTACAATTAACATATGTGCTTTATCCAAAACTTCAATAGCATATTTCTTTTGAGAAAGAAACAACCACGAAAATTCACGAGTGACAGAGATACCCAAAAAATTATTTAGCAAACCCAAATTTGTCATAGCAAACTCCTGATGTAAAGATCCAATAATTTGTTGCATCAAAACCTCAGAGGAAGCTGTGAGGACAATATCATCAACATATAATAAAAGGTATGCAGTATCAATCCCCTGACGATATATGAATACTGAGGAGTCACACCTACTATGAGAGAAACCAACCCGAGTGATAGATGCGGCAAACCGCTGAAACCAAGCTCTGGGGGTATGCTTGAGCCCATACAAAGACCTTTGTAGTAAACACACATAATCGGGATGCTCAAAGTCCCGAAAACCTGGAGGCTGATGCATATAAACAGTCTCAGACAGATCACCATGAAGAAAGACATTCTTGACATCAAGCTGGTGGATCGGCCAATGTCGGCGCTAAACTCGAGGCTATCGAATAGTGCCGGTTTAACAACCGATCGAAAGTCTCATCCACATCAATCCCTCAACACGATTACTACCATTTCCACAAGAGCGTGCCTTGTAGCGCGGTAGTGTGCCGTCGACCAAATACTTGTGCCAAAAAGCCACATGCAAATGAATAATGTTGGCATATGTGGGTCGTGGGACCGATTCAAGTTTCGTTTTTAATAAGAGCATGGTATTCGTCATGCATATCATTTTGCCAATTTGGGTCTTGAGATGCATCACGGTAAGATTTGGGTAAACGAGAGACCGAAGACACATGCATATTCAGAAGCTGGGTAGGACGATTATTCCCGACACGGTAATGTGTGACCATGGAGTGAGTAGATACAGGGTTTGGGTTATGAGGAGGATCTGGTATAATCAGTGGGTTTTGTGCGAGAGCTGGAGGTGGTGTTGGTTGCTGGGTTGGTGGCGTTGGATCATTGTCCGCCCGTGTGAGGAACTGGTTGTGGAGAGGGGGTAGGTGTTGTTGGTTCGTTAGCGGGTTGAAGCACAGGTGTATGGTTAACGGTGGGTGGGATAAGGGAAGGAGTTATATCAGGTGAGTCATATAGAAAATTGTAGGAGGGCGCAGAGGTAGGTTTGAATGTACCATATGGGAAGACAGTTTCATCAAAGGTGACGTGTCATGATATGATGATTTTGTTGTTGTTCAAGTCAAGGCAGCGGTACCCGCGGTGATTGGATGCTTGACACAAATAAATTGATGGTGTGGTGCGTGGTTCAAGCTTGTGATTTGGATAGAGGTGTGGGTAACAGAGACAACCAAAGGTGCGTAGAAGGGTATAATCTGGGTTTTTGCCAAAAAGACGAGTGTATGGTATTTCATTTGCAATGGCTGTGGATGGTAGGATATTAAGTAGGTGAATGACCATATTTAAAGCTTCAACCCAAAATGGTGGTGGGAGGTTTGCTTGAAAAAGGAGGGTGCGGATAAGGTTGTTGATGGTGCGAATCATACGTTTAGACTTACCATTTTGTTGTGAGGTTTTAGGGCACGAGAAACGAAATTTATGCCATTTTCGGTAAAAAGTTTGTGAGGTTACGGTTATCGAATTCACCTCCATGATCACACTGGAGAGACCTTATTTCACACTTAAACTGAGTGTGAACATAGTTACGAAATAACACAAATTTCGATAGCACATCAGATTTATTAGTTAAAGGATACACCCAAACAAAATGAGAATAATGGTCCAAAAATAAGACATAGTATTTAAAACCCGACATGCTCGGAATTGGAGAAGTCCAAATATCCGAGTGAATAATATCAAAACAAGCATCAACAGTAGTGTCAGATTTGACAAATGGAAGTCTAACGTGTTTGCCAAGCTGGCAAGCATGACAAAGCACGGGAGACTTATCTTTATTACACGAAATAAAATTATTTGAAACAAGGCGACGAAACACTTCGGTTCCTGGATGTCCAAGACGCTGATGCCACGTGTGTTGACTAACGAGAAAGGCTTGAGGGATTGGTGATGGAGCCGTGACGGTCTGAGATGCGGTCTTTGTCACATCGAGCAAAGACACCAAGCGTCATGAAATCCTTAACAAAAAAACCAAACAGGTCAAATTCAACAGTGCAATTATTATCAGGAACAAATTGACGAACAGAAATTAGATTTTTAACAATATTAGGGGTAATGAGGACATTATTCAGGTGAAGGGGTCTAGATGGAGTTGGCAAAATGCTATGACCCGTATTGGTGACGGGAATGGAATGCCCATCACCAACCGATACGGACGGATACATACAAGTATTAAAAACATTACTAAGACTATTAATGGAAGCATTTAAATGAGAACCCGCACCTGTATCCATGTTCCATGCACCTGTAGATGGATCGTGAAGAGTCCCGACAGTGAAGGCATTGGGTAGTAATGTTTCTCGACTAGTGTTAGGATCAGTGAGGACCTGTGGAGCAGTAGGGATGACGCGACATGGGCTGATACGAGTGGATTAGGTGAAGTAGTAGGATGGGCTTGTGGTGGTGTGGTTGTTGGGCTTGGGGTGACGAAGTGGGCTTGGGGTAAGTGAGTTTGATAAACGGGCTGAAGGAGATAGGGGTTGGTTGTGTTAACGTGAGAAGGTGAGGGTGTGTTTAAGTGGGTTGGTGTAGTTGGGCTGAAGTAGTGAGATGGATATCCAAATCCAGGAGGTGGCCCGGTGTGAGTGTTTGCATGTGTGTAATAAGCACGAGGTCCACGAGGGTTTATACTAGTCAAAGGGTTTATATTAGTAGGCTTATTACTAGTCAAAGGGTTTATACCCAGTCTGCCTAGGAGTTTCAGCACAATATCCTCTGTATTACTAACATCCTTAACGTTGCCAACATTAGAACGAGGACTAGTATCATGCACGAATTTGCACCACGCTCCATAACGACATGTACCCTTAGCAAAATTGATGCATGGTTTCCATGACTTAACCTGTGGATTTGATGGATTACGTGGCATACCTTTGTCAGCAAGAAGAACCAATGGAGAGGAGGATGTGGAGTCCATGAGTGAAGAAGTTGTCTTGGCTTTGAGACGCATCTCCTCCGTGGTAAGCATGGATCTTGCCGTCTTTAGGTAGGAAACGTTTCTCTATGATGGATAATACTACAAACATTATCATACCGATCCGGTAAGCCTTCAAGCGCAAAGGTAACCATGTCTTCGTTGCTAACCGGTGACCCAAGACTTGTTAGAATCGTGGCAATCGATTCAATGTGTTTGAAGTAAGCATCAATGGACATGTCCCCAAGTTTCAGGTTTCGTAGTTGGGCTTTGAGAGCTATAGTACGAGACCATTTGCTGTCTTGAACAATTTCGGTGATGAGTTTCCATGCGTGTTTAGCGGATTTAGGGCGGTCCACCACCAGTCTAGCTTGAAGCGATTCCGTGAGGGTGGAAAGGATCCAAGAGAGGACGATGTTCTCCACTTTTTGTTCCTCCAGAGTGAGAGGAATAGAAATGCTTGTATTGGCATTGGTGCTCGATGTATTTAGTTACTTCATACACGGTACATAGTTGCTCAAAAAGAATGCCCAAGACCCATAGTTCCAATTATCGAGATCCAATTTTACATGGACCCGAGTAAGAAGGTGATGATATTGGGACAAGCTTTCTAATAGAGGAATGGGGGTGGGTTGGCATTTCCAGTCATCTTGAGAAGGGTTTATGAGAACAGATCTGGTATGTGAATGAACAGCAGTGGCAAGTATAAAAGACAAGCAATTCGTGACCTAGAAAGCACGGATAACAGTTGGTATATAAGACATGTGGATAGGTGACCTTTGCACTATCAACTTAAAATAACTTTGGATTACAGAGAATGAAGAAGGGAGGTGACAGCTGAAGCAGTTGGAGGGTTAGGGTTAGGAGATAGGATCGATTATTTAGGCTACTGATACCATGATAATCGATGTAAATGATTCTTATTGATTTTCATGCCTTACAATCAAATATACGTACATATAAATACACTATGATGGAGGATTATAGGCTAAGCTTGGTGTGGAAAAATAGAAGGGGGGATTGAATAGTTTTTCCGGTTTTAAGTTAGTTTCAAAAACTTTAGATTCGATATTACGTGAAATCGTATGGATGGATAGAAAGTATAAAGCAGTAAGTAATGTAAGTAACGAAAGCAAGTAAAGTAAAGGATAGTGTTGGGTTCAGTAAATACCCAAACCCCTTAAGTCTAGGATTTGAATAGAAAATACCCTAAGTGTTTAGACCATTAAACACTAACAGTCCTTGAGTGCATAGTCTCGGTGAGCCATCTTCGAGATACTCGATGAGGCGAAAAAGAAGTCTCTCCACTCGATGAGGCGGAACTTAAGGGGGACGGTCGAGTCAAGAAAAAGATGGTGGATTCGGTGGTGATGACAATAACTCGTTGAATCCTAAACTCTCACCAACTACTTTCATGAAGACAAATGAAGTAGAAGATTGAAGGCAATGAAGGCGAAGAATGAGCGGGATAAGGCGGGACAAGTTTGAATCGATAAGATGAAGTCCTTATCAACCAAAGTCAACTTTCCCCGAATGGCAAACTATCGAGCTCGGTGTCATCACCGACATATGGAAAGCGACCTTGTCTCTTACTTAATATAGTCTTTGTAAACATAGACAAAATACATCAGTATTTTGTCTTCGTAAATGTCGGTTTGTCACTTAGGATAAAGTTAATACTCATACTTGTATAAATAGCATAAGAGATGGAGTGAAAGATTTAAGCTTGTGAATTGTAAAACACACACAAGCCATATTTCACTCCTCCAATCACAACTCAGGTCCACGAGATAGCTCGATGGTTCCATGGTAGTTGTGCTCGGACTTAGCCTAAGCTTAGTGAGAGTACCAACCCTTTGTCATTTCAATCCCAAGTACTATTCCAAGTACTTGGGTAATGTATTCTTTTATTGATTTCTAATAAAGAATATTATGTTGAAAATTTATCGGTGTGTTTGCTTACATCTTACTTGGTCATTGATTCACTATTATCTGCTTTTAATACTTAAGCATTTTATATGATAGTGAATAGGGAACAACAAGTGGTATCGAGCAAAGGTGATTATAAAACTTTTTTAAGCCGCTCTAAAATGTTTTTAAATCAGGATCCTTATGGCTAAAATTGATGTACCCCAACTAGTCGACAAAAAGGGTGGAGCTTATTCAACTGTTGCCCCTAGACTTGAAGTTGGTAAATTTAACAAATGGAAAAGCGTATGCTTTGCTATTTGATTAGGATGGAACCTTATTATATCCTTGTGAATGGCGTTGTCCGTAACAAGCTTAAAGCGGCTCAGGCGAACTCAATGAAGATCGGGAGTATAGTGTTTCCCGGTCGTTATGTCCCAGTGAGCTATGCAGATGGATTATCAAGCGTAAAGTGATCGGGAATTTGAATAAAGTGAAAAGGATTTGTGAATATGATTATAACTACAAGAAAAAGCCAACAAATTAAAAGCGGCTTAAATGCAAATTAAAGGAAATTAAAAGATAAAATCTATTAAATAAACGCTATCACTATATTTAAAATGATGTTTTTGTTTTATGTTTTATAAAGCGAAATTAAAATCTACGTGACGTACAAATTAAAAAGTGAAACTTAATCAATATTAACCCTAAAAATATGAAAATGATGATTTTACAATCCTAATGATAAAAGAAAATATTTAGAAAAAGAAAATTATTTTTACAACTATTTATCTAATTATTATTAATTAAAAACTATTTTTAACTATTAAATAATTACCTAAAATACAAGAAATTAGGAAATAAAGCTAGAAAAATAAAATTAAGACTTAGAAAAATCTAAAATATCAAAATAGAATTTTCAAAACTATTTTGTATTTTTCGATTATTTTCTATTTTTATGAATTAAAAACTATTAAAACTAATTAAATGGCTAAAATTACAAAATAAACTATGAAAAATCTGGAAAATTACTTTTTACTTTTTATATTTATCTAAACTTAAGAAAATTGAAAAATTATTTTTTGAACCTTTTCTTAATTTTTGTATTAAAAGCTATTTAAAAATGCTTAAAACTACTTTAAATTAAGAAAAATAGCAAATCAACTTGGAAAAATCTGAAAATTTCAGGAAAACTCTAAAATAATATTAGGAAGCTAAGAAAAATGGAAAAACAGGTGCTTGTGTGTAGGAAAATGGGCGATGTGCAAGTGCTTATTGAAATAAGCACTTGATTAAGCAAATGGAATCAAAGGCTACCAACCGATAATGAAGCTTAAATATGCTAAAAGAACTAAAATGCAACAAGAATCAACAAGCTAAACCACTGAATTGCAAGCTAGCACAGATTTGATGTTTTGAGTTTATAAGCTAAAAGCAGTTTTGGGGACCAACTTTGGACTTAAGCACAAGCACTCAAATAAGCTAGAAACTAAAGAGCAAAAGTTGGAACCTCAAGACAACCTGGCTGAGAGTTTATGAACCAAAAATTAGACCTAGACAAGCTGGTTTTGAGCTTGTTGTGCAGTCTGCACAAGCATGCGAGAAACACTCGATTAATCTTGAGTGTATATGTGAGCGAGGCAGCCTATCCCAAAGACAAGCATATTTGAAGCCTTTAGAAATTTCACAAAATTTTATAAAATGATGATAAGAAAGTAGACCAAGAGAAGTTTCCAAATCAACAAGTTTCACTAATTTAGGCTCAAAATGAATCTAAGAAAAATCCTTCTAGTTGGCGAAAACAAGATTTGCAACTTTTGACTTTTTAAGTAAAAGTGAAACTTTGACTTTTGTGAGTTTTGATTCAAATTTAAGGACTGATCTTGGTGTTATATGATGAAATGAACTAAAGCAACCTTTATCTATGTAATTTAAACACAAAACAAGTGATTTGATTTTCAAAAACAACAGATTAAGTTTTTAAGACAGATTCATGGAATTTTGACTTTGGACATGTGTAGGCTCAAAACTATGACTGATATGAACTATATGAGCTAACCAAACATGAACAATAAAGACCAACAATGAACAAGCCTCGAACACAGTTTAATCAAGAATTCCAAACACTCCTTTATACTACTAATTGCAAAGTAAAAGCGAACTAAACCGAATCAAGTAAGATTATTGATCAAACTAAGTTTAACTAACCTAAATACTACTTTTGAGCAGATAAAACTTATTATAAACCACAAATTAAGATTATGCTATGAAACTTGAAAATAACTTACAAGTGGTCCTAAGCCACAATGGCTTGAAACAACTCCCAAGGAACAACTAACCTATTTAAACCAACCCACTGGATTCCAAATCAACCCATTTCTATCTGCATCAACCCATTTCCAAATGCATTTCCAATTTTAGCCCATAGTTGACTTTTGTTGACCGAGAATAAAAAAGCTTGAAACTTGACTTTAAGCTTATAAAAAGCTATGAAAAGCTTATATAAGCTTATTAAACTTGAAAATAAGCTATATGAAGCTTGGGTTTATGAGATGAAACTTAAATTTTCAACGGTGAGCACATAAACATGAAATTGAATGAAACTTGGAATTAATGACTAAAGCTTGATTAATCGAAAATATAACTTGAGTTTAGTACTTAGGAACAAAATATTACAACTTGGGAATTAAACTAAGACAGAAATAATAAAAGCGACATAAGAGAATTTTAAAACTAAAATCTACTACTTTTCTTGCTTCTCTTTGCTTTCTTTTATACCCAATGTCTTTCTATCTCTCTTACGATTTGATCCACCATTTCTTAGCCATTGGATGGCTTTAAAATTCATCTTGGCCATTAAAATTGATTTTGGCGCCAAATTTGAGTGACATTTGGATAGGTTGAGTGAGGGAGGAAGTGCATTAAATGCTCTCTTGGATGTTAGTTGAGGTGGGGAACAAGTTTGAGTGGATGGTGAGGAGGGGATGGGGGGTTGCTTGTTGCGAGCAAGCGGTTGGGAGAAGGACTTTTGGCGCCATGGGTGGGTTTGACCAAGATTTGACCGAGGGTATTAATAATCAAGGGGTCAAAATGGCAATTTGTGAGGGTCCAAGGTTAGGCGGGGTCCAAAATGGTTTGAAAGGGTTTAATAATGACAAGGACCTTTGGTGTAAAATCGAAAATCAAGGGACCATAGCGCCAATTCAAAAGTTGTTCCAAGGGCTGAAAGTGACAATCTTCAAAAGTACAAGGACCAAACTTGCCATTTTCCAATTTTCAGGGGCCATTTTGCCAATTTTCAAAGTTGAAGGACCAAACTTGTAATTTTCTCAAACTTTTATATTTTTCACCAAAGGACTAAATTTGACAACTTTTGATTTTAAAAGGACCTTTGGTGACATTTTCTTTGAAATTATGTGCTCGGGGACTGTTTTGACAACTTTTGAAACTTGGGGACTAAAGCGCCAATTTTGCAAATTTGATATGTTTTCATCGATTTTGATATTTTGCATTTAAAACACATAAAACAACGATTTGTGATATTTTCATCATTTTGATGCATTTTGAGTGTTTTCGGATGATTTTGCGGTTTATATTGTACAAAATGATGAGTATTTAGACACTCATCAATCCCCACATCGAGATATTGCTAGTCCCTAGCAATGATTTGAAAAACATAATGGATTTTAATCTCTTTACCAAAAGCCATTACTTACGGAGTAGCCAAATGTTTGAGTTCAAGTAAGAACCATGGTACACCGATAACCATGTGATTTTGAGCAAACCACCGACTTCAACGGTTTGATTTGTCTTTACGAGCCGTTTGCTCGGACTAGCCAACTCTTAGATAAATTATCAATATTATCTTTGGTGGTGATTACCAATTATGGTTTTCCTTTGCCTTTACCACAAGCCATAACCTTGCGGGCTAGCCAACTCTTCACTTTTTAGGATATGGTGGTGAATACCATACAATTTTGGGCAAATTGCAAGCCATATAAGCGGTTTGATATATCTTTACCAAGAGCCGTTTGCTCTGGATTAGCCAATCCTTTTGTCTTATGAGACATGGCGGATGATAACCAAATGAGTAAGTGTAAAACACTTACTCCAAAAAAAATTTGGCCAAAACGGGAATTGGTATAATTACATGATAAAATTCGTGAAATTCCCCACACTTAGAAATGAATATTGCCCTCAATATTCAAAGTACCGCGGTTATGCGAAACAAAGAACGTAAAAGGAAATACTACGGCCATTATTTAGAAAGAAGATTTTTTTTTTTTTTTTTTTTTTTTGAAATGTTATATATAAAATGTGGGCAACCCCCCCACTAGGGTGGTAGAAAGATAGAAAGAAGTCGAAATATGGGTGAAAACCCATATGGCATGCTCTTGTTTTTGATTACCGAGTCGCTAGCTTGACTCGACCCCAATTCATTTGTTCATGGGGAAAGTAGCGTGGAAAACCAATCTCGATCGGACTTTCGTTCACAATGTTAATGAACATATGAACATCGAAAGTTCCACACCGACGAGATATAACCGCGGTATTGTTAATAGTAGAAACTATAAGGGATGATACGGGGTCAAAGATGGTGTCCTCATTCCGAAAGAGAAAAGGAAAGAGCAACCACACCATCTGTGAAGAATGGAATAAAGACATACATGAGAATGCAAGTCCATTCCTCGTGAGAGAGAAGCAAATCACCGGTTTGACATCTTTAAGCTTAAACTTGAAGCTTAGATGGTGATTGTCAAGAAGATGTCCGGGAGGAGGGTGGGAAAGCGGTTCTTCAATCAACGAGACTTTCCGGAAAAAGGATGTCTCCTCGGATCAAAGTAAGTGTTATCAATTCCGTTGGAATTGACTCATCACTAAGAAATGCATCGACTTCATTCCAAAGTTGTCATCTTCCTCATCGGGGTGAGAGAAGGGATGGAAGAGTCGGGAATAAGACTAGAAGATGATGGATCATTTTGAGCAATTCATCAATGGGAAGAATGTCTCCCATTGGATCACAAACATCATCATCCAACTCGGATGAAAGCGAAGAGAGTTTGGTTTCATCCACGAGTTAACAATCTCGATCGACAAAGCGATTCGGAGGTGGGACAAGTGGTGTGCTCTTAGAGCTAGCAGTTTCCACCACTTCCGATGAAGTCTCCGATTCTAGATCATCATCATCATCAAGAACACTCTTGACTTCCACAGTACGACTTTCAAACCATTTGTTTGAACCGGGGTAATTTTCAAAGCTTTGAGCTCAAGACGTTTTGAAAACTCCTCTTAACCGTGAAGTTTGAGAGTGTTGCATTGAATCTTCGGATCTTTGATCAATTGTGGCAACACTCTGTTTGTCTGAGAGGTTTGGAGTTACGGTTGATATTCAATGTGAGCTCTTCGTTGTCAACCCGTATGGTCAACTCTTGACAAACACATCAATCGAGCACGACTGGTTCTTAAGAAAGCTCTCCCAAGATAAGGGAACTCTAGGATGCGCATCGAAGTCTACTACAACAAAGTCGGCATGAAAGTGAAATTTTCCCACTTTCATCACGACATCCTCGGCTATCCCAGTGGACGAGTTACAGTGCAGTCCGCTAGCTCGAGTGTCATACGAGTGGATGAAAGTTCGGGAAGAGCAGTTTCTTCCATCTTGAGAGTGGCATGAGGTTAATGCTAGCGCCAAGATCGGCCAAGGCGGAGCATTGAAACATCCCAAGAAATCACGGGATTAAAACCGGCCGGGGTCTTCAAGCTTTTGGGAAGCTTATTAAGAATGGCGTGAGCATTGCTCATTTAGAGGAGTTTTAGCCATCTCGATAGCTTATCTTTGTTGGTGAGTAAGCCTTTAAGCGTGGATGCAAATTTAGGCATTAGAGCGAGAGCATCAACGAAGCTTATATCAAAGTGAAGCTCATTGAAGATTTGGAAAAATTTTCCATTTGCTCTTTGTTTTGTCTTTGAGCTTCTCATCATTCATTCTTGATGGGTAAGGAAGGCGACTAGACTTTTGAGCCGGGATGGAAGTGTTTTCGGCTCAAGATTTTCTTGAACATCGGGTTCCGGACTTAAAGCTTGGACTACGAAGGTGGGACGTGTCTTGATGCCGTGGGCTTGAATAATGCACCTTGTCCGTTGTCTCCTTGGTAACTTGACTCATTGCCACGGGAGGAGGGGCATAGGAGTCGAAGGTCCATTGTGCGTCTTACCACTACAGTGGTGACGGCTTTCAACTCGGCATTGGGATTAGGAATAGTATTGCTTGGGAGTCCTCCGGAAGATGATGAAGCTTTGTTCATATTCATGTTCATGAAGCGCTCATCATATTCTTTAACTCATTTGTCTGCCGAGACATTGTGGTATCAATTTCCTTTTAAGCTCAACTCTCATGTTATTGATCCGAGTTTGCATTGAGCGTATGTTTGACTCGGTCATTTTCATGAAGTCATTTGGCATGGGAGCTTGAGGAGGTTGTTGATAACTTTGATGATTAGGAGCTTGATATGGTTGAGGTTGGTTGAAATTGTTCGGTTTTGATTGAAATTTTGAGAGTTATTGAAATTTTGTCCTTGATTCGAACAAAGCGATTTTGATTGCCATGGTTTTGCAGGAGGAAAACCGGTGGTGTCATACCGCTAGGTGCAGTAGTGAGGATCACCTGTGGTCGGTATTGATTGTGGTTTACGAAGCTACGGGAGCTTGGTAAAGGAAGCATCGGTTGCTTGACAATCATAATCGCATGTGGACCACTACAAGTTTCACACACCTTGTTTACGGCTTTGGTGGTTCGAGGCTTATGAATTTCGCTTTTGATTTCCTTAACATCCTTAATCATACAACGGATGGCATCCGTTAGAAGCGACTATCGAGATGCTAACTCGGAAGAGTTCTTGGATGAAGAAGAAGGAGGAGGTTAGGAGTATTGACTTTGTTGCGAGAAATAGGAACTTTTGATTTTGCTCGCAAATCTCAATCACATCTTTAGGTCTACGATTCAAGATATTGCCGCTGCGGCTGCATTCAAGGAATCTTGATCGTTACCGTTCAACCCATTGTAAAAGATATTGACTTGTTGAAGCTCCGTGAATTCATGATGGGGCATTTCACGAGGAGATCTTTGAATCTCTCCATGCCTCTCCAAAGTTTTCATCGAAATTTTGACGAAATCCGAAATTTCATTTTAAGATTAGTCGTCTTTGATGGAGGAAAGAAATAATTCACAAACTTTTGAACAAGATCCTCCCAAGTTTCGATAGATCGAGGGGTTCTTTTTCGACCAAATCCATTTGTCCCTCAAGTGAGAATGGGAAAAGCATCAACTTGATGACTTTTGTGGTACATCCTTGAAATTGATAGTTGAAGTCAACTTGTTAAACCAACGGATGTGTGCATCTGGTCTTCACGATCAAACCCGTGGAATTGATTTGTAGACACAAGTTGGATCAAATGTGTCTTCAATTCAAAGTGATCGAGTTGATTCTTGGTAGAAGCGATGGCATCTCCATAACCCTCGGTGGGTGCTTGGAGCATTTCGCCATAATGCGTTAAATGCGCCATGGTGTTGCTTGAAATAGTACGAATCTCGGGTTCGACTATTTGGGCGACACGTCTCGAGAACGTCTTCTTGGAATTTCGCTAGATCACGCAAAGGACTCAATGATCTAGAAGAGCGAGTGCGCATGCACTAGAGTTAACTCTAAGGAATCTCGAGTTAAGGAGAGAAATGGGAATTATGAAAATCTTTCGGATGAGAATGAGAATTATGAAGGCGTTTTATAAAAATGGGGTGAGGAGAATCTTTATGGGTTTTACGGTTACGAAGCGTCGATATCACAACAAAATCAATTAACACAAAATCGAGGCAAAACAACGATGAACTTAACCAATAATCACAATATGAATGGCTTCTTTGAAAAAGGTACACCAATCACAAGGACACAAAGGCAAGTTTTAAATCTTTAGTTCGGGAACTTATTATGGTCGCACCCCAGTTAGGTAGTGCCTTTGCCTTGGTTTGCGGTGGTAATCTTTTAAGTTGTTATTATTAAAGAAAGCGACAAATCTTTTGTATTTTTATATTTGATACATATATAGAAACAAAAGGAAAAATATTTTTGTGTTTTATCGTTTTGGATGTTTTGGGTTTTGGATTTTTATAAGAAAATATGGATATATATATAGATAGATGGATGATATGAACAAATGAGTGAGTATTCAAACAACTAATCGCTAGGCGTAAGACAATTAGCACCTGACTCGGCGTGGCGCCAAAAATTTGATCGCGCCCGAGCAGTCAAGCTTTATCACACAAGCACGCCACTTGTGAATGGCGGACCGTAACAAGCTTAAAGCGGCTCGAGAGCGAACTCAATGAAGATCCGGGAGTATAGTGTTTCCCGGTCGTTATGTCCCAATGAGCTATGCAATGGATTATCAAGCGTAAAGTGATCGAGAATTTGAGCGGAAAAGGATTTGTGAATATGATTATAACTACAAGAAAAAGCCAACAAATTAAAACGGCTTAAATGCAAATTAAAGGAAATTAAAAGATAAAATCTATTAAATAAACGCTATCACTATATTTAAAATGATGTTTTGTTTTATGTTTTATAAAGCGAAATTAAAATCTACGTGACGTCAAATTAAAAAGTGAAACTTAATCAATATTAACCCTAAAAATATGAAAATGATATTTTACAATCCTAATGATAAAAGAAAATATTTAGAAAAAGAAAATTATTTTTATAACTATTTATCTAATTATTATTAATTAAAAACTATTTTTAACTATTTAATAATTACCTAAAATACAAGAAATTAGGAAATAAAGCTAGAAAAATAAAATTAAGACTTAGAAAAATCTAAAATATCAAAATAGAATTTTCAAAACTATTTTGTATTTTTCGATTATTTTCTATTTTTATGAATTAAAAACTATTAAAAACTAATTAAATTACTAAAAATTACAAAATAAACTATGAAAAATCTGGAAAATTACTTTTTTACTTTTATATTTATCTAAACTTAAGAAAATTGAAAATTATTTTTTGAACCTTTTCTTAATTTTTGTATTAAAAGCTATTTAAAATGCTTAAAACTACTTTAAATTAAGAAAAATAGCAAATCAACTTAGAAAAATCTGAAAATTTCAGGAAAAGTCTAAAATAATATTAGGAATATAAGAAAAATGGAAAAACAGGTGCTTGTGTGTAGAAAAATGGAACCGATGTGGAAGTGCTTATTGAAATAAGCACTTGATTAAGCAAATGGAATCCAAAGGCTACCAAACTGATAATGAAGCTTAAATATGCTAAAAGAACTAAAATGCAACAGGAATCAACAAGCTAATACCACAGAATTGCAATCAAGCACAGATTTGATGTTTGGAGTTTAGAAGCTAAAAAGCAGTTTGGGTACCAACTTTGGACACAAGCACAAGCACTCAAATAAGCTAGAAACTAAAGAGCAAAAGTTGGAACCTCAAGACAACCTGGCTGAGAGTTTATGAACCAAAAATTAGACCTAGACAAGCTGGTTATGAGCTTGTTGCAAGTCTGCACAAAATCGAGAAACACTCGAGTTAATCTTGAGTGTGTGCGAGGGCGATTAGGACCTAAAGACAAGCATATTTGAAGCTTTTAAAAAATCACAAAATTTTATAAAATGATGATAAGAAAGTAGACCAAGAGAAGTTTCCAAATCAACAAGTTTCACTAATTTAGGCTCAAAAATGAATCTAAGAAAAATCCTTCTCGGTTGGCGAAAACAAGTTTTGCAACTTTTGACTTTTTAAGTAAAAGTGAAACTTTGACTTTTGTGAGTTTTGATTCAAATTTAAGGACTGATCTTGGTGTTATATGATGAAATGACACTAAAGCAAGCTTTATCTATGGATTTTAAACACAATACAAGTGATTTGATTTTCAAAAAAAACAACAGTTTTTTTAAGACAGAGAAGGATGGAATTTTGACTTTGGTGATGTGCGAGGCTCAAAACTATGTGAGATATGAACTATATAGGCTAACCAAACATGAACAATAAGATTTATACAATGAACAAGCCTCGAACACAGTTTGGTTCAACAATTCCAAACACTCCTTTATCTACTAATTGCAAAGTAAAAGCGAACTAGAAACGAATCAAGTAAGATTATTGATCAAACCAAGTTTAAATAACCTAAATACTACTTTTGAGCAGATAAAACTTATTATAAACTACAAAGAGCAGATTATGCTATGAAACTTGAAAATAACTTACAAGTGGTCCTAAGCCACTATGGCTTGAAACAACTCCCAGGAACAACTAACCTATTTAAACCAACCCACTGGATTCCAAATCAACCCATAGCTATGGTTGCATCAACCCATTTCCAAATGCATTTCAATTTTAGCCCATAGTTGACTTTTGTTGACCGAATACAAAAGGCTTGAAACTTGACTTTAAGCTTATAAAAGCTATGAAAAGCTTATATAAGCTTATATAAACTTGAAAATAAGCTATATGAAGCTTGAAGTTATGAGATGTAAACTTAAATTTTCAACGGTGAGCACATAAACATGAAATTGAATGAAACTTAGAATTAATGACTAAAGCTTGATTAATCGAAAATGTAACTTGAGTTTGATACTTAGGAACAAAATATTACAACTTGGGAATTAAACTAAGACAGAAATAATAAAAGCGACATAAGAGAATTTTTAAAACTAAAATCTACTCTTTTGCTTGCTTCTCTTTGCTTTCTTTTATACCCAATGTCTTTCTATCTCTCTTACGATTTGATCCACCATTTCTTAGCCATTGGATGGCTTTAAAATTCATCTTGGCCATTCAATTGAGTTTTGGCGCCAAAAGGATTTAACAATGGATAGGTTGAGTGAGGGAGGAATGCATTAAATGCACTCTTGGATGTTAGTTGAGGTGGGGAACAAGTTTGAGTGGATGGTGAGGAGGGGATGGGGGGGTATTGCTTGTTGCGAGGAAAGCAGTTGAGAGGGTGGACTTTTGGCGCCATGGGTGGTGTTTGACCAAGATTTGACCGAGGGTATTAATAATAGAAGGGGTCAAAATGGTTATTTTGTGGGGGTCAAAATTAGGCGGGGTCCAAAATGGTTTAAGGGTTTAATAATTAGAGGACCTTTGTTGTAATTTACGAAAATCAAGGGACCATAAGCGCCAATTCATCAAAGTTGTTCCAAGGACTGAAAGTGACAATCTTCAAAAGTACAAGGACCAAACTTGCCATTTTCCAATTTTCAGGGGCCATTTTGCCAATTTTCAAAGTTGAAGGACCAAACTTGTAATTTTCTCAAACTTTTATATTTTTCACCAAAGGACTAAATTTGACAACTTTTGATTTTAAAAGGACCTTTGGTGATTTTCTTTGAAATTATGTGCTCGGGGACTGTTTTTGACAACTTTTGAAACTTGGGGACTAAAGCGCCAATTTTGCAAATTTGATATGTTTTCATCGATTTTGATATTTTGCATTTAAAACACATAAAACAACGATTTGTGATATTTTCATCATTTTGATGTGTTTTTGAGTGTTTTCGAGATGATTTTGCGGTTTATATTGTACAAAATGATGAGTATTTAGACACTCATCTATCCTTTTACGATATCTCATTGGTAACCTCCACCATCTTCATTAACATGTGGATGGTAGACAGATGTCCAGGACTACTTTATGTTGAGTCCTTGGCAGAAGTCGTAGAAGACTCCTTCAGTGAACTGCTTTCCATTGTCAGATATGATTATGTGGGGTACTCCGAATCTGCAAACAATGTGCTCCCACACAAACTTCTTGATTTGTCTTCCCGTGACGGAGGCTAAGGGTTTAGCCTCTACCCATTTAGTAAAGTAATCAATTGCTACGAGCAAGAATTTGACTCCTCCAGGAGCTACAGGCATGGGTCCGATGATATCAATGCCCCATTGGGAGAAGGGCCATGCGGATGTCACGCTTGTCATGTCACAGTTCGGCATCTTGGAGGCGTTTGAGTGTATCGACATGCTTCGCATTTGAGAATGATTCTGCGCATCCACAGTGAATCGAGGCCAATAGTAGCCCACTTCATTATTTTGGAGACAATGGCGGGGTCTGCATGGAGCGCGGGATCCTCATGGACTTGACGATAATACTCGTAGCTGCTTGGGTCCCCACATCTTATCCAAGGTGATAGGAATGGCCTTATATAGGGTTTCCTTATTGGCCGTCTTGTGGGGACTTAACCCGAATTTTCCTTGCTAGCTTGGGATCTTTGGGGAAGACCACTTATCAAATATTCCACGATGGGAGTCATCCATGTCTCTTCCCGTGAACCACGTCGCAACTTCTTTGCGAATGATAGACCTTCGGGTAAGGCTGCGACAAGTACTTCTTTGGTGAGATGGCGAAGGCCATAGAGGCTAGCTTGCTCGATTGCATCCGCTTCTTCATTACGATTCCTACGAACATGTTGGATGGTGTAGAAGTCGAGCTTTCGACATCTCCTTTGTTTTTCAAATCTTGTTTGATAACAGGTTGCCTTGTTTCATAGGAGCACATCAGCGGTTTGCTACCAATTGGGAGTCTGAAAATAGCGAGCTTTACTTCCATATCTTTAGCTAATCGGAGGCTGCTAGCGGTGCCCGTACCTCTGCTTCATTGTTTGTGGCTTGAACTCAAAGCGAAGAGCATCGTATGCTCCTTCCCGTCGGTGACCGACGATGAGACCTACTCGGAACCATCGGAGCTAGATGCTCCGTCGTATAAAGTTTCGGTCATCGTGTACTTGGTGAGTTTAGCTTTGGGATCTTCCTTTTCTGCGGTGGCTTGGAAGGTGTTTACGCGAAGTCTGCGGTGCCCTTTAATGGAGTTTCGACCCTTGAACTCTATTTCGTGCTCTCAAGTTCAATAGCCCATTTAGCCACCCTTCCGGACTTTTCGAGATTCGATAAGATCTGTTTGAGTGGCTTGTCGGTTAAGGCGTGATCGGATGGGCACGGAAATATCGGTTGGAGCCTCCTTGCTGCGTAGATTAGGGCTAGTATTAACTTCTCCAATGTTGGATAGTTGATCTCCGCCCCTTGCAAGACTCTGGCGACAAAGTAAATGGGGATCATTGTTTGTCTCGTTACGCCATAAGGGCTGGCTAATACTCTCCATTGAGGATGCTAAGTACATGAACAACACCTCGCCTTTGATTGGGGCTGTAAGTGTTGGAAGGATTTCGATGAACTCCTTCATCTTACGAAAAGCCTGCGTCGACTCCAGCGAAAAGTTTTCTTATCGGCGCATCCTTTGAGTGCTTTGAAGAATGGTAGGGACCTATCCCCTTTGACAAAACCGACTTAGCGACCGACTTCCATTCGGACTTTGCACATCTTTTAGACACTTAGGAGCTTGGAGATCTGTGATTGCCTTGACTTTGGAGGGATTAGCCTTTATCCACAGCAGTAATCAAATGCCCTACGAATTTCCCTCTTGACACGGAAGGAGCATTTCTTAGGGTTCGACTTCATATTAATCGCTTGAAGGCGGTCAAGGTTTCTTGCACATCGAGGTAGATCTTCCTCCGTCTTGCTTTTGATAACCATGTCGTCAGCGTATGCTTGATTTACGCCTGTTCATTTGTTGAAGGCTTTATCTACGAGGCGTTGGTATGTTTCACTTGTTCTTTAATCGAAGGGCATCTTTACGTGTGATGAGACACCTTTGCTTGTGTAGAAGGTTATCTTTTCTTCGTCCTCCTTTGCCATCGGATCGAGGATACACTTTGTAGGCATCTAAGAAACATCTTAGTCGGAAGCACGCCAAGATTCTACCTTCGATCAATTTACGGTAGGGGTAGCAATCCCCGGGCATGCTTTTGATGTCGATAAAGTCAGCGCACATGTGCCACCCTCAAGTCGCTCTTTTGACCATTCTTGGGTTGGCTACCCAAGTTTGGTATTTAACTTCCCTTAGGATGCACCTTGTGTGAGTTCGTCAACTTCTTTGCGGTGACTTTTCTTTGGGGCTAGGCTCTCTTTTTATGTTTATTGGCTCGATGTGTTTGTACTCATTGAGTTTATACTCCGTTCGAAGGATTGTCCGTCTATCGGCAATGTTCTTGGTACCCTGTCATGTCGAATATTTCCAAGCAAAAATATCAAGGTTAGTCCATGTGATTACGTGAGCTTCGCCTTGAAATTCATGGGAGTTGTTTGCTATTACCACCGTTTGTTCGGGGTAACTAGGGTTAACTATAACTTGCTCTTACGCATACATGCGACTTAGAATGGCTATCGGAGGCTCCTCCGATTCTTCTTTGATCCTTTTGACACCATATGCACCCTTATCCGCCCATAATTGAAATGAGCAGTTCTACTCGAAGGGTTTGGAACTTTATAGCGGCATGTATGGTGGAAACAACAATGCCCATCTTTTGCATATTGTTCTCCTATTAAAAATTATAAGGAGAATCTGTCCTGACTATGACGAAGGTGAGTGTCTCCGTGCGGGATAAGGGGCCTTCGCCTATGGTGATTTCCAATGGTACTTCTCCCAGGGGCCATGAATGCTCGCCGGAGAATCCTACCATTGGTGTTTTCGAGTCCACCCTTCTTGAGCATATAGATGACTTGAGCTTTAGGAAACAATGCTCATAAATAATCTCGCAGGAGCTTCCACAATCCATATACGCTCTATTTACCTCCCTGTTTGAGACTCGCACCTTGATGACCACGGGGTCAGTCGAAGGTGTCTGCCCCAGGATGGAAGGGAAGGTTACTTCTCCTACGCTTCCTAGCTCCCCATCTGCTTCCTTCCGTTTCAAGGTTGGATCACACATGTGCACCATTAGTATCGGAGTCTCTGTAGGGGTGGCCTCCTTCTTGTTCCCCTTCCATTCACCCAATTGGGTATCGAAGAATTTGTCGTTTCCCTTTTTGAGGCCCTTAACCAGGTGAGCTAATTGTACGGATCGTACCGCCTCTTTAATCTGCTTCTTTAGCTCTCTACAGTTGTTTATGTTGTGTCCATGGTCTTCATGGAAATGGCGATGCTGGACATGTCCACGGCTTTGTTTCGTCTTGACATCCGGTGGTGGATCGAAGGACTTTGCGGCTTTCTCGGTAGCGAGAATCTCAGGAGATTTGATCATGCTAAACCAGGTCAAGTCTAATCCATGAGCCGATGACTTGTGAATGGCTAACCGTAATAGACTTAAAGCGCTTAAAACACAAATACAATGAAGATCGAGAGAATACAATGAATTCCCGGTCGTTAAGTCCCACGGAGACTCAATGGTGTGTTAAACACTTGATCGAGACGATAGAATGATCACTAATGATAGTGATCGGAAGGTTTGAATAGGATAATTACACTCTTGAAAAAGTTAATAAATAACGACTTAAATACAAATTAAGAAAATTAAAAGATAAAAGATATTAAATAAAGCGCTATCACTATATTTAAAGTGATGAGCGTTTAAAACTAAAACTACGTTTAAATAAAAATAACATAAGCGTACAAAATAAAAAGTGAAACTTATACAATATAAATCCTAAAAATATGAAAATACATTTTACAAACCTAAAGATAAAAGAAAATATTTAGAAAAGAAAATTATTTTATGACTAATTAATTAATTATTATTAATTAAAAACTATTTTAAACTATTTAATAATACTCAAAAATAGAAGAAAATATGAAATAAGACTAGAAAAATAAAATTAAGATTTAGAAAAATCTAAAATATGATAAAACTAATTTTAAAACTGAAAATATATTTTTAGACTTTTTATGTATTTATTATTAATTAAAAACTATTTAAAACTAATTAAAATGCTAGAAAATACTTTTAAACTAAGAAAATTATAGAAAAATACTTTTAGGCTTTTTATATTTATCTTAAATTATTAAAATTGAAAAATTATTTTTTTGGAACTTTTCTTAATTTTTTTTGTATTAAAAGCTATTTAAAAATGCTTAAAAACTAATTTAATTTAAGAAAAATACCAAACAGTAACTAAAATTAATGAAAATTTCAGGAAAATACTAAAATCTTATTCTGGATCTATGAAAAATAGAAAGACAAGGGCCTATGTGGGAGAATCTGAAGCTGTAGTGTAATTGTTCTAAATAAGCTCTACTCTAAAATAAGCTAATAAGCTCTAAAGGACACCAAGCTGAAACTTAAGCTAAATGATAGTTAAACTACTCTAAAGCAACCTTATGCACCTACTCCTAAAACCTAAATAGCATTCTACTTATGATTTAAGCTAAGCGTCACCAAAGCGAATAAGCGATTTACCCCATTGTTTAAGCACTAGCAACATCTTATCTAAAACAACAGAGAAAACAAAAGTGTGGTCCTCGGAACCACCTAGCGAGATCATAAGTACCAAATTTGACTCATAAGGATTAGTAATGAAGAAGATATAGAGCAAGATAAAATGGCAAAAGCGAGCAGATTCTTTGTCATGCGAATCGGATAAGGCAGTACAACTTTAAGCTTATCTAACTACTTATCCAATAAGCAAATGAGAAAACGAGAATTGTAGACTTGAAGACTACCTAGCGAGACTACAATATGACCAAATTTGAGACCATGAAAAAGCGAATTGAGCGAGAATGCAAGGTTTGCAAGTTCTGAAAACTACGATGTAGAAATGCTTTTGACGATTGACTTTTAAGAGCAGTTAAAGTTTGACCATAATGAGTTTTAAAATCAAATGTAGAAGCGATTAAGGTGAAATATGATGTGATGAGACTAAAGCAAGCTAGATAAACTACTTCAAACCTATGTGAGATGATTTCAAAAGCTGTTTTCAACAATTAAAAGCATACAAGGCGGTGGTAGAATGATTATTGACTAGAGCTCAAATCACGGCAAACCTAAGGCAGATATGGGCGAGATAACTAAAACAAAGCCTAAAGCAATCTAACTACTCCAATATGCAAACCTCTATCACAGTTAAATCAAGCAATCAAACATCACCTTAAAAGCGGTTATAAAGCAATATGCTAAAACAAACTTTTAAAGCTGAAAAATCTATTTATTAACTTATAATTACTATATTTAAGCAGTTTAAGCTAATATTAACTAGATTATAACACCTATACTAATAAATGCAAAATATGAAATTAGCTTACAAATGATGTCCAGCTGAAAGCAGATAATAAAGATCAAGTATCACTTTAATAGCTTACCACTAAGCTTACAAGCCGAGCGATCCATGAGCAACCACTGCTCCAAGTGTGATCACCATCTCCATTGTTTTTATATTTTTAACTAATTTTTCTTTATTTTTCTTGTTTTTCTGTTTTGTTGAATAAAGCTGAATTTAAAGGTTCTAAAAGCTTATAAGCTTTGTCGAGAGCTTATAGGAGCTTAAACAAGAACAACAACTAATAACAACCTTTGAGATTTTGGGAATTTGAACATGGAAATTTGCATAAAAGCGAATTTGTACACAATAAGCGAAATTGAAGCGCAAAGAACTTTCATTAACCATAAAACATAATACAACTTGAAAATAAAAGCGAATTTAAAGGTTTAGCGAAATTAAGAGTTTACACTACAAAATGGTCTAAAAGCGATCGACACTTCCTTCTTACCTTCTTTCTTCTTTATAGCTATCCAAAAGGTGTCTATGTCGACCTCATATTAAATCCCCTTAATCAACCATTGAATCCTTCGATTCATCAAGGCCGTCCATGTGGAATTTTGGCGGAAAAGTAGATTAAGCGAGGTTTTACAATTAATGCCTCTTGGATGGATGTGGAGGTGGAGGGGTTGATATCTGAGTGGGAGTGATGTGGAAAGGGTGGGCGGTGGTAGTGAGCGGTGGCTTGGAAGTAGTGGTAACAGGTGGGGGTTGAAGGGAAGGTGAACAGTTGAGCGCGTTTTTCTGTTTAAACACTGGGTCGGGTTGTGAATTGGGCCTGGGTAATGGATTGGGTTAAAGGGTTTAATAATAAGGTCCGTTTGGTTTGGTAGTAATAACAAGCCCAAGGACCAATTTGTACATTCCTGAAAATTGAGGGGCCAAACCTATAAAATATCCAAAGTAATCACAAGGACCAATCATGTCAAATAAGAATAGTATAAGGGTGTAGTTTGATAAATTTCCATTTTAAAACACCCAGGGACTAATTTTGACACTTTTGCAAAGTTGAGGGACCAAAGTTGTAATTTTGAGATTTTAACTTCAAAGGATTATTTTGAACAACTTTGAATCCCAAGGACCTTTAATGATATTTTACAAGTTTTGAATTACAGGACTAATTTTGACAACTTTTGTAACTTGGGGACTAAAGCGCCAATTATGCAAACTTGATCGTTTTTCATCGATTTTGATGTTTTGCATTTAAAACATATAAAACACTTGTTTGTGATATTTTTATCATTTTGAAGCATTTAAGAGTGTTTTCGGATGTTTTTGCGATCTAGATAATACAAAAATGATGAGTATTTGGACACTCATCAATCCCCGCACTAAGATATTGCTAGTCCTAGCAATCATTTATGAAAAGTTAATGGATTTTATCTCTTTACCAAAGCCATTACTTGGGTAGCCAATTGTTTGATTCAAGTAAGAACCTTGGTACAATGATAACGAATGATTTTGAGCAAATCATAAGCTTTCAGCGGTTTGATTTGTCTTTACGAAGCCGTTTGCTACGGACTAGTAACTCTTAGATAAAATATCTTTGGTGAGTAGATTACCAATTATGGTTCCAAGCGCCTTTACCACAAGCCATAATCTTGCGGACTAGCCAACTCTTCACTTTTTAGGATATGGTGAGTTGAACACCATACAATTTTGAGCAAATTGCAAGCCATAAGCGGTTTGAGATATCTTTACCAAATAGTTTGCTCTGGATTAGCCAATCCTTATATGGGTTATACATGGTGGACTGATTACCATTTGTTGTGTTTAGTACATAGTACTTCCACTAAATAAAAATTTTAAAATTTGGCCATTTTGGGGAAAAGGGACTAAAAGGGTACATTTATGATCAAATTAGCGAATTTCACCCCAGCAGAAATGAATATTGTCCTCAATATTCAAAGTCACATTGTAATCTGAAACTTAGAACGATAAAAGATAACATTTACTAACTAAGTGTAGAAACACAACAATTATTCTCTTTTTAATATATACTGATTTTCATTCATTTTTAAGGTCTATATACAACATGTGGGCATCTCCCCACACTAAGGTGGTACACACGGGTGAAAACCCATGTTTAGCTCTTGTTTTTGATTACCGAGTCGCTAGCTTGACTCGACCCGAATAATTTGTTCATGGGAAGTAAGTGGAAGAGACAATCTCCATCGGACTTTCATTCAAGATGTTTGTATAAACATTGAAGTGCGTGAAAGTTCCACACCGATGAGATATACATAGAAAGACACGGCTCACAAATGATAAATGAAAATGCGGGGTCAAGATAATGTCTTCATTCCCGAAGGAGTGAAGAGCAGGAGAAGCTACGGGATAGGTGAAGAAGAAAGAAAGTCATGATAATAATCTTGACTAACTCATCATCATCGAGAAAGGAATTCATGATAGCATGAATTTCATCTTTTAAACTCAATTGGTCTAGACATATCCCGGGTGTGTCTAGATCAAGTAAGTTATCATACTCGGTGGAGATATGATATGAGTGAGTTCAGGAGAACTCCTCAAGGAGAATGATGCATATTCGAGTTGATTTGGTGAGTTCCTTTGGAAACTCCTCAAAAGTGAATGATTCATAATTGGGGAGAATTATGAGAATGAGAGTGGTAATACCACTAATCTTCTCTCCCATATGATCAAAATGGAGCGTTTGCAATTCGGGAATAGAATCATTGAACAAAAGTTCACTATCCTCAAAGGGGATAGGATATGAAGTAGGCTTTTCATTAAAAGCCTCGATTCTAAAGCGAGAAGATTAACATTCAATAATGTAAGGCGAAGAGTTTTGTCTTGGATTATTTCTTCTTCATTTTCTTCTCCTAAGGTGACAAGCTCGGAAGGTAATTCCCCGCATAACTTATGTCTCCACAAGATAAAGAATGGTCCTCATCGAATGAGAGAACATCTCAATATGATCATTTTGGAAGACAAGAGGAGGAAGGATATCACCGCATGGTCAAGAATTCCTGTGACTCTCGGGATTGGGACAAGGTCCTCAACACTAGACTTTATGAATTCGTCGATTCCTTTTCGAGAGCAGTGTCAAGATGCTCGTCCCCGTATTCGGAGAGTGAGTGGGAGTTTGGTGTGATGGCGGTTGCTTGAGAATGAATCTCAGCTTTGGAATATCCATTGATGAACTTGATGAATCTTCAAGTGTATCTTCATCATCTTTGTCATCGGGAATAAAGCGAAATTGAGAGCTAGATCACTTTGCTTTTTCTTTTGCAATTAATTCCCTAATAGACTTTTCAAAAGCAATTTGGGAATTTATTTTAGCGACACAACTCTTACTAGCAATTCTTCCATGGATTTCTCATGTGAATTTTTAATGCGGGACATTGTGGGAGTGGAGATTTGTCAAAACCGGAAGGTTGACATTGATAATCATCATGAGGACCCCACAATATACACAGAAAAAGCGGGAACATTATGAAATCTTGTCTTACTCAACTCCTCGGTTCTTTTCATGACTCCGAAGCTCTAGATAAGTGTCTTGTTGAGTTTCTTGAGGAGTTTGAGTCATTTGGCACTATGGAGGTTGGTCGTGATATGAATAGTCATAATTGTTACAAGGAAATAGATTCCTGTTTGACAATCGGTGAAATGAGGACCTCCACAGTTCTCATGATAAAGCTGTTGAGCTGGATTGGTGAATCATATGGATATTGGTCATTTCCAAAGTTACGAGCATCACGCAGGCTGTTCATAAACAATCGTGTTTCGGGTTGACATTCAAATCCTTGGTGAGGACCTCCACAAAATTCAGCGAGTATTGTTGATTATATGAAGATAGGTCGAATTTGTGGTGGGTAGTTAGAAAAATTTGAGGGTCGTTAAATGAGTTGAATAGGATCATAATCAAATGAATTCCTCGAACCACAAAACAAACAACTCCGTTCGAATATCATTACCACTTTGTACACGTACACAGTGACATGGTGAACCAAAAGAGGCTCACCACAACCGACACAAGGAATAAGCGATTCTATTTGAGAGTTATGAGAAGGAATCGGTTCATTCAAAGAATCAACAAAACCAACATGGTGATCCGAATGACTATTTAGACTCGAAGAACATTTTGAAAAATCGGAGGTGGGACAAGTGGTGTGCTCACGAGAGCTAGAAATTTCCATCACTTCCGTTATGGACTCGGTTTTGGTTCTTGAGAAGCGTGAAGATTAGGCAAGTCATTCTTCTTGGTCACCGGTCTAATTTATGCATGTTTGCTTTTAACCGTAAATCGTGAAAGTGTAGGATCAATTTTAGGCGGCTTAGGAGCAATTGAGGATTAGATCTTTGAATAACGTAGGTTGGACGTGTTAGCACCTCCATTATCGGATGGAAGTACACGGTCCTTTGTCACCCGGTTTCTCGTTCTATTTCCTACGCGAGAATCAATGGATCATTACGAACAACACAATTCTTGACATTTGTGATAAAATAGGAAGTTTTCAACTTAGTTCCGGTTTTGTCGTAGTCGAGAGATTCCATGAGAATAGAAGAAGTTTAGAATCAAAGGATAGAGGGTAAAGGAATAAAGAATCAAAAGGGTAAGAGGGTAAAGATGAATATTTTGGATTTTTGAAAACATGCCATAAAAACAAAGAATAAAAATATTTTTGTGTTGTTAACACTTTAGAAAAGTGTTAATGAACTTTTGATTTTGATTAACTTTTACAAAAGCTGTTTACAAGCGATGGTATATGTGCAAATGCAGATGCGGAAATGCTTAAAACACGCTTCTGACCTCCCCGTGGCGCAAAATTTGATCATGCTAAACCGGTCAAGTCTAATCCATGAAACTTGACCACTTGAATGGCTAACCGTAATAGACTTAAAGCGCTTAAAACACAAATACAATGAAGATCGAGAATACAATGAATTCCGGTCGTTAAGTCCCGGAGACTCAATGGTGTGTTAAACACTTGATCGAGACGATAGAATGATCACTAATGATAGTGATCGGAAGGTTTGAATAGATAATTACAATCTTGAAAAGTTAATAAATAACGTGACTTAAATACAAATTAAGAAAATTAAAAGATAAAGATATTAAATAAACGCTATCACTATATTTAAAGTGATGAGCGTTTAAAACTAAAAACTACGTTTAAATAAAAATAACGTAAGCGTCTGAAATAAAAAGTGAAACTTATACAATATAAATCCTAAAAATATGAAAATACATTTTACAAACCTAAAGATAAAAGAAAATATTTAGAAAAAGAAAATTATTTTTATGACTAATTAATTAATTATTATTAATTAAAAACTATTTTAAACTATTTAATAATACTCAAAAATAGAAGAAAATATGAAATAAGACTAGAAAAATAAAATTAAGATTTAGAAAAATCTAAAATATGATAAAACTAATTTTAAAACTGAAAATATATTTTTTAGACTTTTTATGTATTTATTATTAATTAAAAACTATTTAAAACTAATTAAAATGCTAGAAAATACTTTTTAAACTAAGAAAATTATAGAAAAATACTTTTTAGGCTTTTTATATTTATCTTAAATTATTAAAATTGAAAAATATTTTTGGAACTTTTCTTAATTTTTTTGTATTAAAAGCTATTTAAAAATGCTTAAAAACTAATTTAATTTAAGAAAAATACCAACGGTAACCAAAATTAATGAAAATTTCGGAAAATACTAAAATCTTATTACGGATCTATGAAAATAGAAAGACAAGGGCCTATGTGGGAGAATCTGAAGGCGTAGTGTAGCTATTCTAAATAAGCTCTACAAAAATAAGCTAATAAGCTCTAAAGGACACCAAGCGATACTTAAGCTAAATGATAGTTAAACTACTCTAAAACAACCTTATGCACCTACTCCTAAAACCTAAATAGCATTCTACTTATGATTTAAGCTAAGCATCACCCAAAGCGAATAAGCAATTTACCCCCATTTGTTTAAGCACTAGCAACGACTTATCTAAAAGCAACAGAGAAAACAAAAAGTGTGGTCTCGGAACCACTAGCGAGATCATAAGTACCAAATTTCACTCATAAGGATTAGTAATGAAGAAGATATGAAGCAAGATAAAATGGCAAAAAGCGAGGCAGATTCTTTGTTGTGCGAGAATCGAGATAAGACAGTACAACTTTAAGCTTATCTAACTACTTATCCAATAAGCAAATGAAAACCAGGTGTAGACTTGAAGACTACCTAGCGAGACTACAATATGACCAAATTTGAGACCATGAAAAGCAATTGAGCAGAATGCAAGGTTTGCAAGTTACTGAAAACTACGATGTAGAAATGCTTTTGACACGATTGACTTTTTAAGAACAGATTAAAGTTTGACCATAATGAGTTTTAAAATCAAATGTAGAACTGATTAAGGTGAAATATGATGTGATGAGACTAAAGCAAGCTAGATAAACTACTTCTAAACCTATGTGAGATGATTTCAAAAACTGTTTTCAACAATTAAAAGCATACAAGACAGTGGTAGAATGATTATTGACTAGAGCTCAAATCACAGCAAACCTAAAGCGAGATATGGGCGAGATAACTAAAACAAAGCCTAAAGCAATCTAACTACTCCAATATGCAAACCTCTATCACGATTAAATCAAGCAATCCAAACATCACTTAAAAAGGTTATAAAGCTTAATATGCTAAAACAAACTTTTAAAGCTGAAAAATCTATTTATTAACTTATAATTACTATATTTAAAGCGATTTAAGCTAATATTAACTAGATTATAACACCTATACTAATAAATGCAAAATATGAAATTAGCTTACAAATGATGTCCAAGAAAGCAGATAATAAAGATCAAGTATCACTAATAGCTTACCACTAAACTTCTAAACGAGGCGATCCATGAGCAACCACCTCCAATTTGTGATCACCATCTCCATTGTTTTTATATTTTTAACTAATTTTTCTTTATTTTCTTGTTTTTGTTTTGTTGAATAAAAGCTGAATTTAAAGGTTCTAAAGCTTATAAGCTTTGTCGAGCTTATAGGAGCTTAAGAAGCAAGAACAACAACTAATAACAACCTTTGAGATTTTTGGAATTTGAACATGGAAATTTGCATAAAAGCGAATTTGTACACAATAATGAAATTGAAGCGCAAAGAACTTTCATTAACCATAAAACATAATACAACTTGAAAATAAAAGCTGAATTTAAA
Organism: Chrysanthemum lavandulifolium; assembly: GCA_022545495.1. Classification (NCBI taxonomy): domain Eukaryota; kingdom Viridiplantae; phylum Streptophyta; class Magnoliopsida; order Asterales; family Asteraceae; genus Chrysanthemum; species Chrysanthemum lavandulifolium. The sequence continues at coordinate 115,355,887 of CM040243.1, forward strand.
GGTTTAGCGAAATTAAGAGTTTACACTACAAAATGGTCTAAAAGCAGTCGACACTTCCTTCTTACTTATGCTTTCTTCTTTATAGCTATCCAAAAGGTGTCTATATAGACCTCATATTAAATCCCATAATCAACCATTGAATCCTTCCAATTCATCAAGGCATCCATGTGGAATTTTGGCGGGAAAAGTAGATTAAGAGGTTTTACAATTAATGCCTCTTGGATGGATGTGGAGGTGGAGGGGTTGATATCTGAGTGGGGAGTGATGTGGAAAGGGTGGGCGGTGGTAGTGAGGCGGTGGCTTGGAAGTAGTGGTAGCAGGTGGGGTTGAAGGAAGGTGAGCAGTTGGTAGCGTTTTACTGTTTAAACACTTGGGTCGGGTTGTGAATTGGGCTGGGTAATGGATTGGGTTAAAGGGTTTAATAATAAGGTCCGTTTGGTTTGGTAGTAATAACAAGCCCAGGACAGTTGTACATTCACGAAAATTGAGGGCGAACACATAAAATATCCAAAGTAATCACAAGGACCAATCATGTCAAATAAGAATAGTATAAGGTGTGGTTTGATAAATTTCCATTTTAAAACACCCGGGGACTAATTTTGACACTTTTGCAAAGTTGAGGGACCAAAGTTGTAATTTTGAGATTTTTAACTTCAAAGTTATTTTGAACAACTTGTGATTCCCAAGGACCTTTAATGATATTTTTACAAGTTTTTGAATTACGAGGACTAATTTTGACAACTTTTGTAACTTGGGGACTAAAGCGCCAATTATGCAAACTTGATCGTTTTCATCGATTTTGATGTTTTGCATTTAAAACATATAAAACACTTGTTTGTGATATTTTATCATTTTAAAGCATTTAAGAGTGTTTCGGATGTTTTGCGATCTAGATAATACAAAAATGATGAGTATTTGGACCTTCATCAAGATTTGACCAAGTTAAGCCAAGAGCTCATGGTTCGAACCTTTGTTGTATGGAGTGAAGCGGTCTCTGTTCTTTTCTTATTCTTGGATCCTTCCGGAGGACCCTCGATAGAACTTGTCGGAAGCTTCCTTTTGCTCTATCAGACCCCGTTCTTCTACTTCTTTGGACTCGATCCAAGTGTAAGTCTTCTCCATCGATTGCCTTGTAAGTGGTGGGAAGATCGGTGGACGAGAATTCCACCAAGCTTCGCGTCGAAGGCCATGTACAAAACACGAGATCCTCGATCTTGTACAAACCCGAATTTGCAAAGTTTCATCGGTGTACCTCGTAACGAAGGCCACTTTTGCTTTTGTTGTCCACTTTGCTTGATGGTGTGCGGCTAGATGGGTCTTGGTGTACTTCTTACATTGGCTAAAGTGTGATCGGAACTTAGCCTTAAGGTCGTCTAGACTTACAATGCTTCAAACCATCCATTCCACCATATTCTCGTGGAGTCTAGGGCGTGTAAGTGAACATGTGGCATACTACGGGCATGACCTTTTGCATCTTGATAAGCCTTTGAACAAGTGTAGGAAGTTATCGAGGATCGCCTTTTCCATCGTAGGTGCCTATGTGAGTAGGCATCTTTACCGTCGTCGGTAAAGGGTAGTCTTGATCCACTTCATGAAGGTGTACAAGCTCGAGGCTTCGGTGTAGTATGGGTTGTATGGAGGTGGATAAGCGGTGTAGGGTTATATGGGTTAGGAAATGGGCGTGTATAGGCGGGGTAAAAAGTAGAAGGTTGATACGAAAGGTTTACACCCATCGGTTGCGTGAGAGCGTGTCCATAGGGCATTCTTGGTAACTACGGTTGGGAGAGAACCATTCGGAGGTAGGTGTTATAGGTTTGAAGCGGTGGTGAGGATTCATTCACGGAGATGGCGATTCATACACGAGTATGGAGGAGGGCCTCAGGCACTCAAAACTGCTCTGATGGGGTATCAGACCCTATCCTTCTCTTCTAAGTGGGCGACTAAGAGAGGGTAGGTTTACCCTAGTTCCCTACCGGGTTGCTTCCTCCGTTAGAGTTCTCGCTCCTTCTTTCACCTTGCATTCTTTCCCTTCCCCGGATCTCCTCGGGACCTTCCTCAAAACCAGCGGTCCTTCCATTTGGCCTTCGATGGAAGGAGAACCATTCGTGAGGGCGGCGCCCCACTGCTAGGGTCGTGGCCTCTCTTCTATTTCAATCTCTTAGTCGTACTCCTCCTTTGGGTATTCGACTCTCTTCGCATTTAGGTGTTGCGAATCGCCTCTTATGAGCCCTTAGTAATGACTCTAAGGCTTGAAGTTTGCCTCAATGAAGGTGGGGCTAATATTTGGAATAGGGTTAGCGGATGTTGAGGCGTGATGTACGGGAGTGGTTTCTAAACGAGATCGTGTGGTGCAGGTTGAGGCCGTTATGGGGGCGAGATTATCGGTGTTAACCTGGTGGAGGTGTATCTTCTCTTCCTGGTTCCATGCCGGAAATGTAGCGTAGTCGGTTATGGTTTTAGGACTAGGTGATTATGGGACTAATAGTAGTGGTCCCACGAATGGCGCCACTGATTGTACAAAAGATTGCACTACAGGCCGATGATGATCAAAGGTATGAGGGGTGTATGTTCGGTAAGACTTGCCTTTCACACGAGAATAAAATACGAAACACTCGTTAAGTGATTAAGCGGTAGGACCTGCTGAACCACCTCGGCGTGAGACTAAGTATGAGTTATGGTTGTATAAGTGTGTGTAAGTAAAGAGATGAGTGTGAAAGAGCATACCATAATCCATTTCCGTCCAACCTATTTATAGTGAAAGAAATAGGGTTAGGGGCACTTCTGCGATTTCGGAGATCATGGGGCGTCCGTGATTGTGGGTAATCATTAGGGCTTAGTGACCCGTTCTCAAGCTTGGCGGGGAAGCCGGGGAAGAGAGGAGATCGTGGGTTTGACCAAGTCGATAAGTGCTCCTATCCATTACTCCTTCGTCGGCCCACTTCAAGGGCTCAGGGCTTGGATGGCGAATTCCCGTAGGTAACCATCGTGCTTAGGAATGGTTTGGCGCATGTGGATGTTCTAGAATCCTAACTTGGGCCTTGAATAGAAGGGCCTCGACACGTCTCGGAGGTGTCCTTGAGGCTGATACGGTACATCATCACTATTTGTGCGAGACACGCGAGAGCCTATTTGGCATCTAGATAGTGGATGCTCAAGAAGCATGTTGGTGTTAAGGAGTATCTGCACAAATATGTAAAGGAACCAGGACCCAAGGTAGTATTTGGTGATAACTCATCATGTCCCACTGAAGTTTATGGTTGATTATCTTTTGTAATGGAATAGTTTTCTCTAGAATAGCTTATGTCAATGGTCTAAAATACAATCTCATCGATTATCGATCAACTATGTGATGCTAAGTGCATTGTGCGATTCAATGACAAACAAGGCACCATTTTTAATGCCAACAAAGAAGTTGTTTTGATAGCTCCTAGAAGAGATGATGTTTATGTCTTAGACTTGTCAACACTCTCTCAAGATGGAGCTTGTCTCTTTGCCAAAGCCTGAAACTCTCATCAGGTTGTGGCATAAGAGACTCTCACACTTAAATTTCAAAAACATCAACAACTTGCAAAACAAAACAAGGTCCTTGACTTACCATCTTGGTTTTGCAAAAGATAAACCATGCTCGACTGTGAAAAAGCAAACACCAAAAGCGTCATTCAAAACCAAACAAAATTTCTCCATCAAAAGCTTTCTTCCTCGCATATGGATCTCTTTGGACACATCGGTCCAAGATCAATCGACATGAGAAGTATACACTTATCATTGTTTATGAGTTTTCAAGATACACTTGGGTATACTTTCTTTCAAAAAGAGGCAGTGGCGATACAATAATGTCATTCATCGAGAACATTGAAAACCGGAATGACATTCTTGTTAAACAAATCATAGCGACAATGGTCTTGAGTTCGAAATGAAGAACTTGAGACATTACGTGATGAAAAGGAATCTCCCAAAACTTTTCATCTCCTTTACCCCGATCAAAATGGGGTGGCGAAAGGAAAAACAGAACTCTTATTGAGGCTGCTAGAACTATGTTAAATGGCTCGACACTCTCAAAATTTACGGATTGAAGCTATCAAAAGCGACTGTTACACCCAAGCAGGTCAATCATTGTCAAAGACATAACAAAACCCCATATGAGATATTTAAGGTAGACTTCGATATCGATTACTTTCATGTGTTTGGAGGTCACTGTTTATTCATAACCACAAGGATCATCTAGGCAAGTTGATGATAAAGGCGATGATGGATACTTTCTAGGTTACTCACCGATCTCCAAAGTCTTGGTATTTAACACAAGGAGACAACAAGTTGAGGAAACTTTTCATGTCACCTTTGATGAGAGTTCGAAAGCATCGGGTTCACTAACACCTCGAGTTGGAGGAAATAGGAATTGATAACTCATCAAGATATCCTCTTGATGAGTATAACACTCTGAAATCAATTCCTCGTACCAAGCGATCTTGACATCTCATATTATGTCTTACCTCACAACCTTCCCAACCAACTATCGGTGAATTCATTGATAACCAATCGGTCCCCACTGGGATAGGTATCTTGAACCAAATGTTAGGGAACTTGTGATTCATGAACCTCAACTGAACAAGACATCTCAGAGATGATCTTAATGATTTTGTGGCTCTGTGCTTGAACTCACTTATGAGTCTGCGGTGTCCTCTTCAGCTCGGATCCTAGACCATAAAGTAAGTGAACAAAATCTCGGGACATTGGTGGTAAACATCATTGGTGAACCAGCTGAGGCATGCTCGCTGAAGCATGGTATGCTAAGTTAAGCTGACTTGACCAATGAATGTCTATATCTTGATTACCTATCGAATTATAACCCAAAAGTGTCTTTGAGGCTCTAAAACACCCAAGTTGGGTTCGAGCCATGCAAGAAGAACTTCAACAGTTTGAAAAAACAAGGTCATGACCTTGATCAAATGTCCTCAGGATGTCATTGTGATAGGAATGAAGTGGGTTTTAAGAAATAAGGCGATTAAAATGGCATACATCAATAAAAACAAAGCGGACTTGTAGCCAAAGGTTCTGATCAGACAGAAGGCATTGACTATGATGAGACATTTGCTCATGTTGCAAGAATGGAAGCCGTCGGGATCTTCCTTGGATAAGTGATAACGCCACACGCTAGCGTCGTTCGGTCAAGAAACTTCCTTTTCTTGAGCAAGTTTTATAACACCCTAGGCGATGAACCTAATCGTTGTAGTGTAGTAATTAGGGTAGCCACGGGTATTGATATCGTTCTCTGGGGAATAGGAATGCTAGTGAGAAGTTACTACGCTAAGGTTGAGGTTGAGGAAGATTATTTTGTATTTTTATATTTTTGTGGAAATGGAAAGGTCTGAATCTCGGTATTGGATTTGGGGGTTGGTATTGCTACCGATTACTCTACTATTATCTAATTATCTAAGCTAAGGTTGTGATAGTCTATGTCTAATTGATGTGTACTCGTGTATGATAGTTTAAAGATGTGTTTACTTAGGTTTTACTACTCCTTAATTATCTCCTATTGATGGTTGATTTGTCACGTCCTTATTCCTAGTTGCGTTGTGATTCTAAGGCTATAGGGGCGTGCTTGTTTCCTAACTCTTTGAAATTACCAAAGGGTCTTGTTTACAAATCCTCTAGTGATTTATAGGCGCCTACTCTACGGTTGTCCTTGAATACTTTATCCTACAATTACCTAGATAATTATATTCTAAAGTTCACAAAGAAATGTCAAGCATTAAGTACACAGCAGAATAATCTAGCGCACTCTAGATCATTAGTCAACTAAGATAAGTATCAACCAATCAATATTCAATAATTAAGTTTCATATTCCTAAGCAAACACACAAATAAATTAATGGGACATGGAGAACATGCAAGCGTACACACAAATAATCAAGACATAATTAAATTAATGAAGTAAATACTTATCTTGATGTATAATAGGGTTTAGAACCTAAAATCTTGCACAAGAAAGCCTTGGTTCGGTTTTAGGTTTTACTCCAAAGACTACCCCAAAAGCGAAAAATTCGGATTCTATATATAAGATTACATCTGCGGCGTCACCTTATGTTTCGTGGCCGCGTCGTGTCGCCGTCATTAGGGTTTCGTCTTGGCACGTAAACCTTGCTGGCGTCACCTTATATTTGTGGTCGTCCCTTCCCTTCACGGCGCCGTCTTGGTACGCATCTAGGCCGTGCAGTAGCGACGGCTACTCCTTTAGAACCCGGCGTCGTCCCTTGAAAACATGCAATTTCGCCCGACCGTGCAAAATTCCTTCCGGCGGCGTCGCGAGATATCTGATGACGCGCCGCCTTATGTTCAATGACTTTGAGTGTCTCGATTTTGACTTTGGCCATTTTCTTCGTATATTCGCCTTTTCGTCCAAATAAGCATCATTCCAGCATTTTGCCTTCAAGAGACCTAAAAGTGAAAAGGAGCGATATTAAGCAATAACGGATCTGATGATCGAATAAGGGCTTAAATGACCCTCCAAAAGGTACCTTTTAAAACCTTATCAATAAGCTACCTACATGAACTTCAAAGTTTACCAAATGGATGTAAAAGTGCATTCTGAATGGTGAACTCAAGGAAGATGTGTATGTTCGACAACCTCCGGCTTTGAGAATAGTGAATTCACGACTATGTACGCAAGCTTGACAAAGTCCTATATGGAATAAAACAAGCTCCCAGAGCATGGTATGAAACTCTCTCAGCCTTCCTGATTCAAAACAAGTTTGTCAGAGGAAAGATAGATGATGAGTGTCTAAATACTCATCATTTTTGTACCATTTAGAATACCAAAAACATCTGAAAACACTCAGAAATGTATCAAAATGATAAAAATATCACAAATAAGTGTTTTATGTGTTTTAAATGCAAAAATTCCAAAATCAGATGAAAAACATATCAAGTTTGCATAATTGATGATTTAGTCCCCAAGTTTCAAAAGTTGTCAAATCTAGTCCACGGAATCCAAAAATATGGAGTTTTATCATTCAAGGTCCTTGAAATATTCTAAATTGTCAAAAATGGTCCTTGAATGAATCTTTGGTCAAATGGCAGAAAAGGTCCTTAAAGTTTGAAAAATGACAAATATAGTCCTTGGATATTTAAAAATGGAAAATAATCAAATATGGTCCTTGTACTATTAAAGTTTTTCAAGATTGGTCCTTATTATAACTTTGGAGAAATTCCAATTTCAGTCCCTCAAGATTGACAAATTACATGAATGGTCCTTGTATTAATAATAAAACCAAATGGACCCTTTTGTATTTTACCCCACCAAAACCCCAAAGGACCCCTGTCATTATCCACTTGACCCCCATTTTGAACCCCACTTATTAATATCTCGGTCAAGCGGTCAAACCCACACCCAAAACCAATGTTCTTGTACATCGTTCTCACCCAACCTTTGTAAAACCAAAACTACCTTCCACTCCATGGTTTCACCACCTTTCCACAATTCTCCGACTCCTTACCCACTCCCTCCACCTCCACATCCTCCCAAACTTCTTTAAATGCAAATAACACGCTTCAAGACTTTTTCCGTCAAAATTGACAAATGGCGGTTATGATGAGTAATGAAGATCGATGGTGGAAATAAGTGGGAAATGCTCGAGATGTCGACAAGGAGTCTAAATGATCATTATAAAGATAGAGATGGAGCAATGTAGTCAACTAACTAGAGTAATTTAATTTTCCTAATTCGTATGAATTAATTTTCCATTTCTAGTTTATGTTTAAGCTTTCAAGAGTTTTGTAATCATATTTCAGTGTAATAAAAACCTATTTTCAGTTTCAATTCCAGTTCTTGTATACAAATTCAGTTTATGCATATTTCATTGTTAAAAATCTCAATAAGTTCAAATGTTGTTTGTAGATGTTATTTTGGACTCATAAGATCACATAAGCTCCTATATAGCTTGTTTAAGCTATTAGAAACTTTAAAAAGTCATTTAGTATAAAAAGCAAAAATACCAAAAAAAATACAAAAAATCGGTTAAAAATAAAAAGCAATGGAGATGGTGATCACAGATGGAGCAGGGTTGATAATGGATTGCCCTTTGGTTTAGAAGCTTTGTGGAAAGCTATTAGGGGTGTTCTCAGTTCTCAGTTCTCATTTTTGTGCCTAAACACAAATTGTAAGCAATTTCCTAGAAATTTGCATTTCTTAGTTTACTGTTTTAAATGTGTTAATTTTAGTATAATTACGTCTAAATATGGTTATGATAAGTTAATCTATAGTTTTCTTGGTTTGAAAATTTGTTTTAGTGTGTAAATCACCAAAACAGTTTTATAAAAGGTAGTTTAGTTTGATTTGTTAACTGTCTTAAAGGTTGTTCAAGCTGTGTTCTTGGTTGTTATATGTCATAATAGGTCTTAATAACTTATAGAAACCATAAAAACCGAGACCTTGTTTGATCAATAGTCAAAATCACCTTTAATCTCAATTTATTGATTCCTTTGTTAGGATTTAGAAACTAAAACTCATCATAGTTGTTTAGAACTTGTTAACATAGCTTAATTTCATCTTTCTTAACTTATTACAACATAATCAGTCCATAGAATCAATTATAAGTTCATATAAGTCAACTCCTTAGTGTAAATTAAAAAGTCAAAATTTCTCAATTGCGGTTTTCAATAAACTTTAAAATTTTAGTGTGTGTTCAATATCAAGTTTAGCTTCTCATCTTTTGGGAAATTAAAGTTTAGCTGCTCATCTTAATTAGAAAAATATTAGTTTATCTCTACTTAGCTTATAAACTGCTTATTTTCAATCTTGTTTTAAGTCCTTTTTCAAAATCATGCCCTGTGCACAGATTTACTAGCTTATTTCACAAGCTCACACAGAGCTTATTAGTGAGGTCTAGCTTGTGCACTTTAGCTTTTTGAGAAGCTTACCTAGCTGTCTCAAGGTTCCAGTGTTTAGTTTTCAATTTCTAGCTTATTTGATTAGCCTGCTTATTGCTTTTTAGTTGTCCCATTTTGTGTGAACACTGAACACTCAGTGGTTTACCAGCTTTTTCATAAGCTCATTAAAAGCTCACCAGTGAACACCACAGTGAGAGCTTTAGCTTTTTGGAAACCCCACCATCTCAACTTGTTGGATCAAAGCTTATTTTAGCTTTTCAAGCTTATCTGATAAGCTTATTTGGGCTATCAAGAAGCCTGCAGACCTGCTTGTGCCACAGTTAGGATTGGATTTGCTTATTTGCTTATTTTCAATTCTGACTTATTGTCTTAGCTTTTTCTAGTTCCTTTAGCTTAATTAAAATTCTTTCGGTCCATTTTAGCTCTTTCCATAAGCTCTTGGCTTATTTTCAAACTTTAGCTTAATTTGAAGAATCCTAGTCTTAAAAGTTCATATAGTGTCTTTGTTAAGCTAAATCGACTTCATTCTAGCTTATTTTTAAGTTCTAAAAGTTTGTCTTTTCAAAAGTTGTTTATATTTAGTTAGTTAGTAAGTTTGTAAAAGAAAAATCCAAAAAGAAAATAAAAATCAAAAAGCCATTCTTTGGGATTCGAACCACAGCCACCCGACTCACCACACCACACACATACCATCGCCCTTGGGTCTTTGTTGGTTACTCTTTGCAAAATTTAATATATAACATGTTTTGTCTATTTAAGCTTATACGTATTATTTAGCTTATTTCTAGCTTATTAAATTAAGCTATCACACCTTTATATTTTTCTTAGCTTGGTATTGTCATAAAGTATTTTATAAAAAGTTTTAGAATTTTTGAATAGTTTTAGTATTTTTAATCATTTAATTAGTCTAAAATAGTATTTAATTAATAATAAAAATATAAAAGTCAAAAAATATAAATCTTTTCTAAAATTTTCTTTTGTCATATAGTAAGTAAGAAAATTGTTTTCACACTTTGTAGGACTTTTATTTTACAAACTTTACGTTTTTCTTCACGCACTCGTAATTTTTACATATAACGCGCGTTTTCATTATAGGTCACGTTTTTAGATAATTTAGGTTTACGCTTTAATTAAAATAGTTTATTTAAGTTATTTTGTTTTATAAATCAAGAAAAACATTATTTTAAAAAAAGTGATAGCGTTTATTTAATATAATTTAGCTTTTTAATTTTCTTTAATTTGCATTTAAGCCCCTATAATTTACAAAACTTTTTCTTTAGGTATAAATATTCCAAAATCCTTCGATCATTATCCTTAGTGATCATTCGACATCAAAGTGTTGAACACCATTAATCCTCCGTGGGACTTAACGACTGAGGTAACACTATACTTCTCCATTTTAATTGCATTGTTTACGAAATTTGTTTGAAGTTTATTACGGTTGACCATTCACAGTGGTTAGCTTGTGTGATAAACAACGGTTTGGACTCAATCAAATTTTAGCGCCCATTGCGGGGAGGTCGTAGCGTGTTTTAAACATTTCGGATCCATACTTGCACATATACCACCTTTTGTAAGCAGTTTTTTATAAAGATATCAAAAGTTCATTAACACTTTTCCTAAAGTGTTAACAACACCAAAAATATAAAACAACAAAACAATCGTAACATTTTCTATCTTGTATTTTCTTTAAGGTGATTCTTAAAGAAATACGATTTAGTTAAACGAGGCGATACCAAAATTATTGTCCAAAGTTTTTAAACCCTTAGCACAAATCCATACCTCGTCTTTTCGGTGGTACTTAATAAATACATAAAAATCAACCACCGCAAATCAAGGCGGTACACCTACCAACCTGGGGTGTGAACATTAATAAGTTCCCGAACAAAAGATTTAAAACTTGCCTTTGTGTCCTTGTGATTTGGTGTACCTTTTCAAAGAAGCCATTTCATTTGTGACTATTGGTTTAAGTTCACTTGTCGTTTTGCCTCGCATTTGTTTTGAAAACCGATTTTTATACTTAGTGCATGCGCTTTCGTTCTTCGATTCTACAAGTCCACTTTACGAGCTTGCAAATATTCCTCGTAGATGTAGAGGACGTTCTACTCCTTCACCGTGGTCGAGGCGTCTAGCACAACCACCCCACATAAGTAATGGCGGAAGACAAACCGATGAATGAGCTTCTCAAGCACCCATCGAGGGTTCGGAGATGCCATTATTGTCCCACCATTGTGGGCGATACCTTTGAGCTCAAAACCGGGTTGCTTAATCTTGTAACCCAAAGCCAATTTTATGGTTTTGAGCGGGATGATCCTCATGCACATATTCGATGGTTTAACAATATTGCATCTACCATCAAATACAAGAATGTCCCACATGAAGCAATTAAGCTTACATTTCCCATTCTCTCAGAGGACAAGCCGGAATTGGCGAGAAACAACCCCTCATTCCATTAAGACATGGGAGGATCTAGTCACTAAGTTTGTTAGCAATTCTATCCTCCATCCCGAACTACAAGTCTTAAGAATGAGATAATGAAATTCTCTCAAGATTTGATGAATCATTCGGTGAGGCATGGGATCGTTACAAAGAGTTGCTCATGAGTGTCCGCATCATGGTTTTACCGAATTAATGCAAATGGATACTTTCTACAATGGTGCGAGACAAGTGACCAAGACTCTTTAAATGCCTCCGCGGAGGTAATTTCTGAGCAAGACCACAAAAGAAGCCTTGCAAATCATAGAAAACAAGTCCCGGTCCGCCCTTTCCGAACAAAGACATATCGGTCTCGATCTAATGCGGGACCTTCTACTTCATCTCCGTGAGTACATCTAGCACCGATTCTAAGATTGACAAACTCACGGATATTGTTCGAACTTTAGTTCTTGCTAACCAAAGAAAGTCACTTTCACGAGACACCATCACATGGTGAAGTGAAGAAAGTCGAGGTCTATGTTACTTGTGGTGGCCCTCATGCATACTACAGTCATCGCCACCGATGGTAGTCCGTTTGAAGCCAATGCTATAGCCGGTACTTCATATCGGGGAGGTAATCAATACCGTCCTCAAAATGAACCAAACTACCGTGCTAACACTTATCGGGAACCACCGGTTTTAACGAGAATCCTAACATACAAAGCCGAATCAAAACCAACCTAGAATGAACCAAGGTTATCAAAACCAAGGTAATTTCTATCCGGACCAAATCAAGGTTTCCAACATCAAGGAAACCTTAATCAAAACAATTTCAATCGAGGGAATCAATTTGGAAATGTGAATCCTAACCAAGAAATTTTCTACAACAAGGTCATAATCAAAACATCGACCTCAAAATTTCCCTCCACCTCCTCCAGTACCATCATCGATGAGTTATTGAAGCAATTCATGAAATCCAAGATGAAATGAGCGGGTTGTTAGTCGGTCGGATCGGCGATCTAAAAGTCTTTAAATGATCAACCCTTGGGCTCGGAAAACTTCCGAGCAACACGATCGCTAACCCGGGGCGGCGCAAAGCGATCACAACCAGTGGTGTTTCATACAATGGACCCGCTATTCCTACCTCTTCTTCTTCTCTCCGAAGGTAGTGGAAAGTGAACTGAGGCAACAAAGGACAAGGAACTTCCTACTAATAATGGAGGTACCAACAATGTCCATCCTCAAGTTGTCCGAAACCCAAATCTAACCCGGAGTTGTTTTGAACCTCCAGTAGCTCCGTTGAAAACTCCAAATCCAAATCTTCTATTCCTTACCCATCACGTTTGAATGAGCAAAAGCTCCTTGAAAAAGCCAGTCATCAAATGGACAAATTTTCAAATTTTCCAAGAACTACATTTTGACATAAGCTGCGGATGCTATCATCTTGATGCCCAGTTTGCATCAACTCTCAAACACATGTTAAGCAACAAGGAAAAAGCTGTTTGAGATGGCAAAACTCCTCACGAGCGAGCGCTCTGCGATTATCTTGAAAAACTTCGAGAGAAGCTTGGAGATCTGGAAAATTTCTCTTACCTTGTGTATTTCCGGGAATGGTTGAATGCTTTGCCTTAGCGATCTTGGTGCAAGCATCAATCGATGCCTTATTCAATATGGAAGAAACTTTCTCTTCGGACCTTACTCTACATGCATGACTCTCGAGCTTGCGGATCGTACAATATCCCGTCCACTTGGCATTGCAGGGGCGTATTCGTGAAAGTAGGAAAGTTCCATTTTCCGGTGACTTTGTGGTTGTTGATTTCGATGCCGATCATCGGGTTCCTCTCATTGTTGGACGAGGATTCACGAGCGGGCCGTGCTCTCATTGATGTATTTGAGCAAGAAATCACATTACGTGTTGGTAATGAAGCATCACCTTTAACCTTGATCAAACTTGAGGTACTCCATGAAACTATGATTACGAGTCGGTTAACCGAATAGATATCATTGATGTTGCTTCGAAGAGTACTCTCAAGAAATTCTTGGTTATGATCATAATTCTTGAGTGATAATCTCACTCATTCATCTCAACCCATCATTGCCAATTCTACTCCTTCTCCGCTCCGTTTGAGGAAAGTGACTTCATCTTGGAAGAGATTGAAGCATACTTGTCTAGTTATTACATTCCTTGGGAAATTGATCACGCTCCCATTGACATCGAGGGTGACATACTTCTCATTGAGAAGTTGCTTAATGATGATCCATCATCACTCCTCTCGTCGAGCTTCATAACAAGCAAGTCAAGTCGGTTGAGAAAGCGAAGAATTTCTGAAGTCGAACTTAGGACTTACCACCTCATCTCGAGTATGCATTTCTTGAAGGTGATGATAAATTACCAGTCATTATTGCTCGAGATTTGAGTAAAGATGAAAAGATCTGCTCTCATAAAGGTCTTGAAGTCACACAAGCAAGCAATTGCTTGAAACTCTCCAAACATTAAGGGTATCAACCACAATTTTGTACTCACAAAATCTTGATGGAGGATGACTTCAAACCAATGATCCAACATCGTGAAGGTGAATCTAAGATCCATGATGTTATCAAACATGAGGTTATCAAACTTCTTGATGCGGGATTAATTTACCCGATCTACGATAGTCCTTGGGTTAGCCCAATTCATTGTGTTCCTAAAAGGGTGGCCTAACTGTTGTCACAAATGAAGATAACGAGTTAATTCCAACTCGGTTGGTTACGGATGGCGTGTTTGCATTGACTATCGTAAGTTGAATGACGCCACCGAAAAGACCATTTCCTCTACCCTTCATGGACCAAATGCTTGAGAGATTAGCGAGGAGCGAATACTATTGTTTCCTTGATGGTTTCTCGGGGTATTTGGATCCCCATTGATCCACGGGATCAAGAAGACCACATTCACGCCCATACGGAACTTTTGCCTACGACGTATGCCTTTTGGCCTATGTAATGCTCTGGCGCGTTCCAACGATGTATGATGGCAATATTCCATGACATGATCGGGAAACAATGGAGGTGTTTATGGATGACTTCTCGGTCATTGGGGACTCATTTCAAACATGTCTCTCCATTTAGATAAAATGCTAAAAGCGGTGTGAAGACACAAATCTTTGTCTAAATTGGGAGAAGAGCCACTTATGGTCAAAGAAGGCATAGTCCTTGGCCATAAGATTTCAAAAATGGGATTGAGGTTGATAGAGCAAAAGTCGATGTTATTGCTAAATTGCCTCATCCTACTACCGTCAAAGGTATTAGGAGTTTTTAGGTCATCTTGGTTTTTATCGCAGATTCATACAAGATTTTTCTAAAATTGCCGCCTATGACCCATCTTCTTGAAAAGATGCTCCTTTTATCTTCTCACCGAGTACATCGAAGCTTTTGAAACATTAAAAAAGCTTACGGAAGCACCCATTCTCGTTGCTCCGGCGGGATTTACCTTTTGAGCTCATGTGCGATGCAAGTGATTTTGCTATCGGTGCGGTCTTAGGGCAACGTAGATCCAAGCATTTTCGGCCTATCCACTACGCGAGTAAGACTATGATGAAGCTCGAACCCATTACACCACCACGAGAAAAAGAGCTATTAGCCGTCTTGTGTCGTTTGAAAAGTTTCGGCCATACCTAATCTTGACCAAATGTGTGGTGTATCACGGATCACTCGGTTCTCAAATATCTCTTTGCAAAACAAGATGCAAAGCCGAGATTACTCCGTTGGGTTCTCCTCTTGCAAGAATTTGATATCATTATACGTGATAAAAAGGAGTGAGAACACAGGCTGCGATCATCTGTCCGTCTAGAAAATCCTCACCAAGATGTTTTCGAGAAAAGGAAATAAATGAAACATTTCCTCCGAGACACTCAATGCGGTTTCTTTTCGTGGAAACTCTACCACCCCATGGTTTCTTGACCGCAAATTACCATGCGGGTAACTTCATAGTGAAAGGAATGTCGACCCAACGGAAGAACAAATTCTTCAAGGATGTTAAACATTACTTACGGGACGACCCTACTTATTCAAAATACATGCGGATCAAGTCATCCGACGGTGTGTTTATGGACAAGAAGCTATGGACATTCTCAAAGCTTGCCATCTTTGGACCCAAGGGGCCATCATAGTCAAACTACACCGCCAAAGGTGTTTGATTCGGGTTTTATTGGCCCACAATTTACAAGGATGCCCATGAATTTGTCAAAATTTGTGGCCTTTGTCAGCGTCCACGAAATATCTCTCAAAGAAATGAAATGCCACAAAACGCTATTCAAGTGTGTGAGATTTTTGAAATCGGGGCATTGACTTTATGGGGCCATTTCCATCATCTCGAGGAAACAAATACATACTTGTGGTCATTGACTATTTGTCAAAATGAGTTGAGCAGCTTTACCTACCAACGATGCCCGAGTTGTTGTGAAATTCTTAAATCTCTTTTGCTATGTTTGGAACTCCATGAGCTATAATTAGTGATCGTGGTACACATTTCTGCAATGATCAATTTGATCGTGTCATGCAAAAGTATGGTGTAACCACCGTCTCTCTCTGCGTACCACCCCGAACAAGTGGGCAAGTTGAAGTTTCAACCGTGGTATTAAAAGAATTCTTGAAAGGACGGTGGCGAAAACCGTGCATCACGGTCGGATAAACTAGATGACGCACTCACGGGCCTTCCGTCTGACTTATAAAACACCCATCGGTGTACTCCATACAAGCTAGTGTGCGGAAGGCATGTCATCTACCGATTGAGCTCGAGCACAAAGCATCTTGGGCCTTGAAACATGCCAACCGATATTCGAGACGGTGGTGATCACGAAAAGTTCAAATGAATGAATTAAATGAACTCCGTGATCAAGCATACGAGAACTTTTGATCTACAAACAAAAGACAAAGAAGATTCATGACTCTAAAATCAAGAACCGCGTTTTCAGCGTCGGTGATCGAGTCCTTCTTTTCAATTCAAGATTGAAGATATTCTCGGGAAAGCTCAAGTCCGGTGGTGCGGACCATTCACTATTGCTAAGGTTTATCCTTATGGTACTATTGAGTTATCTCAACCCGATGGTCCAAATTTTAAAGTGAATGGTCATCGATTAAAGCATTATTTTGGAGAGGACATTCCACCGTGGTTGTCCCGGATCTACAAACTTTCCCCATGAACCAATGAATGCGGGGATCGAGTCAAGCTAGCGACTCGGGAATCAAAAACGATAGCTTACACACCATATGGGTTTTCACCCATATTTCGACTTCTTTCTACTTTCTACCACCCTAGTGTGGAGGTTGCCCATTGTTGTATATAAGTACTCTATATATGCAAAAAAAAAAAAAAAAAATGTGTATATATCAAAAATAAAATAATGGCCGTAGTATTTCCCTTTACGTTCTATGTTTGGCATAACCGCGGTACTTTGAATATTGAGGGCAATATTCATTTCTAGTGTGGGGGAATTCTCACGAATTTTATCATGTAATTATTCACCCATTCCCGTTTTTGGCCAAATTTTTTTGGAGTAAGTGTTTACACTTACTCGACAAATAATGTCGATCCGCCATGTCTAACCCACATAAGGATTGGCTAATCCGAGAGCAAGCGGCTCTTGGTAAAGATAAATCAAATCCGTTTATGGCTTGCAATTTGCCCAAAATTGTATGGTGTTATTTCGCCATATCTTTAATTAGTGAAGAGTTGGCTAGCCCGCAAGTTTATGGCTTGTGGTAAAGGCGCTTGGAAAACCATAATTGGTAATCGGCTCACCAAAGATAATATTGATAATTTATCTAAGAGTTGGCTAGTCCGAGCAAACGGCTTCGGTAAAGACAAATCAAAACCGTTGAAAAGTCGGTGGTTTGCTCAAAATCATTTGGTTATCATTGTACCAAGGTTCTTACTTGAACTGAAACATTTGGCTACTCCGTAAGTAATGGCTTTTGGTAAAGAGATGAAATCCATTAATTTTTCTTAAAACATTGCTAGGGACTAGCAATATCTTAGTGTGGGGATTGATGAGTGTCAAATACTCATCGTTTTGTACCATTTAGAATACCAAAACATCCGAAAACACTCGAAATGTATCAAAATGATAAAAATATCACAAATAAGTGTTTTATGTGTTTTAAATGCAAAAATTCCAAAATCGGATGAAAAACATATCAAGTTTGCATAATTGCGCGCTTTAGTCCCCAAGTTTCAAAAGTTGTCAAATCTAGTCCACGGAATCCAAAAATATGGAGTTTTATCATTCAAGGTCCTTGAAATATTCTAAATTGTTAAAATGGTCCTTGAATGAATCTTTGGTCAAATGGCGAAAAGGTCCTTAAAGTTTGAAAATGACAAATATAGTCCTTGGATATTTAAAATGGAAAATAATCAAATATGGTCCTTGTACTATTAAAGTTTGTCAAGATTTGTCCTTATTATAACTTTGGAGAAATTCCAATTTCATCCTCAAGATTCAAACAAATTACATGAATGGTCCTTGTATTAATAACAAAACCAAATGGACCACTTTTGTATTTTACCCCAACCAAAACCCCAAAGGACCCCTGTCATTATCCACTTGACCCCCATTTTGAACCCCACTTATTAATATCTCGGTCAAACGGTGAAACCCAGCCCGAAAACCAAGTGTTCTTGTACATCGTTCTCACCCAACACTGTAAAACCAAAACTACCTTCCACCTCCATGGTTTCACCACCTTTCCACCTGTTCTCCAGCTCCTTACCCACCCCCCTCCACCTCCACATCCTCCTAAACTTCTTTAAATGCAAATAACCTGCTCAAGACTTTTTCCCGCCACCCAGCTCAAAAGTTGTTTATATTTAGTTATTTAGTAAGTTTGTAAAGAAAATCCAAAAAGAAAATAAAATCAAAAAGACATTTGGATTCGAACCACAGCCACCCAACTCACCACACCACACACATACCATCGCCCTTGGGTCTTTGTTGGTTACTCTTTGCAAAATTCAATATATAACTTTGTTTTGTCTATTTAAGCTTATCGTATTATTTAGCTTATTTCTAGCTTATTAAATTAAGCTATCACACCTTTTATATTTTTCTTAGCTTGGTATTGTCATAAAGTATTTTATAAAAAAGTTTTAGAATTTTCTGAATAGTTTTAGTATTTTTAATCATTTAATTAGTCTAAAATAGTATTTAATTCATAATAAAAAATATAAAAGTCAAAAAAATATAAATCTTTTTTCTAAAATTTTCTTTTGTCATATAGTAAGTAAGAAAATTGTTTTCACACTTGTAGGACTTTTATTTTACAAATTTTACGTTTTTTCTTACGCACTCGCGTAATTTTTACATATAACACGCGTTTTCATTATAGGTCACGTTTTTAGATAATTTAGGTTTACGCTTTAATTAAAATAGTTTATTTAAGTTATTTTGTTTTATAAATCAAGAAAACATTATTTTAAAAAAGTGATAAGCGTTTATTTAATATAATTTAGCTTTTAATTTTCTTTAATTTGCATTTAAGCCCCTATAATTTACAAAACTTTTTCTTTAGGTATAAATATTCCAAAATCCTTCTTGATCATTATCCTTAGTGATCATTCGACATCGAAAGTGTTGAACACCATTAATCCTCCGTGGGACTTAACGACTGAGGTAACACTATACTTCCGATCTTAATTGCATTGTTTACAGTCGTTTGAAGTTTATTACGGTTGACCATTCACAAGTGGTTAGCTTGTGTGATAAACTTGACGGTTTGGACTCAATCAATAGACAACACATTGTTTATCTACGAGACAAAACAAGATTTGATACTAGTCCAAGTATATGTCGATGACATCATCTTTGGCTCAACAAACTACACTCTTTGCAAAGCAGTTTGAAAAGCGATGACAAAAGTTTGAAATGAGCATGATGGGTGAACTACATACTTTCTTGGACTACAAATCGTGCAACTGATAAAGGAATCTCCATCTGTCAAGAGAAATACACGTAAATCTCTTGAAGAAGTATGAGATATTTGATATGCCTCATTGAAGACACCAATGGTCCATCCTAACAACCTTGGACCCGATCTCACCGGCAATCGATCAATCAAACCCATTTCGGGGATTGTTGGCTCACTAATGTATCTAACTGCTTCCGGACGGACATACAATTCTCGATCATCTAATAGCAAGATATCGGTCAATCAAAGAATCCCATCTCACCGACCAAAAGAATACTCGAGATACCTAAAGGGAACTCCAAGCCTTGGACACTACTATCCAAAGTGCTCGGGGTTTGATCTCAAAGGATATTCGACTCGATTATGCTCACGCAACATGGATGTAAAAGTACCTCGAAAGCTCAATTTCTTGGAGGAAAAGCGGTTTGTTGGAGTGCTAAAAGCAACAATCGGTGGCTATGTCTTGGTGAAGGCGAGTATGTAGTTGCCGCGGTGTTGTGCCAATGTCTTATGGATGAAAAGTCAACTCGGTGACTATGACATCCATTACAAAATAGTACCCATCTTACGTGATAACACCGGTGCTATTGCAATCTCCAACAACCCCGTCGCTTCACCAAAGACCAAACACATTGATATCGGATATCATTTTATCGGGGACCACATAATGAAAGGAGACATAGAGCTTCATTTCATCCCTACCGAATATCAACTTCGATATCTTCACAAACCCTTAGATGAACCTACCTTGAGATCGAAGTCGAATTGGGAATGCTAGATATTGAAAGTCAGCAGCCTAAAAACCAATCCCAATCTCAGTAAGTTTTCTCTGAAATGGTTCATCCTCCCTGAACAAAACCCCTTAACAACCCTCTCACTGAATGTTTAAGACTCATTCAGGGACCCTGACTTTAGATATTGAGCATTGAATGAGTAACTAAATGCACCAAGTATCAGTTACTTAAATATCCTAGGTTGGTAAACACACTAATTTAATATAGGAATATATGTCTCTTTATCTTACTGTCATCAAAGTCAAGGGTCTTTCAACATCTTACCTCATCCCACTTGGCATTAAATGCCTCATCTCACATGAAATATCTTATGAATATTTTATTACTGCAGAATGCACTTTTACTGTGCACTGCAACTGTTCCCTTGAAAAGCGGGAAATTACTGCGGGTAGTGGAGTGGTGGCATTAAATGAGGAGATTCAAAATGTTTTCATAAAATGACTTTACAAATCCTCATTTATACAAGATTTACCCCTCTCACCACTCTATAAATACCCTCTTCTAAACATCATAAACACACACAAATAATTTTCTGAAACTAAACTCTGTCAAAATCCTTTCTCAAACCCAGAAAATTTGTGTGTTCTTCAAAATCATCAACCTGTTTTAACAAAAATCTTCTGTAACAAATTTATAAAGGTTTTCATCACAACACTTAGAGACTCAAAACACCTTGATTGTTCTTGTCAAAAAATCTTTCAAAACTTTTTATTCAATCGCCCACTAAAAAGGCCTTTACTCGGTCCCCATCAATTGCATACCAAAACCTCCTCGGGGATTTTGGGCTACGGCAATAGCCTATGACCCGTCACCCTCAACCGATGAGGTGACCTCAGACCCTCGTGAGTATCTCATCAAATTCAAGATGTTTAATGGGAAAGATGGTCACCACGGACTATAAAACTTTTGTACTTCAACAGGTTAGACTATAATAATGGAGTCTATGTTGCCCATCTGAACCCTTCACGCTTTAGGATGGGTTAAAACGATGTTGCAAAAAAGGTCTACAAGGCGATTAATCACCGATTAGGTGCTCTTCGGCCACCGATTTTGCCGATTTTCGTAAATCGTTCAAACAAATCGATCAACCATGGTCAACGGCGGTTAACGATGGTCAAACTTGCCGTAAACTTGTAAATCTTGTTGAAATAGCCTAAACTCGTAGTAAATAAGTTTTAATCACCTATAGTCATTGTTTATATCTATTACATGATGTTTTCAATGAAAATCTTGCAGGAATACCAAAACTACACAGTAAATACCCAAAAGCTTGCCAAAATGCCAATACGATTTATCAACGATTTACTATTTTTGCAACCTTGAACAAATGTAATCACTTATAGTCATTGTTTATATCTATTACAAGATGTTTTTAAGGAAAATCTTTTGGGAATACCCAAACCCTTTAGAAATACCTAAAATTTGCCAAAATGCCAATCGATTAATCACCGATTAATCCCGCCTAAAGCGATTACAAGCTGTGGGAAATTCGGACCTCACCACCGATTCACGATTTTGCAACCTTGGTTAAAACAAATTGTTTTGGATCTAAAATTTTGGACGGGACCCACACACCAAGAACTCATTTCCGTGGCTTGGAGAATCCTATTCACATTTGTGATTCGGGGTTCGGCGGGGAACCACTCATCCACTGAACAAGTTAACTCTATTCGATTGATGATGGCTTATAACTTGATGAACGGGGTCATTGTCGACATTGGGAGATCATTTACGTGATCTAGTATCAAACTCTTGAGCAAAACTAGGACGAATCGCTTCGTATCCTAGATTTGTCTCATGTGCTTTACAAGTGTTCTTGGGTTGCAATTATCCTCGAGAATTTAAATACACTGCACTCGTGTCTGAGTCAATCAAATTTTCAAAGGACCCATCCCAGTCATCGATATTGAATTGGCGGCCTATATGGTTGTTGTAAACAACCAAAGGGACTCGATGTCTCCGGACCTGCTCCTAAAAAGCAGAAGGGAAGTCTCAGGTGGGACTAAGACCAAACCCAAGTTTCAGCGCTTGAGGCTTCGAGCCTGCCTCAAAAGGCAAAAAAGCCCAGGCGATCTGCCACCTGTTGGTGACCAAAGCGACATCCACCCGGTGACAACGAAGGACAACGATACATCACGGTCGGTGCCCTTGGTCCCAACTACTACTCCCCAAGATCCAGAGAGGAAACATACAACCACCTGGTGGGAGCGCCTTCCCACTGCCCAAGGATGACATTCGCAAATCACGACTTTTGTTGAGGGCCAAGCGAATGATCCCAAAGACTCGGAGGGAACTTAAACCACCGATAGGGATCTCACCGCCATCGCTTCTAGGGATAGCACGGAAAACCCATCGCTTGAAGGAGCAACGAGGGACAAAGACTCGAGAGGATTAATACCACCGATATGGAACCCATCACCACCCGGTTTCTTGACAGTTCTTGAGGTCAATGAAATACTTTTCTTTGATGAAGAACAAGTGAAAGTGAAGATGAAATTCTATCGGCGGGAGAAAAGTGGACGCGATGTTCAAAGCGAACAAGAGCATCACCTAATCCACAAGAGCCTAAAGAGTCACCTTTCCACTGAAGACAATGACTCGACTCTTACGCATCTTCTGTCTCGAAGAATTTAAAGTTTGATAACACTCTTCCACCGGCGGAGGTAACTAGTCATGTGGATTACTAAAGCTTCAAGGAAGTTATATTCGGAGTTCTTGAAACATTATGGGATCAACATTGAAGGCTGCGCCGCCTATCGCGATCTAAAGTCTGATGTGCTCACCTTCAATGCCAACACTGATGAACACATGGATCTCATGTACCAACATCTACATAGATTGGATGAAAACCTGGTCAAATTTCTCAAGCATCTTCATACTTGTGGTGTTACAATAGATGAAATTAGGGACGCGGTCAAAGAAGACCCAACACTCAACTCTAAAGTGCTGGAGGCTACTGAGGCTTACTTGAAGAATTCCTCAGACCTCACTGAACTAATCAACATGCTAAAGTCCGCCAATGTTCGGGTCTTGGTCTTGATTCGGCCTCTTCAGAAACACTAGGTTCGTTGGATGCTCGGTGACCACTTTGGCTAAGGCATCATCTTCAATGGCTTGGAATCTTGGGCCAAGAATGACTGCCTTGTAACTCTCTCAGTACTACGGATGAAAAGGCACCGATCTTCAAAAGATACAACGGACATCAAGGCTATGGTCACCGAGATCTATCAAGCCTTCAAAGGTCGAGCCACCCAACTCCCCAATGATTCGAGGAAACTCTTGCTCTTACTCATGTTGCAGCAGGGGTTGAGGGAGAAGACCCATCAAGAGACTTCTCTCACACTAAGGGGAGCTCAACAACCTCAGAACACCTATTTCATCACTCCCCGGTTTCAACAACACCCATCTCATCGGTCCCACCACAACAACAACAACACCGACGGTTGCACCTATCATGAAAACAACAACACCATTGGTAGCATCATCTTCCTCGGGCCAGACAAATGAAAGGCAATAATGCAAACACCGAGCACGAGAAGATCCCACATGATTGGCAACATCCAGTACCGCTCACCCACAACAACTAAGTGCCTATCGGCTAAGGAAGAAAGGAGGAAGAAACTAAATGAGGAAGAAAGAAAGAAAAGAAGCACTAGTACAAGTTGTTCTTGAGGAAGTCGAGAACATAGGAATTGATCCTAAGAAGCTTGAAAAGGTCATGATGAAGTTCAAGGATGCTCGAGCTACTAAAATGGTGAAATGAAAAGAGATTGGAAGAAAAGAACAAGAGAGTTGCGCCATCGGGTAAGAAAGAATTGACCACTGGCGGTCAATGACAAGCGTAGGTGCTGAGAAAATCATCGATATCGAATCACCCCCAAGTCCAAACCGGCAATGAATGTCTACATGGGGATGATAAAACACACTTCGAGGTCCATGATCCCTAAAATTCACTAACTTTGGGATCTTGAACTCGATGAGCTTGGTCCTATCATTGAAA
Organism: Chrysanthemum lavandulifolium; assembly: GCA_022545495.1. Classification (NCBI taxonomy): domain Eukaryota; kingdom Viridiplantae; phylum Streptophyta; class Magnoliopsida; order Asterales; family Asteraceae; genus Chrysanthemum; species Chrysanthemum lavandulifolium. The sequence goes on from CM040243.1 coordinate 115,379,920, forward strand.
AGAAGCGTAATATGGTGGTTAAGGAGGCGATGAAAAGGCTTAGCAAAGGTATGAAAGACCGGGAAGCACCAAAGAATACTAGGGATTGACTTTAATCGCACCTCAAGGATCTCAACCTCAATCATCATAGAGCAAATGAAAGAGGGTTGAGTTCCAGCCTGAGATCAAAGTGCCTGGACTGGAATGTAATAGGGAGCTACCTGAAGGTGTGAAGTTTGTTAACTGTCTTGTGATTGAAAAGCCAGAAAGAGGACTGTTCTTCATTGATGTCGATGGAACCCCAGCATTCCAAAGGTGGAGTGACATTGATCAGGCAGGTGTGGCTACAATGTTGAGCTACATACCAGTGGCCTCTCAAATTCATACTCCTGCAAATGTCAAGTTCTGTGCTAACTTAAACGCTAAGATAGGAGAGCATCCTGACATGGAAACACTCATCACAAAGAAAGTCAAGCTTGAAGCACTGGGGATCCATCTTGATTGACATCATTATCATTTATCTTTTGTACTAGTGATAGGAACTATGTAATTGATCAATAAACGATGTATGTTTTTGTTAAAATATTCAGTGTTCCTTATTATGTTCACTAGTACATTCAGTGTAAGAAGAAGCCAATTGCTTACTTACACTGATCAAACACTTAGGCTATTTGTATATCCAAATATGGAGAGACTGTTGGGTTTAGTAAATACTCAAACCCCTTAAGTCTAGGATTTGAATAGAAAATACCCTAAGTGTTTAGACCATTAAACACTAACGGTCACCGATTGCATAGTCTCTCGGTGAGCCATCTTGATTACTCAAGAAGAGGCTAAGAAGAAGTCTCTCCACTTAGTAAGGCGGAACTTAAGGGGTGAAGATCGAGTCAAGAAGAAGATGGTGGATTCGTCGTGATGACAATAACTCACTGAATCCCTAAACTCCTCACCAACTACATTCATTGAAGACAAATCAAGTAGAAGATCAAGGCAATGAAGGCGAAGAATGAGCGGGATAAGGCGGGACAAGTTTGAATCGAGATAAGACGAAGTCCTTATCAACAAAAGTTAACTTTCCCGAATGGCAAACTATCGTGCTCGGTGTCATCAACGACTTATGGAAAGCAAACCTTGTCTCTTATTTAATATAGTCTTTAAATAAGAGACAAAATACATCGATATTTTGTCTTACGTAAAATGTCGATTTGTCACTTAGGATAAAGTTAATACTCATACTTGTATAAATAGCATAAGAGATGGAGTGAAGATTTAAGCTTGTGAATTGTAAAACACACACAAGCCATCTTTTACTCCTCCAAATAACTCGGTCCCACGAGATAACTCAATGGTTCCATAGTAGTTGTGCTCGGACTTAGCTTCGAGCTTAGTGAGGAGTACCAACCCTTTGTCATTTTAATCCCAAGTACTATTCCGCAAGTACTTTGGTAATGTATTATTTTTGATTGATTTCTAATAAAGAATATTATGTTGAAAATTTATCAGTGTGTTTTACTTACATCTTACTTCAGTCATTGATTCACTATTATCTGTTTTTAATACTTAACTGTTTTATACGATAGTAAATAGGGAACAACAGATAGAAATGACACAACCGATTTATAGTGGTTCGGCTACAAGGACACCTTCCTTGCCCTACTCCACTCCTCCAGTCACCTACTCGAGAGTTTAAGCACTATGTCAACAAGCTCCTTTAAATTGGCGGAGAAGCCTCACAACGTCGCTTACACTTTTTCCGTACAAAGCTAAATACCGAGTCCTTAACACGGAGGACCAAACCAAAACAGCTATAACACAACAACTATGTGAAATATGAAATACAAGATCTTGCTACAGAAATCTTGTGGAGGAACTAATCAATCAATGACCCCTTGCTTGGATGACTTGTAGTGTCTCGTGATCTCACATTTGAGAAGGACCTATATGAGAATCACAAAAAAATAAAAGAAGAACTACTATATAGATCAAGAGATATAAGATTAGAAGAGAGAAGTAATATATGAGAGAGTTTGTAAGAAGATGGGTGAGTTACAATGAAGAAATGGCTCACTATTTATAGGCAAAAAATCACTACTGTTCCCCGGATCCCACGGATCCCTTACATGAGGTATCCGTCCAGTGTAAACTGAGGGATCCGTAGGACGCTCCTCCTATTTGGGTTATGGGTTATGGACTTTGGATCATGGGTATCCAAATAGATACAATGTATCTAGAAGATGCAATGCATCTAGTCAATGGATCATGGGTTAGCTCTATGGGTTATGGATATGCTCCATGGGTATGGGTCATGGGTTATGGTTTTTACCCATCCTAATAAACTTATTACAACAAATGAATTATTACAACAATTTATGTTAAATGATTATATATGTAAATGCTTTACAAAAATAACATGTATCCTTATAATTTTACTTATGATAACTTTATATTTGTTATCAACAAAACACAAAGAGATCGTTAAATATGAATAAACGTTTTTACGATTTATTTGTATTAACAATCTCCCCCTTTATGTTGATGACAAAACATAATGTTATGATGAGTAAAACTTAAGATTAGATGTATATTTTGAAAGCATGAGTTTTACTTCTTCTCCCCCTTTTGTCAAAACAAAAAGCGAACCTAACGAAGAAATAAAGTGTGGAAAAAATAGTATAATCCACGAAGCACTAACTCCCCCTTGACGGTAGCTCCCCCTAAAATAGGGCATCAAGTGAGAAAATAAAATACCTACAAAGAAAAAGTTAGTAGTAACAGGCAATATAATCTTGTAATTGACAAGAAACAAGGTGGAGAACCAAGATATGTAAACAAAGCCTTGTAATAAAAAGACAAAGTGTAGTAGTATATAGGCCACATACAAACATGTAAAAATTAAGAATAAGGTTTGTCCTTTAAAATGACACAAAAGAAAAAAATAGAGAAAATAGTAATATCATTCATTCCATGCTTGCATAAGGTTAATTATGGAAGTTTTGGTGAGTGATGATGTTGATACGATCAAGGATATGGTTAAGTATGAATCGCATCTCGTCCCTAATTTCCATTGCAAGTTCCCTAGTGGATTGGCAATGTTCACAATGTAAATGATGTGGGTATTGTGTGCGGATGGTTTCCGGGTAAGTTAGATTTGTGGAAGGCGGAATATGTGGTGGAAAAGTTGGAAAATATGGATCAAAGTCCATTATGTTGGTAATTGGTGGAATATATGAACCTAGATATTGTTGTAAGATAATGGGAGCTAAAGGTGGTGAAGTTGCAAGATCTTTGTAAAGTGTGTTTAGAGAAGTTGGTGGTGTTAAAAATACTAGTTCTTTTGGGTTGGAAGTTTGTTCAAATGATGTGGGTGGTGAACTAGACACGGGTAGTTGGGTTGTTTTGGAGTCTTAAGAAGTTCTGATAGGGTGATCTTAGGTGGAGACTTGATAGGTGATGGTGGTGATGTGCTTGTTGGAGATGATGGGGGTGATACAATGGAATCATTTGGTGGGGAATGAATAGGTGGTGATGAACTTTGTGACAATGGTTTGGCTAAACAACAAGGTCGGATGCTAATCCATGCAGTTTTTCTAGATTTGGGTGGTGGCACTACGGAAGGTGGTAGGATAAAGTTTTGGATTTCTTGAAGAGGATTGTTTGCACTAGGTGACTCATCAATGTTGGAAGATCTTTTGGATGACATGATGATGATTGTTTGTGAGGTTGAGAGTGATGGATATGCAAGCATTTTGGGAACCTTATTTATAGAGAAAATAGTGCATTGTAATAAATGTTAGACCCAAAATTTGGACTAAAATATAATGATTAGATATGAATTTAAGGCATGTGATCATGAGAACACAGGCATTAAGTAACATACTCATTAGTGAAAGAGGTAAAATGATGAAAATATGAAGGTTTATAGCCAAAGTGAGAAAAATAAAAGAGAAATTCAGCTTCTGTCCCACGGATCCGTTCCTTGAGGGAACCGTCCAGCGTTAATGTTGGGATCCATGGTACTGGTGACTCAGGCAGCTCAAATCTTTCCTTTTGGAAACATTTGTGCCTAGTGTGTGCCTATATGCAATTTGGAGTTGCGATTATCTCGACTCCTAAAAAGAAAAGAAAATAAACTAGAAGTGAAAAAGCATATTATTATGTGAGATAACCTGAGTGCTCCTTAATTCATTGTTGCTTAAATGAATGTAGCCGAAAACACATATTAGTTATGTGTTCCTTTAGCATTCAAAAGACATGAGATGCAATGAAAACTTGTTTTACTTTGTATTAATAATGAAAAAGGTTTGTCCTAGACGTGAGAATATCGTTAGAAAATGATACGGGGAGAAGTATTCTTTTGGAGAACATTTCAAAAAGTTTCTTGAAAACAAAAGGTTATTGTTACTTTTGAAAGGGTACAAGACAATATATTCTGAGTTTTGAAAATCCTCATATTGTTTGTAAGTTGTGTGTGAAATAGAGATCCTAGACTCAAAAAATAAGGAAGGCTAATGTTTACATACCTTGTAGAGTTGAGAAACAAATTACAATGATTGTTCCATGAGACCAAGACCAAGACAAAGTAAGTTGAATTGTTCCCGCTTCAACAGTTTGGTGAGGACGTCGGCTATATTGTCTTCGGATGCTACCTTCTCAATATAAATGTTCCCCTTTTGAACATTATCTCTTAAGAAGTGTTGACGAATCTCTATGTTCTTGGTGCGAGAGTGCAACACCAGATTCTTGCTTAAGTCAATAGCACCTTTGTTGTCGCATAAAATGGCTATGTCACTTAGATGAATGTCGTAGTCAACTAACGCTTGTTTCATCCATAGTACTTGTTGGCATGCTTTGCTGGCGGAGACATATTCGGCTTCGGTTGTTGATATAGCCAATTCCGTTTGCTTCTTCGAGAACCAAGATGTTAAACAACATCCCATAAAGGTACATACACCACTTGTACTCTTTCGGTCAACATAATCACCTGCATGGTCAGAATCCGCATATACAATAGGTTCTATCCCCGTTCCCTTAGGATACCATAATCCTAATTGAGTCGTACCCTTAATGTGTCTAAATATTCTTTTGACCGCTTCTAGATGTGATGTTTTAGGGTTTTCTTGAAACCTAGCACATAGACAAACACTAAACATGATATCCGACTGACTAGCCGTAAGATAGAGAAGACTACCAATCATGCCACGGTATTTTGTGTTATCAACAGATTCACCGTCTTCATCTCTTGTTAGTTTAGTATCGGATGACATTGGTGTTCTTATGGGTTTTAACTCTTCTAAACCAAATTTCTTTAACATTTCTTTTATGTATTTGGATTGATTAAAGAAGATACCATTTTCTAGTTGTTTGATTTGTAGACCGAGAAAGAAACTTAGTTCTCCCATCATACTCATTTCAAACTCATCATGCATGATTTTTGAGAAATCATCACACATGTCTTGACAAGTTGATCCGAAATAATATCGTCCACGTATATTTGAACAATAATTATATGTGATTCTTTTTCTTAGTGAAAAGTGTATTATCAACTAACCCCATGGTGTAGTTGTTTTTGATTAAAAATGATTTGAGTCTATCATACCAAGCTTTTGGGGCTTGTTTAAAACCGTAAAGAGCTTTCTTTAATTTATACACGTGTTTAGGTTTTTCGAAATCGATAAAGCCTGGAGGTTGAGCTACATAAACTTTTTCATTAATAAAGCCATTTAGAAAAGCACTTTTAACATCCATTTGAAAAAGCTTAAGATCATTAGCACAAGCATAAGCAAGAAGTATTCTTATAGACTCTAATCTAGCCACGGGAGCATAGGTCTCATCAAAGTCTATGTCTTCTTGTTGATTATACCCTTGGGCAACGAGTCTAGCTTTGTTTCTAGATACTATACCGTTTGCATCTAACTTGTTTTTATATACCCATTTAGTTCTGATTATGATTTGGTTATTAGGTGGATGGACAAGTGTCCAAAAATCGTTAGAAACAAATTGATTTAACTCTTCTTGCATAGCCATTACCCAACTTTCATCTTTTATGGCTTTTTGTGTATTTTTAGGTTCTATGGTTGAGACAAAACAAAATAAACTACTTTGGTTTTGGACTTGGGATCTTAAGGTTCTTTCATTTAACTTTCCTATGACCTTATCTACGGGGTGATCTTTGGACTCTTTAATATTGATGATTTCATTTTTTAATGGTTCATGTTCTTTGTTTATATTTACCTTGATTTCTATGGCTTCACTTTCGATTATCTCGTCATCGACAAGAGGTTGGGTAGGTTTAGGTGGACTTTCTTCAAACTTTACGTTTAATGACACTTCAACCTTCATTGTTTCTTTATTTAATATAACATAAGCTTTACTATTGGGAGAGTAACCTAAGAAGATACCTTCGATTGATATAGGATCAAATTTATTTAGGTAATCTTTAGTGTTAAGTAGGAAACATTTGCTACCAAAGACTCTAAAATGTACTAACGCAGGCTTTTTGCCTCGAAGTAACTCGTATGGAGTTTTACCTAAGAATGGTCTAATTAAAACTTGGTTAAGTATGTAGGTTGATGTGTCAACGGCATTGCACCAAAATATTTTAGGAATAGATTCCTCATTAATCATGGTGCAACTCATTTCTTGTAGGGTTCTATTTTTCCTTTCAACTACCCCATTTGATTGTGGAGTGCGAGGATCCGAGAAATTGTGAGTAATACCATTAGCGTCACAAAAATCTCCAAATTGCACTTCATTATCAAATTCCCTACCATGATTCGTTCTAATAGACACTATAGGACTTCCTAATTGTCTTTGGATTTTCTTACTTAATATTTCAAAGTAGTCGAACGTTTCAGTTTTAATCTTTAAAAATTTAGTCCATGTGTACCTAGAGTAATCATACACTATGACCAAAGTATAGTAGTTACCTCCATAATTTTGAATAGCGGATGGACCAAACAAATCCATGTGAAGAAATTCTAGACACTTAGTAGTAGAGACCATATTTTTAGCTTTGTGACTAGCATAGACTTGCTTTCTTACGTTACAAGCATCACAAAAATGATGTTTGTATTTTAATTTTGGTAGATCTCTTACTATTTCTTTAGATGATAGCAATTGAAGAAGTCGCATATTGGCGTGACCTAATCTTCGATGCCATAAGGTCGAAGTATCATCCATAGAAGTAAGACAAAGTTTGTCTTTAGGTTCATTACCGATTTTAATGACATAGACTCCATGTTTTCTAATGTCTCTTCCTATAGTGATACTTGTTTTCAATATTGTACTCGGTTTCACTAAAAAGTACGTTACACTTTTATCACATATTTGTCCTATACTTAAAGGTTGAAGTTTAGGTTTTCTACGTGACACACATCGTTAATGGTTAAAGATTTATGAGAAATTGTACCTTCTTGATGAGGATTACGATGCGTGTTTCTTGACTGATTTTAATATTTATAAAGTCTCGTTATACCTATGGTCACCCTAATGCACTAACGGCAGGTACACCGGTCGCGTGTAGTGTAGTATTCGGTAAAGCCGAGGTCGTCCCAAGAGCTATGTGTGTTGGATTATTACTAAGTCTAGGTGTCATGATTTTAAATATGATTTCGATAAGGAATTAATTGTTAAACTACTAAAGCGTATAAAAGCAAATAAAGGCAAAGGATAAATCAATAGAGGAGAGTGGTGCTAACCTAGTTATTCCTCCTAGCTAGTTATGTCTACGCTCTACTTACTTCCAATTACTTGTGGGGTCAAAGTCGAGAGGACAACATTTGGTCAATTCGCCTAACCTATCAAAGAAAGATGCCACCACAGAGAAGTCGTGTCCCTCATAAGTCTTGTTGTTCATGGTCCCTAAGCCAAGTCATTAAGTACCGCTACATGCTAGATTTATAATAGTGAGTGCCCAGGCGTTAGCAACTTAAACACTCACCCCTAATTCTTAAGTTCATCCAAACGGTAGGTGATCGTTGGTCAAATCGCACAAGTAGAAAGGGTGTTAGTTGGTCATATCTTACCCTTCCCGCCTTAGTCCGCTCACCTAGGGTCGTTGGTCATATCTCCTAGGCAATTGGCCTCACCGCCATTCAAAACTACCAAACAAGGGTAGCTACCAATAAACTATGCATGCATACACTTAGAAATAATTATACTAAGTAATGTAAACGCAAACAAAACAATTAAGGAATCATAACTAGGCCAACACCAAGAGGTGCTTAGCTCATATTAACCATACAAATCAATTCAATATTCAAAGTTACGAAATACATGAATCGAAAGTAAAGAAAAGATAAAATGCTAATGCTTATCGTGGGGAGTGATTTCTCCTTCGAGACAACTCCGATGCTCCTCTAGACCTGCCTTTGGCTTTTTCCCACGCTCGTTGTTGTTGTGTGTGGAATGGGATGATTAGAAATGCCGAATTTGTGGGGTATTTATAGGCCGATCCGGGTTACGGCGTAACTAATATAAGAGTTACGCCGTAACCATCAATTCCTTCGTATTTTGCACTAGATCTGCGGTTACGACGTAACCTTATTAGTGGTTACGCCGTAGTCTTCAATATACTTGGTTACGCCCGTAGTTGATGGAATAGTTACGGCGTAGTTATCGCCACGTGGAACCTCATTTGACCTAATATAGTTACGTCGTAGCCTTTTGGGAGAGTTACGCCGAACCTTTCGATGAGTTGGTTTTCGAGTCACGCTTTAGTTACTACGTAATGAGAGATGAGTTACGCCGTAACTTCTTCAAAGTCAAGATACTATGATAAATCTTTGATATTTCTCCAATTCGCCTCTTTAGCTCCAATGCTCGTAATTTACCTAAAAGTGGAAAACAATGGAAAACAAGCGTAAATCCATATAAATGATATAAATTACAAGCATTATCTGGGAAATTGACACTTAATATTCGTGACTATTTGATGTTATCAAATATCCCCCACTTGAACTCTACTTGCCCTCAAGTAGACCTTATTAGAAAGATTCCTAAAAGATATCTCCCAAAACCCGAAAATATAAGTTTACAAACCTTATGCTAGAATAAAACAAAGCCGAACACCTCACTAAATGGGAACGAAACACTCAAATCTCTCAACTATTCTAAGTGTCAATTTCGGGTGATCACCAATCGCATACCATAGCATGTATTCTATCATAAGCTTGGCGGTTACACAAATCTCCACCACTAGAGTTAAGGGCTAAACAATTCTCAAGGCAATATGGGTAGACACGACAAAGGTTATGGGTGACTCGTCATTACTAACATGTCATTTCAAGTGGACAAAATCAATGATACATGACCAAATCCATGGCCAAGACACCAAAGATTGCTCATTGCATCACCTAGACATGCTTCATGACTAAAGGGTAGGATAAGACATGGGATATATAAATGGTGTAAAATAAAAAACAAGGTGTAGTCTAAATCTATAACCAAGTCATCACCACTTACCGTCCGCCCAAAGTTCAAGCTTTGAAGTCAAGAAACCGGATCATGAAATACTAGGTAGATGTGTCATTAGAGGACGCCGTGATGGGCACACTACCTTTTCTCCAACTGCTGGCATAATTACCAACTCCAATCTTCGAATGTGACCGAGGTGGCCTCGATACTAAATCTATAAAGCTCATAACATAGTGCTTATAACATCGCACTTTACAATAACTAAATAACATAACAACTATATATATATATATATATATATATATATATATATTTATTCAACATAACAATGATAACTAAACATAATATCCCCCACTTGAGATGAACAATGGGAATTGGGGGTCTTCAATGATCTTCGTGAATATGTCGTCGACGAAAGTGTGATTTCGAACCTTTCCACTTGAACCTTGAACTTAGGCAAATGATGACTTCCCAATCACAAATAAAGACTACATGGTAGGCTAAGGTGTAAGGTGTATCGAAACAATATATTGGGTTAACAAAATGAAAGGAATGGCTCGGATGGGTGTATCTAGGGTATATTGCACTAAAGGTGAGTGCAACAAAAGGGTTTCACATGGGGTCGAGAAGTCGAGGTGACTAATCGATAGACACACAATGGTAGGCTATTTGGGTGATAATCCTATAATATTGCCTTCTAAAACCGAAAAGTCCAAATACATCGAGCTAACTCAACATACCTCGCCTATGGTCTCGAAATGATGCAAAGGCCAAGTTCTAAAGTTTACAAGCTACCGCAGACACTCATAATTTGGTGGATTTGGGGTAAAATATTGGAAACGGATAAGGCTAATCTCACCATAATATATCAAGGGTTGTATGTGCTCGGCTAAGGTCTAATCTAGTTAGGTTAAGAAAAACATGTCAAAATTTTAAAATGGCATAATTTTTCAAAATAAACTAGAAAACGAGGGCAAAATAATGTTCAAGAGATAATTCTACTCCGTCCCCCACTTGAATTGTACAAAGTCCCTTTGTACTAAGCATTAAATAAAGGTGAAGAGAAAAGTAGAATTAGAGCGAGAACTTCCTCAAATTTGCTCCAAAAAGAAAGAAGGCCCACGAAAAGAGACGTGCCTTCAGATAAGCATCATGAACAAACTTCAATCCCCGAAATCACACTACCGACAAGCATAATTCTAAAAAGAAAAAAAAAAATGAAAATGAAAACAAACCTAACTCACTTTCAGAGGAATCACGGTTGCATTTAGCATATGCAACAAAGTTTTAAACCACTTGGTGTCCCAAGTGGACGAGTGAAGTCTCGTGAGGGTTTACAGGAACACACCCACAAAGTTCATTTAAAATACTAATACAAGGTTATTGTGTTTTAAAATGAAAGAATTAGCAGAGGAAGGTTACGTCAGAACTCTTTGAGGAGTTACGCCAGAATCGCAAAACCCGACATAAGTCGCAAAGCGAGTGGTTACTGGCGTAACCACGAGATGGTATTACGCCGTAATTGGTAATGCGTCCATAATTTTACCGTCAAGAAAGGTTGGTTACGCATAATCACATAGATGAGTTACGCCAGAACTATGGTCGATCAACAAACCAAAGCAGAATTACTTCCTTGTTTCCGCAAAATGGTTAGAAAACACAAAACCCTGCTGTAAATGGAAATAAAACAAAAGAAAGGGATAATTCGGGTTGTCTCCTAAAGAGCACTTTTCTTTATTTACGAGTCTTTTGTTAGACTCAGAGTCATGGGCTCTATGGGGCTTTGGACTTGCCCGACTTCCTCCATGTCATTTTTATTTGAAGAAGGTGGTCCCAAACATGTGGAGAAATAAACCGAGTCATGGTGTATCTTTTTCGCATAAAATTAGCTTGTGCCCATTCGCAACGAAATTTAGCCTCTTCGTCCCATTTTATTTTAACATATCCAAACTTTACTCAGAACCAATTTTCAAATGAGATCCCCGTATCCAACTTTGCTTCTCTTATCTTCATCAAAACATGCCCATTCCTTGCGCTTGAGCCATTTAGGTTCGTGGAATTCTCCTCCATCGCAGATCTTGCGATTGGGGTTGCATGTAGGCCATGCCATGGTGTAGTCATCAGACATGATAGCAGGTTCACAAAAATGAATGGTCCAATCAATCTTGGTGAACCATTCGCTAAAAACATTATGCCCTTGTAACCACTTTTTCCTGATAAGCTTTTCGTCTTCCCGGCACCACCAAACTTCCGCAGCCTCTTTAATCATTTAAATCAGATGTTGTCCTCCTCCATTGCATCGTTTTTGAAAAGGAGAACACGTGGGCAATGTTACCTTGGTCCCATCAATTAAACAAGTATCGAGCACAACAAAGGAAGTTTTCCGTAACAACATAACGGGCATGTAATGTGGGATCTCTTCCTCATTGCTTTCATCGTCACTCGATTCGGTCCCATGTGAATGGCTAAAATATAAAGGTGGGAACCTATCGGAATCATCTAATTCAATCCTTGGTGAATCTTCAGTTGTAACAATTTTATTCGGTTCAAGGCATAAAGTTTTGTCCAATTTAAACACCACTATATTGCCATAGTATCCCTCGTAACATACAAATGAGTCAAGGAACGGCTTACCAAGAATCAAATGTTCCTTTTTGTTTTCCTCCATGTCGATGACTACAAATTCAGGTGCTGAAACAAATTTATCGACCTTGACACAAGTACCATTGTAATACCTAAAGGGGTAACCTTGGTGTCGATTTGTCAATTAATCGAGATATCCGATTCCCAAAGATGGATAATCTTAAGTTTTAAGAATATGGAAAGTGGCATGATGTTTATACAAGATCCAAAATCTACTACCCCAAGATATCAATACTCCCGATGTAACACGGAATGACTAACCCGCTTATGCTAATATCCTTAACTCGAAAATAAACCTGTGTCTATCCTCGATACGCCTCCTCGAATCATGGTTACGCCGTAACTCGTGGATATGGTTACGCATAACCTTACCTTCTTGTCGACAATCGTCTCCTCAAAATCACCGGTTGTGGATTTGCATTCCTCAATCACCTCCCGTGAATTATTGGCAAAACAAAGATTGCATTCCACCATGGGCTTGGGTTCATTAAGTTCAATGTCTTCTATCTCAAAGACCGAGTTTTTCTATCATTGCTTCAAGATTTTTATGGTTTCACGTGTTCGGAAAGATTTTTATTTGTGTTCTCTCGAAATCTCTTAACCATTTATCTTGTTTTTTTGTTTCGGGTCGAAATTTCGTAGGAATTTGTTTATTGTCTCTTCAAGATTGGGCTTTCTTTCTCCATAAGGCCCACGGTTATAATTTCCACGATACCACATTATTTCGATTATCTCCAGAAACGGTCGATTTTTCCATATTTTGCCTCTTCAATTATATTTTCTTCGTCAATGTGAGGACAATTTTTCGTGAGGTGTCCTCCTCCACGCTTTCACAACCCACTTGGATGGCATGAACGGTTTCTCCGACTTTCAAAGATATCTCGACTAAGATTTTCAATTTTACTAGCGATTGTCGCAATTCCATCAAAACTTCCGCATAGGTTTCTTTTACTCTCCGTCGTGCCATTTTTGAGAATGATCACCATTTTTGAATGGCTTCAATTGCAAGAGTAGGAGTCATGTTTGGGATAGGTCCTTGATAGTCCAACATATGTCTTGTAGTTACGTTGATTCCTTTGTAGAAGATGTTGACCTTTTGCTGGTTGTTTAGATCATGTGTAGGACATTTGTAAAGGAGATCGTTGTATCTATCCCAAGCTTGATATAATGTTTCATCGCCTTCTTGTTTAAAATTATGGATCTCCAAAAGTTGGTTAGAAATCTTTGACGGACAATATCTCTCGAATAAAGTGCTTTAAGTAGAGCTCAGTATTAATTGCCCCGCGGCAATCTTTCGATCCATCTTCCGCAGCCCAAGAAGAGTCATGGGGAATACCCTTAGCATAACAAAGATCATGAGACACGCCCGAATGTTGAAAAGGCTAGCGATGTATAGGACATTTTCAACGTGCTCATATGCATCTTCGCCCCTGCTTTCCGAAAAAGGGTTAGCACGAAGCTCCCTCATAAATTGGTCTTTGATTTCAAATGGACATCCGCTCCAATTGCCGGTCTTACGAGACCCGCCCTTGTTCCGCTCTTGTCAACGCCAAATATTCCTCAAGAGTGAGGTCATCGATGTTAACAACTTCCATGGTACCGAAAACTCGAATAATGATCGAGAGAATTATAGAAAAGTTTAAAAAAACGAAAATGAAAGACTTAATATTAATCCTAATATAACTCCCCAAGCAAGGCGCCAAAACTTGATGCGTGTTTTATCGACTGTGTTTTAATATTTATAAAGTCTCGTTATACCTATGGTTCTACCCTAATGCACTAACGGCAAGCAGTATCCGGTCCGTGTAGTGTAGTATTCTGTAAAGCCGAGGTCGTCCCAAGAGCTATGTGTGTTGGATTATTACTAAGTCTAGGTGTCATGATTTTAAATATGATTTCGATAAGGAATTAATTATTAAACTACTAAAGCGTATAAAAGCAAATAAAGGCAAAGGATAAATCAATAGAGGAGAGTGGTGCTAACCTAGTTATTCCTCCTAGCTAGTTATGTCTACGCCTACTTACTTCCAATTACTTCAGTGGGGTCAAAGTCGAGAGGACATCATTTGGTCAATTCGCCTAACCTATCGCAAAGATGCCACCACAAGAGAAGTCGTGTCCCTCATAAGTCTTGTTGTTCCCGGTCCCCTAAGCCAAGTCATTAAGTACCGCTACATGCTAGATTTATAATAGTGAGTGCCGGGCGTTAGCAACTTAAACACTCACCCCTAATTCTTAAGTTCATCCAAACGGTAGGTGATCGTTGGTCAAATCGCACAAGTAGAAAGGGTCGTCATTGGTCATATCTTACCCTTCCCATCTCAATCCGCTCACCTAGGGTCATTGGTCATATCTCCTAGGCAATTGGCCTCACCGCCATTCAAAACTACCAAACAAGGGTAGCTACCAATAAACTATGCATGCATACACTTAGAAATAATTATACTGGAAGTAATGTAAACGCAAACAAAACAATTATGAATCATAACTAGGCCAAGACCAAGAGGTGCTTAGCCGCTCATATTAACCATACAAATCAATTCAATATTCAAAGTTACGAAATACATGAATCGAAAGTAAAGAAAAGATAAAATGCTAATGCTTATCGTAGGGAGTGATTTCTCCTCGAGACAGCTCAGTATGCTCCTCTAGACCGCCTTTGGCTTTTTCCCATTCTCCGGTTGTTGTGTGTGGAATGGGATGATTAGAAATGCCGGAATTCGTGGGTATTTATAGGCGATCCGGGTTACTACAGTAACTAATATAAGAGTTACGCCATAACCATCAATTCCTTCATATTTTGCACTAGATTCGCGGTTACTGTAACCTTATTAGTGGTTACGCCGTAGTCTTCAATATACTTGGTTACGCCGTAGTTGATGGAATAGTTACGGCGTAGTTATCAACGTGGAACCTCATTTGACCTAATATAGTTACGTCGTAGCCTTTGGGGAGAGTTACGCCGTAACCTTTCGATGAGTTGGTTTTCGAGTCACGCTTTAGTTACGGCGTAATGTGAGAGATGAGTTACGCCGTAACTTCTTCAAAGTCAAAGATACTATGATAAATCTTTGATATTTCTCCAATTCCGCCTCTTTAGCTCCAATGCTCGTAATTTACCCGAAAGTGGAAAACAATGGAAAACAAGCGTAAATCCATATAAATGATATAAATTACAAGCATTATCGGGGAAATTGACACTTAATATTCGTGACTATTTGATGTTATCAACCAATATCTAACAATTGGTATCGGATCCATGGTTTGATCATTCATCTTACATGATCTTGGATTTCTAGTAGTTTTCATAAGGTTTTTGGGTTTGAATGAGTTTAGAGTAGTTTGCATCATTTGGATCATTTCTAGTGTTTAAGTTTGGATTTTGATTGTACTTTTGTGTTTAGAATCATTATAAGTGTTTAGTTTTTGATTTGGAAGGCTTGAATCATCGTGGTTGGGTTGTTTTTGGATTGAAAAGTGGTGTTTTTGAATGTTTGTTGGATGCGAGTTGTGTCTCGGATTGTGTTTCTTGGATGCGAGTTGTCTCAGCATATATGTGAGTTGTCCTATGCTTGTATGCGAGTTGTCCTGATTTGTGAAGCGAGTTGTCCTATATGCGAGTTGTCTATTGAGACAAAACGACAAAAATGACAAAGTAGTGGGTGTACTTGTATACTATGCGACTTGTCATCCTAAGCGAGTTGTCAGCCTAAGCGAGTTGCCTATGCGAGTTGTCTGTGAAGCAAGTTGCCTGTTAAGCGAGTTACCTATACGAGTTGTCTGTTAAGCGAGTTGTTTGTTAAGCGAGTTGTCTTTGGGTGCGAGTTGTCTTGGGTGCGAGTTGTCTACAAAAGTAGTTCTCCAAAGGCAATTTGTTGACTTTTCCCGACAAAACTTCAAACGGCCATAACTTTTGAACCGTAACTCCGTTTTCAGCGTTCTACCCATCAAAACGACCGTGAGAACGAGAAGAATGGCTTACAAAAGAAACTAAAGTTCATTCGGGTCAACCTTCGAGGCCTAAATCCGCTCCGAACAGAAGTTATTGAGGTTTTTATGTTTTTAGACCTAAATTTCTCCGTAAAAACTAGCATAAACCAATCCAAATCTCAACCAAATAACATATCTGCTAATCCTAAAAACAATCATATGTCCTAACACACAATTTTCTATCATTGTGTCGATCCATCAATCATCTTAACATGTTCCATTGGTCATTGCTTAACGGTTTGGTCTTGATTTTAGTAAAATCCAGTGAAAGATTCTATTTCTCGGATTAAATCACAGACTTGTAAAATCCATGTACACAAAGAACATCATGTCTTACACTCGATTCAAGTGATTTCGGAAGTACTTAAATTGTATGATGCCGTGGACAACAATGATAATGTATGCTACATCGAGCGGTTAAAGATGATTGAATCAATCAATGAGGATGTGAGATCTTCGTGTTCGAGTCCGAAGAGAGAGAATTGCACTGCTTAGACTACGAATGCCATGCAAATGGAATGTAGCATTGAACCTTATCAACAACTTCACTCACAACTCATGTTACTCACACCGATAGAATGGAACGAACATGCAATGCCCTTTTTCGTCAAGATTTATCCACATTACTTGGGAACATTACTATTGAACTTAGAACAATTAGAACAACAACTTGATAAAGAAAAGGTTCAAAAGGATAGTTCCGGTCGCACTTCAAGTGATCCACAAACAATTTCATCATTTATCGCTGGGGAATTTACATCGATTATGATCAAGACATGGTGGAATGTCTTTCAAGAGACACACTAGAATGGTAATTAGCTTGTTCATAGAGACACTTATCCATCTCATGGATAATGTGGAGAAGTATATTGAGGAAGTTACTCGGAAAGATGAAAACGTGGATGAGAGTGCAGTGCGGTGAGAGAAAGTTGTGATGAGTTGGGTAATGTATCGTTGAAGAATCGGTGTTGTTGAATGCGAATGTCGGTGACAACAAATAATGATGTAACCGGTTGTTCGTTACTCCTAACACACAAGAAGTAGATGCGATGTCGAAAGGGGAATGAATGTCGGGCACAATCAAAAGATTGTAGTGTTGAGTCGGGTAAAGCACCGGATGTTGGATTAGTTGACATGAATACGAGGCTCGAGATAGATAAGCGACCGATACCCCGGACGGTGACTCTTGTTACACATGATGTGGATGCAGATATCAGACCGAAAATTGAACAGGTGTCATGTAATGAGGTACCCTTAACTGTTCAACATAGTGCATCTGCTAAAGTACTTAAGCAAACTGATCGTGATGCTGAACATGACTTTGATAAATGTTTTGTCACTAAGGCTGAGTCTGAGATTAAGTGTTTCAAAACAAAAGATATGGTTGATAAAAAGGCTTTTGATGAACTTTCAAACAAATTCTCAAATCTTGAAAAACATTGCATTTCACTTGAAATTGCGATACAGAGTAAAGAAGAAAGTTTTCAACTTAACAAACCATGCAAAAATCCGGAATTTCCTGAATTTCGTGAATTTTTTGAAATAAACGATTTAAAAGCTCAGCTTCAAGTCAAAAACTCGACTATCAACAATTTGAAGAAACATATTTCGGTATGCATGTGAAAAGTAATTGGTCAAGGCGCACAAGACATCGATACTATTATAACAAGAAATAATGAGCTGTCAATTTATGTGGCTAAATTACTAAAAGAAAATGAGACTTTGAGAAAGCATCATATAGACCTAAGCAACTCTATCAATGAAACTAGAAATAAGTCCGTGGAACAAACAAAATCTTTGATAGAAAAAATTATTGAACTTAAAGCTCAACTTCAGGATAAGAGTTTCGCCATTGTTGCCTTAAAGAATGAGCTTAGAAAAACCGTAGGGAAAAGTGTAAACACTAAGTTTGCGAAACCATCAACCTTGGGGAAGCCAGTTTCTCATCCCACTAGAGACAGGTCCATTGTTAGGCAGCCTACTGCATTTATATCTGAAAGAACAAAATTTTCAAAAACACGGTTTGCCTCCCAAGTTGATGTGAAACATGTTTTGTCAAAACCAGTTACTTCACCTTATTTGCCTAAGAATTCACATGATATGAATGACTTGTTCAAGAACTATGATTTAGAAGAAGCTAGGAAAAAGGCACAAATTCGAAAAGGTGGAATTTCAGGTGCTAGACCTAGGGTGATGAATTCTACGATATTTCAAGGCACTGCTAGTAGTTTTAAACCATTACCTAGATACACTCAACTAAAGACTAGGGATTGGCTTGGATCTAAGAGTAGTTGTGTTTTGAATAAAGCTATTCCCATAGCAGATCACTCTAAGAACTCTAGATCATTTTCTGAATCCAAACAAGCTGTTTGCTCGAATTGTCTGAAATGCATCTTTAGGGAAAATCATGATAATTGTTTAACAAAATCCCTGAAGAAAGTAAATGCACACGCAAAGGTTCAAACTGTTAAGTCTAGGATTTACACTAAGTCATCCATAGTGCATATGAAGCAAGACAAACCAAAAACTTTGCCTAAATGGATATCAACTGCTAAATCTTTGGAGTCTAGGAATAACGATAAGTCTTCCACTGTGCATAAGAATATCAACAATCCTAGACCTTGCCATAAGTGGATACCGTCTGGTAGAATGTTTAAGGATGTTGGACTTAGGTGGATACCTACCGGAAAGCTGTTTACCGATGGCAAAATCAAGGTTGACCGTGAAACCCCAAAGGATTTAGATACTAATGTCACTAACCCATATATATGCAATCAAGCTTGTAATGTTAGTGCAGGTAGTCCTTACTTAGTTGCAGATTCTTCGATCCTTCAATACATGGACTGGCTTAAAGTATGGATAACAAAAGGATTGATATCTCATAACTCACGGGTTCTAGTAACTCAACCTTGATATTCAATCGGCTATGACGTCTGCTCACACCGATTCTGGGCCTCGTACTTCATCATTATGGCGTCTGCAGATAACACTTCAGGCCCCGTTCCTCAAAGAAAAGAAAGGCGTATAATTCAGTGCGTTTTATCTTCAGTTTAACAGAAATTCTCTCAAGAATGACCATCCTCATCTACATTCTCCATCAACGAGCTTCATGTGTTTCCCATGCTCATTCAGTCATCAAGTGGATCTACGTTCATTGGAGTATATTCTTATTCACTTATTCAAATCAAAAATGGCAACTTCAGATGCAATTTTTGAGGGGGAGAAGTGTGAATAAAATGACAGTTATCAAATGGATCTACTTACCGGTGATTGTATTCTTACTCACTTGCTCAAATAAAAAATGGCATTGGCAACATCATATGCAACTTTTGAAGGGGGGAAGTGGATATACATGTTGATGGATATTTGTATAATGGTCATACGCCTAATGTTTCACTTACTAAGGATAACTGGGATTTATTGTTTGGGAGTCATTGGGGGATTCAACTGGTTCACCTTCTTCAATTTCCATTGATCAAGATGCACCATCTAAGAAGTACAACTTAGACTACTCAAAAAGCTCAATCTCTAGTTATTCCTCAAGGCGTTGTTAATGACTATCATTGTAGTTGCACTCATGAATAATGATCCGCTCTTTGGTATTTCTTTTCCAAATCTTCACGGATTATTGTTCATAAATAATGATCCGCTCTTTGGTATCCATTTGCCAAATCTTCGCGGATTATTGTGCACTCTGTAAATCAACCACATGAACATTAAGGAAAATTACTACCTCATCCGCTTGAAGACATTATTGGTGAATCTTCCAGATCAGTCTCTATATGTATATCTTTAGGAAGATGGCATTGATGTTGAGGAATCATTTGATCCAGTTCATTCAATGGATCGATGTACATCTGATTGTATGTTTATTCACGTGTTGGGCATTTGACACAAGTTGATTACTTCGGAGTTAATCATTTATCACTTATTTGAGATTGAAGTTGACTTTCACAAAGGTGTATTCTTATTTGACAACTTGTTCGGGCTTAAGAATTTGAGTTGAAGACTTGGTTTATCTAGTTACCAGCTGTCGGGGTAGATGGTTGAAGACATGGTTAACTATAACTATTAGGAGTTACGTTGGTTTACTCAGTGTCACACGTAGATTACGTTGTGGATAATCGCAAGAGGTGTTAATGTCTCATACTTTGTTTGAGTATTGAGTACTTAGAGATTTGCTTGGAGCGTAAAGTATTGACACCGTTCTTCCAACATTAGTGCAAGATTAAGATACAAATGCGGGGAACTCTTCTTTAGTTTCAAGTCTGGTATATCGGGTTTGCTTCATCAGTGGTCACTTCAAATTGTCTACATCTAGGTTGGTTAAGATAGTTAGTGAGAGTTTCTGTAGCAGTTGATTCTCACAGGATTCATTTGAGCTAATTTGTTGTTCTTCTCTATTTCAAGATTATTTGGTATGTATAATGTATTGCTGATTCTGAGGTATCAAAACCAGCAAGGGGGAAGGAGACATATATCTAAACACACAACAAGTACACGTGATGAACTTAATACTTCTTCTCTATTGAAGTTATTCCGGGAAGACATATGTCATAACCGCAGAGAAACTCAGTGTTTAACTCGTAAGCCATTGGTGTGTTATTCTAACTATTTGGGGGTAGGATGCATTATTTCAACCATTTGGGGGGAAGTGGTCTCTGAATACCTTTGGTATGTGTTAACTCAGCTTTCAATAGGAAGAAATATGAGAAGAATATGTGGAGCGTAAGATGATATTGCTTATCGACATCTTCTATATGATTTATGGTAGTGCTTCCGGTTATTGCTTCATGTACACAATGAAATGATGATTCCGATGAGATCGCAACCATCAGGGGAGAGATATGTGTACATCAGGGATGCACAACATGTTCACTTGATCTAGCTAATTCTGTTATTCTGGAGTTGACATCCACATAGATGATTAGTGACTCAACATGTTACATAGATGTCATCGTCTCTACTCTTGTTGGGTACATGTGTACATTATGGGCTGATTGGTCATATGTTAGATAACTGGAATGCATTTGGTGAAATGAAGATGTTGATATATTGTTCTCCCGAATAGACAACTTCTCAAACTCGAAGAGTAATGTGTACATCAAGGACGCACAACAGGATCATGTGATCAGGGTTAACCATTAATTTTGGGTTTGATAACCACAGAAATGATCCGTGTTAACTTGTTACTTCATTGTTATCGTCTTTTTTGGGTTCTTGAGCTTCATAAAATTAGACTGTTTGCTTCACTTCTTCTTCTTGAGGGAAATGGTCTTTTTACGAGGTTTGTCGGTTTAGGGGGAAGCTGCCAAAGATTCACCTTTTGTAGGCTCAAGTTCTTGCGACAATTCAAGAGCCTCGAATACTTTGGTGGTGAAAGTTTAAGAGATGATGACTTCTATCTTCCACAAAGTGCTGAACGATTTCCTTTTCTCGGTACTCGTATCATCATCCTCTTAAAC
This sequence comes from Chrysanthemum lavandulifolium, assembly GCA_022545495.1. Lineage (NCBI taxonomy): Eukaryota > Viridiplantae > Streptophyta > Magnoliopsida > Asterales > Asteraceae > Chrysanthemum > Chrysanthemum lavandulifolium. Next base: position 115,401,411 of record CM040243.1, read on the forward strand.
TATTTCTCTATATTTGTATATATTTATCAAAAAGCAAAACACAAAAATTATAAAACCAACAAAAACCCATAAAAATCAGAAAATTTAAAAATACCAAATATATGTTTTCTCAAGACATGTCTTCTGGTATCGATAACATCTACGGTCTTAGAAATGTCATTCAATAATGGCACGGGACTTTAGATGAAGTTCGAGCAGGAGGTGTAAATATTTTTTTCAAAACATGTTTAATATTATAGCTTACAGTTATTTTAGACTGTAACTCGGGCTTCAAATGATGGCTTACAGTTATTTTAGACTGTAACCCGTGCTAAAACTATGGTTTGCTATTATTTCAGATAGCAACCCGCTCTTCAAAAGAAGGAAAGTGCTGCGCTAAACCAATTCTCAAATATTTCGTGCACTTATCCTAAAACTAAATGAGGAACGTATGTCGAAGGACTGTTGTTCCTACTCAAATATTTTTCCTTTTAAAAATTCTTCAGAAAAATATTTGTTTTAACTAAATGGTGGTAAATTGAGTTGCTTGAAAATCAATCAGAATCATGTTTTCATAAATTTGCAAAACCCAATCAATGACTTCGGCCTATTTAAAACTTTTCATAGAAAGAGTCATTGATTGAGGGGGAGAATGTTTTTCAAATTTGTATCATCTATCGGGCTTTTATAATTATCCTATATGCTTAACTGAAAATGATGTTAACCTACGTTGAAGGACTAGGTGCCTAGGATATGACTGTTAGGATTAGATGATTTGAGTTTGATAAACACATAATTCCCATGCCTTTATATGATGTGATTGATATGTTGGATTGACTTGTATTAGTCGATTGTTGTTTGGGTGATGTCGACCACCATATATCTGTTTGTGTCCACTAACATATGCAGATACCATGGTTTAAAAGAATGTTCCTGATCCGGATCCCACAAATGAAAATGATGGGATGCCGAATGGAAATGGTAACTATTTATTGGGTCGACTAAAGAAGAAACAGAGCTTAATTAGATCTCTCTATGGATGGTTGGCACGATTGATGCAACTTCAGATGTCTCACTGCATCAGCAGATGGTTTTTCTTCCAGCCTTACAGCAACAACAGAAGCAGCTTATCCACCTAACGTATCTTTGTGCAGGATAAATAGTGATGATACCATTTTTTCTTAAAAGAATTTTATAAAATATTGTTTTGAATATGGTAGAAAAATATTTGTTTGAAAATAATTGGACTAATATTTGAAAATCAACCGGACTTCATTTTTATCAAAACTTAAGTCACTCAATCAACGACTACGTTCATCGATTGAGGGGGAGAGTGATTTCAATATTAAATATTTTCAAATGATATTTCATCAACAGAGTCCGTTTTGTACGAAATAAAGTGGTGATCTAAAGATTTAATGTTATGTCATGGTATGATTTTCTTTAAAACTCAAAGATCTTTCAAAATGAAATTTTTTCTGTTCTTGTTTGATTGTGAAATTGTTTTATTTTACTTAAAGATCTCTTAAAACAATCATACCTGACACTAACAATCTTTAATGTCTTAAATCGATATTTATCAGTCAATTTCTAAATTAAATATAGCCACGTCTTTCCCCAAACTTTTCTAAATTATTTAAATCACTTGGGATCACAAATCTCAAAAGGTTTGAAATTTTTGATCGGGGGAGAGATCGTGATTTAAATCTCAAATCTGTTTTAGTCCTTTAAAGGCACTCCTGTCTCTAGGCCTAAACGATTTCAATATATGATGCACATGATTGAGGATGATCATTTATCCAAAAACAAGATGAGTATTCAAATTAGGCCACATATTCTCCCATGTTTTCTAAACCTTATTTAATCACTTGGGATCTAAAATCTCAAAGGGTTTGATATTTTTTATCGGGAGAATTTGTGATCCCTTGATGTGTTATGTCACGAGGTACTTTAGCTCTAATTGAAGCAATGAAGCCTATGGATGCATTAAGGTACTTAACTATCATTTGTTCTTTATAACCTTTCGTTTTTTTATGATTTTAAGCTTACAATTATTAATCGATCTTTCTTTTCAAACATTTTAGCTAATGTCTTCATTATCAGCCACTGTTTATGGGTGGCTAAAAAAGTACCGTGCACAAAAGAGTTTCCATTATCTGGAGCAAACCCATATGGACCAACCAAGGTATGAACTGGTCAACATTGTATTCATTTGCTCAACCTAAAGTATGGTTGATTTATCTAATAATAGAAATTAATACCTACAACTAATGATCGATGTGATAACGGGACATATATGCTTCGGATTTTAAATGGAAAATTATTTTGTTGCAAACAATCTTATGCCCTTTGTCCAACAAGTAATCGTTGGCAAGTTACCTACACTCAAATTATTTGGAATTGACTACTATTATTTGGAACTGACTACTCTACCAAACATGGAACAGGGGTATGTTCTTATTTTTTATTTATAAGTCACTTTATTTATCATAAAGTGACCATCCATTTTTTGACATTAGAAAGTCAACTTCTAAGTTTATTTATTTGTTTGCGCATAGGGTATTTGAAGGGGACCCTCACGAAATAACAACATTGTGTGAGGTTGAGTATTCAGAATAAACTTGAACCGGCTCTTAAACATGCTCATGTTTGTAAGGTACATTGCGCCAAACCCGTTTCAATGTGAATTCAGTATCATATTTCATAACTAATAGATATGATAATAATCTAAAGTGTTCTTCTCAATCTATTAACATGTTCTACAGAATTTCAACTCTGCAGATGCATAATCAAGTTCACATGTATGTCAAAAAAAATTTGGAGAATGAATAGATAAAATCGTAGCAATGATCTTATTTTTGAATTTAATTATTCCGTTGCTACATTAGGTTGCTTTACCTTCGGAGGTGATAAATCTTAATAACATGGTAACCGCCAACCAAAGCAGCATATTCAACTGGCTTTCACCTAAAGATGCACAAGTACCAGTCATGAATTATATGAAGTTCAATGGACTTCGTAACTAAATATTTATAATTGTCTTTTATGTGCCTATAGGTAGATGAAATATGTTTTAATATCAATGGAAGCAAAAGTTCTCGATGCAAGGTATTTTGTTTTTATTCAATTATATTAATTTTGTTTTCGGATTACAGTTATTTACATCAAGTGGGCAATTGTGATATACTAGAGATTGTTTCACACAAAAACAAGGTAACTAACTTTTTATTCTCTTGACTTCGAACTGATATTATGTGTCTATGAAATTATGCAAGAATGGGTAATTAGGTGCTAATGTTTAGGTTTTTGTATGTGATAATAAAGGAATAAGAAGATCGGGAAGAGTTGTAAGTTGAGGAAAACAAACGTTACGAAGAATGATCATATCGAGCAAGAAAGATTTACGCCACAAGAAGAGGTGTTGATCATCAAGCTTCACATATACGCAGCGGTGAAACCCCAACCCCTACTTGCATTTTCACTTTTTCCTCAATCTTTTCTTTTGGGCCTTTCATTTTCGGCAACAACATATAGCTTCATTATAATAATCTATATGAAACATAAATCGAAACCAAAATTAAACAACTTAATACTAATCATAAAATACTATGAAACTTATCAAGGTACATGAGTGATATTAGTTTCATGTATAACATAATCTATTGACACGGGCTAAACATGAAATCATAAACATGAAACTTATCAAGGTACATGACTGATATTAGTTTCATGTATAGGATTTCGAGTGTAGGGCTAAACATGTTAGTACTCTACGATACTAGATAATGCTTTTTGGTTGCAGTGGCAACTTACACTACCATATCCCTTTTTCTTGGAACTTGCAGGACCCAAGTGTAAATGAATTAGCTGAGCAAATACCAAAATGCCTATAATTCTACAGGTTGAAGTAAGTATATAGTATTAAAAATAATACATCAATAAATGGACATGTTTAAATTGTTTTAGTTTTGTAATTGTGAAGTGATATTTCGCTACCATATTGACATCTCTCCAGAAAATAGAACAAACCAACTTAAAAGTTTATCCACAAGTGATACATGTGTCAACTTTGGTTACTGATTTCAAGTTTTATAAGCATTGGTTACTGAATATAACGCTCGGAAGTTACTAAAAAATGGTATACTAGGATGCTGACTTTAACACCTTGAAGTTACAGACTATTTTCTTTAGCCTTACTTTTGTAGTACGACTCTACTTCTGGGGATATGAGTCCAGTTAGAAATATTAGTAAGCATGAACATAAAATATCTCTAAGCAATGCTAACACTCATATTAGTTTTTCATCCTGAGCGGATTTAGATATATACCTCGACGGGACCTTGCTCCTGGTAACTTTGCATCTGATTACTTTTGGTTTTAAATTTTACGACACTTATCGAGGATTAATTTGTTCGCACATACAAAGCGCAAAGAGTTGCAAACCACTTCACCTCGCATGGTTGCCAAAAGGAGGTTCATGAATCTCCTTAGGCGTATATACAAATTGATCAAGGCATGTGGATCGTTGCGCGAAATTTCACATTGTCCCTCCTCAGATAAGTTTCCGTTCCTTCCTTCTAGATGCTTGATTCAAACCATTTCTGAGGGTCTATCAAAAGGTAGGTTTGTATAGACGCACATACATTGTTTATACACACATCCCATCATGTTGTGCCGTTATCAACAGGTTACTTTGGTGGAACATTTGGAAGTTGAAGAATCACTGCCAAACCAAACGTTCTACAATCATCTAATCAGGAGTGGATTTGCATTTGGAGCTGAACGAATGGTAGCGTGGCTTGAAAGATCATGTGAAAGAGGGTCACTTGTGAATGCTACCAGTGACATGTACACTAAAGCTCCAGGCTTTGAAGGAAAAGGAAATTACATTTATCATTAATATGATCTAAAGCATGTTGGTTTGGATATCTCTGCTGGCTATATGTGTTTTTTTAAATCGAACAAGCTATTCAATCATGAAATAACATTTGTTACTGACATGTGATGAATAAGCTAATGTCGTTAGATCAGATAAAAAATCACCAAAATTCCATCTTTGACAAAGTTTGGTCAATGTTTAACATTTGCTATCACCACTCGGTGTATAAATTTCACTCAGAAGAACAAGGAGAGTGTAGTTGTGATAGTTTTGTTTTGTTTTGGATTGTTCTTTGCCACTTTGTGCAAAGGTCATTTTATGAGTCTAAGAAGATATATTGTAGTGATTATTTGGTTTCAACATACATCAAGTGTGTGTTAGATTTATCACCAAAATATTGGTTGTGCGCAACTTTTAGCCAAAGTGTTTACCCAAAAGCCTAAACCCGATCCACCTAAACCCACTAATCCACCAAAACCAACTCCAGTGGTACCTCCTCTTAAAGCTATAAATTAACCAATTGATCATTCCTAACTTTTAACTTGGTTTGATCCGTCATCTATTAAGTAGAATGCTGAAAATGTGAAACTCTAACTGATTTTTTTGGTTTAAAGCCGGGCTATAAATCTTACGTTTTTCTCATTTTTTTGGTATAATTTTACATACCATAAAGTGGTGTGCAATGACATGAAGCCGTATTTTGCAACTTAATTGTTTATTCGCAATACCAAAGTATCCTCTTTTAATAATATATCTAATTCTATTTGAATCCAGTTTCAAAGTTACTATGAATGCAAGGTTGTACCGGAAGTGCTTCATCTATTCTGTTTGATCTGGTACTACTGCTGCTGATATTTGATCAACGCGACAGAAAGTGGTTGTTTATTACCAGCAAAAAGTATGGCATTCTCATACATCAACGCGACAAAAGATGATTTGTTCTACTGCTGCGCATACAGGTATCTGGATCATTTTTTACTCATTCAAGTTCCTTACACATCGGGTCATGACATGTAGCTATCTTTGCTTGGTATTATGACAATATAATATGAGAATAGATGAATAACCATAAGCGATAATCTCAAAAGTAGTCAAGAAATCACAAAAGATTATACGATGGTTCTTTGAAATCGGAAATAACAAATTAAATAGCGAGGATAACTATCATGTAACGGATTCCAACTTTGTATGAAGATTAACAATTGTAGAAAGTTTTCTTAGCTTTCTTGTGCTTAGTATGATTTGGTGCGAATGTAACAAGAAGATAGATTTTCATTTAAATAGGTTTAGATCAAGATCGTGTATTCACAAATTAAAGCAACCATCCATTAGGCGACGTGTTTTGTTTTGGCTTATTAGGGTCTTGAACTCATCCCATTAGAGAACTTTACCTCACTATCGTTGATGCAAGCGATTGGATCTGTGATGACTAACAAATACTGATGAAGGTTATCCAAGTGCTAGATACTATGGTGGAAATGAGTAAGCAAGCAAATTTTATGTTTTAACCATATAGATAATTTGTCCTTCAATGATTCATCGAAACCGAGATGTAAATATTTTTGCTGTAGGTATATTGACATGGCGTAAAGGTTGTGTCAAAGCGTGCCTTGAAGCCTTTCGGTTGGATCCAAAGAAATGGGAGGTTCTTACATCTTACTCATTTTGTCAAATGATAAGAACTTGAAAGTCATGTTCCATGTTTACAAGAGTGTGATCATATAAACCGACAATGTTACTAATTACATTATATGATGCGGTGAATGTGCGACCTCTTTCGTGGTCACCACTAACTTCAAGTCTACATCGCCTTATTAAAGGCACATGACGAATCATGGCTCTTGATCTTCCTCATGGTGGACATCTTTCACACGGTTATCGTGTACTTAAACCATCCATTCATTTCATCTAGCATGATGCCCATTCTACTATTAAGTCATGCGATTTTATACTTTTTACTTTTCGCACCGATACAAAGAAAATATCGGTGTGTCTATCTTTTTGAGACCATGCCTTATGATTAGATGAGAGTAATTGGATTTATCGATTATGACCGGTACATCTAATCTTTTCTTTAAAATCATTTTCTCATATTAAGTTTAACTATTGTAAACGTGTGAGTGGATTTCACTGGTAATTTGGTATTATAAAAAATGCAGTTGGAGAAAAGTGCAACACTCTTCAGGACAAAGCTGATCGTTGCTGGTGCAAGTGCTTATGCTCATTTGTATGACTATGCACGCATCCGCAAGGTGTGTACCATTAATTATCTTAGAATGCAGTCGGAGAAAAACTTTATATTATATGCTAACAAAGACTGACAATTGCCATATATATATTTGACATGTTTGTGACAAACAAAAGGCCATTCTGTTGGCAGATATGGCACATATTAGTGGGTTGGTTGCAGCTGGTGTCATCCCATCCCCATTTGACTATGCGGATGTCGTGACCACCACAACCCACAAGTCAATCCGTGGCCCACGTGGTGCCATAATCTTTTACAGAAAAGGGCTCAAAGAAGTCAACAAACAAGGCAAAGAGGTACATTTTTCTAAATTGTAATTGCTACTTTTAGCACCTGAAATTTGGTTTAATTATAACTTATTAACTGAAGATAACAAATATTTGCACTTTATTGTTAAAAGGTGATGTACGATTTGGAAGACAAGATCAACCAGGCCGTCTTTCCTGGACTTCAAGGAGGTCCACACAATCACACTATAAGCGGCTTGGCGCTTGCATTGAAGCAGTTTGCGGTTTTTCAAGGCGACATGTAACAATCTTTTAAAAATCATCTCAGAAGTTATAACGCCTTATCTATGAATGCAGCAACAACAGCAGAATACAAGGCTTCAGTTCAATTAACACCTCAATTAACACCTGAGTTTAGTTAACGCGTGAGTTTCTCTCATAGCTACATATACGTCGCGATGTCTAGAGTTAAGATTAAAATGGACTTAATGGATTTATGTGATAGTTTGACAAAATATTTCCATGTCAAAAAACAAAACAAAAAAAAACAAAAAACATGGATCCCAAAAACCCATCACACCATTGATATTCTATGTTGTATTTTAATCGATACATATGTTTTTGTTTCGAACAGATGAATGCGTGTTTAATTGCTTTTATATAATCGTGTGAAGGTGTGATTTGCACTTTGATTCTAACAACAAATTGATAAGAAACAAAACTACATTTAGATTATAATACTAACCAACTTAGATATATAAATTACAAGTGTTTAACAATATATTACAAGAGACTCGCCCGGCCATCGGCCGGGTCATGAGACTAGTACAAGAATAGATGAAGAAACACCTTTACTCCTCGTCTTCCTCCTGAAAACGTTTGAGTGTCTCTGGTTGTAGGCTCTTCAAGCCAAGTCGTGGAAGGATAAACTCAAAACGTTCTCTAGGAAGAGCTTTAGTGAAGATGTATGCCAGTTGATATTCAGTCCTTACGAAATATAGTTCAACCACGCCTTTCTCCACTTGTTCCCTGATGAAGTGATGTCGAATGTCAATGTGCTTTTCCTCGAGTGTTGAACATTGTTGCAAAGAGAGAGCGATGGCACTTTTGTTATCACAATCTGAGGAACTTTGTTGAATACAAAGCCATAGTCGATAATTAGGATCTCGTCCATAATATTTGAGCATAACAAGATGACATGGCTATGTATTCAGCCTCTGTAGAGGATATAGACGTACTCATTTGCTTCTTTGAAGACCAGCTTACTAACTTATCTCCCAAAAACTGAGCACCTCCTGACGTACTTCGACGTGTATCTTGACACCTTGCATGGACTACATCTGCATATGCTGTTAGTGACATATCGGTGTCCTTTGGATACAAAAGTCCCATGTTAATGGTTCCTTGGAGATATCGAAAGACTCGTTTAACCGCTTCAAGGTGCTTTTAGGTAGGCTTAGCCTGGTATCTAGTACACATGCATACAATGAACAGAATATCAGATCTACTGGTTGTGAGGTACATCAGGGATCCAATCATACTATGATATTTCGTTTGATCAATCATGATCCCTGAGCGATCCTCATCCAGTTTTGTTCGCTCCACCATGGGAGTGTCAACAGGGTCACAAGAATCAAATCCAAATTTCTTTAAGATTTCATTAGCATATTTAGATTGATTAATAAAAATGCCTCCGGGACTTTGTGAAATTTGTAGTCCCAAGTAAAATGACATTTGTCCCATCATAGACATTTGAAGTTTGGAGCCCATCTCTTTTGAAAATCGGTCACATTCATTAAGGTCGGCCGAGGCAAAAATAATATCATCAACATAAATTTGAACATGAATCAAGTGTTTGCCTGACTTTCTGGTGAACAATGTGGGATCAACTGCTCCTTTGTTGAATCCATTTGTTAAAAGAAACTTTGACAATGTATCATACCATGCCCTAGGAGCTTGCTTCAAACCATAAAGGGCCTTCTTCAAGCGGTAGGCATGGGTAGGATGCTCTGGATTCACAAAACCTTCTGGTTGACTGACGTAAACCACTTCTTTGAGATCTCCATTTAGAAAAGCAGTCTTTACATCCATCTGATAAACCACCATGTTCTTGCTAGCAGCATTAGCCAGGAAGATTCTGATAGCCTCAATTCGTGCAGTCAATACCCTCCTCTTGTCAGTATCCTTTAGCCACTAGCCTTGCCTTATTCTTCAGAACATCACCGTGCTCATCAAGCTTTACTTTGAAGATCCACTTGAGAGCAATAATCATAGCACAATCTGGAGCAGGTACTAATTCCCATACATCAAGACGATCGAACTCATGGATTTCTTCTTGCATAGCACTAAACCAACTGTCCTCGAGACATTCTTTGCTTTTGACATCTTTAGGTTCGATCTTTGATAGTCTGAAATTGAAAAGCACCATAAGGCATCGATTGCAAGTTGTTTACGAGTGGATACCAGTCGAGAAGGGTTCCCAATGATGTTTTCCAATGGATGATCATGTGTCCATTTTCTGATATGTTCATGTGGGTGATTATGAGGAACTGATGTAGCAGAGTTTGGATCCCCTGATGAAGATGGTTCATGTGTCGGTTCAGGGGCAAATATGTTTTCAAACGGAGCATCTTCGGGGATAGCAAAGGGGTTATCTCCATCATAATTAGCAGCTACATTTCCATGATGTACACCCGAAGATTGAGGATTCGAAGATGATGATGAGTGATCGGCAACTGGAACTTCTTAAGATAAAGACATTGAAATGGATGGACCATTCGTATTGGTTGGATTAGAAGCAGCTACAGTTGGTGGTGCGGAATTGTCATTAGCCAGAGGTTCATAATATTCATCAAACATCGGATCAAACAATTTCTTCAATTCTTCTTCTGATGGAGGTACATAAGGAACTGCAGGGGATTGATTTTGTACAAGAGAAGAACTGATTGGATTACTTGACAAAAATTGAGGTGCGGGTCCAGAACCCGATTGTCCAGGAGCCGTTTGCTCAGTCAGCTCATCGAACGTTACGTGAATAGATTCCATGATGTCTCATGTTCTTTTATTGTAGATTCGGTAACCCTTCCGATTTGGAGCATAACCAAATACATAATCTCCGTAACCCATAATTGCCCCAAAGTGGTCGTTCCTAAATCTGACAGTCCCAATGAATTTATTCACAAAGTTCTTGAGTAGTGAACAATCTCCAGTCATATGCTTTGAGCGACTGAGTCCAAATACCACGAGCGATTTAGACGACTGCGGTGAACACAAACAAGTATGGATGACTGGATAATTTGGATCCTCATGCGAGAATGGTTTCACTTGGTTAGTAAATGAGATTGGAACACCCACATCAGTAATAGAGGTTATGACATCATTAGTGGTGGAAGCAATACTAGTAGAAGCACTAAGCCTATGTGAAGTATGACTACTTCTTAAGGGGATGATCCTACCAGTCGGTTTCCATTCCTTAATGGGCACAGATCTATACTTATTAGGACATAATTCATTAACTTTGAATGTGCGGCCAGTGGGTTTCCATTGATAACCCACATTATTGAATTTTCTTCCTGTAGGTTTCCAATAATTACTAACCTTTTTTCCAAATTGGCTTCCTGACATCTTTAACCTATTTAGCATTTCTTACATTTTTGACTCGAGATTTAACAACATTTTTCAACACATTCATGATAAATTCCAGAAGCCAAACATTCATTACATGTCTTGCAAATAGTCGCAGAATTCGAATTAATTACAGTACGCTTATAGCTAATACTAGAATCAACACGATTCGTCTTATTCAACTTAAACTTATTGTTCCTAAGGTGATCTTCTACTTTCTTCCTTTGAACACTATTGGCTCGCGAGGTCCTATCTTGCTTTGTATTGCCTGGAGGCTTTGACCCGCTTACCTTAGTGTCACTGATTACTCCTGTAGAAGGAACGATGGGAACATTAGTTAGTTTCACTACTTTCTGCATTCCTGGTCTAGAAGTGCTGGGATCTGAGATTCTAGGAGGCACATCAAACGTCACATGCTTGACTTTAGGCATAAAACAAGGAATAACTACACTTTCTTTCCTAGTACCAGATTTAGGACATATTGCTATTAAGCATTCTAAAAGTTCCTGAGATCGTTTGGCATATAAGCATGCATGCCCAACCGCATTATCAAGTGGTTTCTCTATCTTATCCTCTTCTACAATATCACGGAGACATTCTAGACTAACCTTAAGGTACGAAAAATATGTTTGACATGCAAGTTCATTATTCCTAAGATGAGGGGGAATATACTTCACAGAAATAGCATATTTAGTACAAGCAGGAACCTTTGGTGCAACATGCTCACCACTGGTGATTGGCATTTTCCCTTTTACCTGACTCTTCATATTCTCAATTTCTTTTTGCAAACAAGTTATCTTTTCATTGTTCTTGTCACGAGTGACCTTAATTGATTCATATAACTCTTTGAAATGCAGTTTAACCTTTTCATTCTCTGCTAGAAAACACTCATTTTCATGTTGTAATACATTAATGATGTTTTGAAGATAAAAACTTTGAGAATTCTGAGAATCTAAAGGAGGAGGTTATGGGAGCCAGTCACTTCATTCTTTTCACCCTTTAGATGGGAAATTTGGGCTTTCAATCTTTTGATCGTGTTACAATGAGCTCGAATTTGTTCATCACGTTTGCTTATTTCAAAAACTGCATCAAACTCAGGAGCATCCAAAGATGTCTTGGCATTTGAGGTTTCAACATTTTCTTTAAGGTGTTGATATTTTAATTGTAAATCAAGATATTCAACTTCCAATTTAGAAAATGTGTCGACCATGTTATCATGATCATCCTTTCGATTTTTCATGCAATTTTGAATTCTTAGTTTCAAGCTCATTGACACAATCTTGAGAGACTTTCAGAGCAACAGATAATTCATGAAATTGAGAAGCAGTAATGGAATAATTTTTAATAGTGTAAAATACATCTTGAGCAATACATCTAGAAATCAAATTATCATTTAGGATATGAAGATTCTTTCTCTCAATCTCATTACTTTTAAACTCACATTCATAATCTTTAACCTCGTTTTCCATTTCATTAAACATCCTTTTCATTTCCTTAATCTCTATATCTATGGTCTTTTGAAGACTCTCAAATTGTTCTTTTAGCTGTTTAAAGAAAGGCATGACCTCAGTTAAATAACATTCTTTTGTTTGCTCAAAACCCCTTTCCCCTTCAGTGATTCCCGTTTGAGTGATTCTCTTCGTACATGTTTTCTCAAAGTCAACGAATAGTTGGTAAACCACATATAAAGTGATTAAGGTTTTGCTTTGAGTGGGAAGAGTTCTAGGCACTAAATGCATTGGTGTATTGGGTGGATACACAATAGCTGGAGGCAATTTCCTAAGGGGAGGATTCTTTTCAACCAGATCATCAGTTTTTTTTCTTATCCATATCTTTCTTCCAAAACACTTATTTAGGGGTCAATTGAGTCTGAGGTCTAAATTTATTGAAGGCAATCCAGTTTTCTTTAGCATAATTCGGTGTTTTAAATGTAATATTATATTCTTTACACCAAGGATCTTTTAGTTTCTTTTCCATTTTCTCTCTAGAGGCTTCTTCTAATTCCCTATCCTCTTCAGTGCTCTCTACACAAGTAGGCTAATGCCTGGGCTTAAGGATTTCATTGCCATCATAGATCACCTTTTGAGCAGCTTTTGCTTTCTTACCATACTCAGGATTGGGTTCTTCTACAAGGCTAGTACTATGCTTATCGCTTAAAACTCTATGCTTAGTGATCATGTGAGCAGTCTGAATGGTGTTTCCTTGTACGTACAACTTGTTTTCAAGTTTGTTTTTCAAAGTTTTGAGGTTGGAAAAATCATTTAAATGTTTTGATTCCTTAGCATTGAATTCTTGTTTAAGCACTTTTACATTTTCTTGAAGATCTTGCTTTTGCTTAACAGTTTTATTAAGTTTTTCTTGTAATGAATTTAACTCTTGTTTTAATATTTCTTCCCTAAACTTACTTTTTCTTATGAGTGTATGCATTTGGTTATCCATCTCCTGCTCACGGGTAGTCAATTCAAACTTAGCACGCTGTTCATATATGGCAACTTGTTCCTTATAAGCATTTAGTTCAGTGGTCGTGGAATCATCAGGTGCATATTCAGTATATTCATCAAATATGCATTCATCATTGACAGCAGAAGATGCATCACTTGGTACAATTACACTTTCATCTTGCTTCACATATTGATCATATGGGACAACATTGCTATTACCCATATTTTCAATATCTAATTCAAAGATTTCCGTTGATTGTACTTTGTTGTGAATCTTTAGCTCATCAACCACATCGTATAGTTTTAATACCTCTGATATGATGGATTCCTTAGAGGGACTGGCTTGCTGAGGTGGAGATACCATTGGTGTGATGTTAGCCATAAAGATAGTTTGTATCGTTGGTTCATCATCAACGTCGAATCAAAGGCATCACGACCGCAACGAAAGACATTGGGATTGTTCGAGCCACACCATGCATTGGTTGTTCATCCACATCGCATCATAAGTCTTGGCATTTCCCCGGCAAAAAACAACTCTTCCTCATCCAACTTTGCTCCATTGTCTTGAGCTTGCACCGGTAGCATCTTATCCACAAGTACTCGTGATACGTGGACGTTTTGGTTGAGTGCGGTTCCTAGCAATGTGTCCTTCCCCTCCACAGTTGTAACACTTGATTGGCTTTCCTTGACCCTGAACCGCAATCCTTCCTTGATTCTGATTACCCACATAACCAGCTCCAGCTCCTACATTCCCATAACCAGTTCCAGCACATGCATTCCCATAACCAGGTCCAACACCTACATTCCCTTGTTCATTATGTGGAAGATAAGCATTTTGCCTTCCTTGCACGTTTTGCACTACTACCCTTCCATCTTTAACAGTAGCATGATTGTGTAGATTAGATGCAGTCCGGAGACGATTGTTGGTGTGTGGAGTAAGATTCAAGTTTTGCTTAACCATTAGAGCCAGTTGATTTGCAAAGTGTTCCATGAATGAGTCTGAAGGCTTATACCCTGAATCCGGAATGAGTTTGTGATTACCATCCCTAGTAGGTATGCCTTGTGATGCTTTGGTACTTACTCCCACATTTGTGAAGAATGCAGTTGAATCATTTGAAGAGCTTGCAGCAGCATGCTTCTCATGCTGGAGTAAGTAAGCATACAGTTGCTCATAATTGGTGTGCCTAAGTCCTTTGTTCAATTTGACAGCAATAACAAATTTGTGCCATTCAGGACTCATGTTGTTCACGAACTTAGAATTGAGCTGGATATTTGGCATTGTCATCTTGATATTCCTCATATCATTCACAAGTTTGTGGAATCTCACATAATATTCAGTAACACTTTCCCCTGGGTTCATTTTGAAGTTCTCAAAGTCATCATACAACTGAGATTCTCTATTTTCCTTATTTAGTTCGAACCAGAGAAAAGCATCTTGACATTATCCCAGAGAGCCTTGGCTTCAATGTTGTGATTGATCAGCTTGTAAATGCCTTTTGGCAAACCTTGAAGTATGATGTTTGAAGCTCTAATGTCAGCATCATATCTCTTCTTCTCCTTATCATCAAGCTCATCATACATTCTTGGTCTATCCAACCCTAACGTGACATTTCCATCAGTTCCAGTTTCGAGAATATCCATGGTAGTTCCAATTTGAAATGGTCCTTCATCAATTGACTTAAGGATGTTAACACCATTCTCTTTTCCTAAGCAATACAATCTGATTCTTTTAGCCCAAGAGTCATAATCGGTTCTATCAAGCATGGGAGGACGAGTATCGGATCCTGCGACTTGAGCGTCATCGACAATGGAAGAAGTGATTGTAGACATGATTCCTAAGTACGGGATTTTACTACTCTTTGATTAAACCGGGAAATAGATTCTTTCACGGGATTTTACTAAATCAAGAGAAAACCATAAAACGTATCACGAAGAAATGACAAGTCTCAAGAGACAAATCGCACAACTGACAAATCGCTTAATTCAAATCGCACAACTGAAAAATCGCTTCTGTCAAATCGTTGTCAATACAAATCGCTTGATTGTCAAATCGCTTAAATGTCAAAACGCTTAAGTGTCAAACCGCATTCAATACAAATTGCTTATGTTAAAATGCTTTGTGACAAGTCGCTTAAGTGTCAAATCGCTTAAGCGTCAAACCGCTGTCAGTACAAACCGCTTCTGTTAAAAAGCTTTGTGACAAGTCGCTTAAGTGTCAAACCGCTTAAGTGACAAACCGCAGGGGAACAAAAGTACTCCACTACTTTGTCCTTTTTTGTCTCTTTGTCTCAACACACAAACCGCTTATGTGACAAACCGGTTCCACAAAACAAGTCAAATCGCTTAAAACAAGTATCAAACCGCTTTAAAGAAACGACCACCGAGAGACAAACCGCTTCTTTGAAAACTTCAAAAACTAAACTTTTTCACTCCAAAACACTAAAACCAAGATGATTGAGGCCTTCCAATCCAAAACCTAAACACTTATTATGATTCTAAACACAAAAGTACTATCAAAATTCAAACTTTAACACTAAAAATGATCAAAATGATGAAAACTACTCAAAACTCATTCAAACCCAAAAACCTATGAAAACCACTAAGAATCCAAGAACATGTAAGGTAGATGATCAAACCATGGCTCTTGATACCAATTGTAGTATATTGGTTTTCACAAACACATAATCAAACATATATATGGGTCGAATGGAATGAGCTTTTAGAGAGAGAAAGTGAAGAGAGTTGGGAACTTAAGTGAGACAAAGAAAAATGTATTGAAAGCTCCAACCCTTTGCCTTGCTAGGCAAAGGGTATTTATAGGTTCTTACATGAGAAGCCTCCTACGGGCTGTGGATCAGAAATACAGTGGGTAAAGACCCGTCCGTCCTCCACGGTGCTACATTACAAACTACTAACTATCACTAAATGACTACGACTACGAGCTTTCTAACGAATACATATACTTGAGGTGACCGAGTCTTTAACTACCGGATTTTCTAAATCCCAACATAACACTATCTAGTATTATATCTAGAGTATTAGTATTCATTCTAGCAATCTTGGAATCAAGATTATCAACTAGTGTTTGAAGTTGAACACAAAGCTCACATTCCCCACTTGATATCTTCCCTTTTTCTAAACGTTTTAATTTGCCTTTTAACTCAATGACTTCCTTTTCTAAACGTTCATTTTTGTTTTTCAAAATCTTATTTTTGTTAATTACTTTTAGACTAATTTTACAAAGTTTATCATATTCATGATGCAATGATTCATCATCCAATGATGAGCTACTATAATATAGCGATTCGGGACGTACCTCGTTTGAGTCATTTGCCATGAGACAAATTTCTTCGTTCTCCTCCTCACTCATTCCCCACGAACCACTCACGAACGCCTTTTATTCGTCACATTTGGGACACTCACTAATGAAGTGATTAGGGTCCCCACATTTAAAACATGCGCGTTCATCCCTTGCTTTCTTGTCGTCTTTGCCTTTCCGGAACCCCTTCTTGTCGTCATATGGTTGCTTGACATATCTTCCCTTTCTTCTAAAGAACTTCTTGAAATCCCTTACCGCCATGGCATATTCTTTGTCATCACTATCCGAAGAAGAGTTTTCTTCATCGCTTGAGACCTTCTTGGCTTTTAAGGCAAGATGTTTGTGCTTCTCTTTCTTTTCTTTTGAGGCTTCAGAATCTTTAGCGAGGACAAGCTCATAGACCTTTAGATTGCCTATGAGTTCGTCGAGGGTGAGGATTGATAAGTCTTTTGATTCTTCGATGGCCGTTACCTTTGATCTCCACTTGGATGGAAGTGCCCTTAGATATCTCCTGGCATGATTACGACTAGAGAAAGACTCATCAAGTGCTTGTAATGATGTAATTATAGTATTAAAGTTAGCAAAAGAATTATCTATACTATCCTCATCCGATATTGAAAATTGTTCATATTGTTGAACAAATAAATCTATTTTATTGTTTTTAACTTGTTGATTTCCTTGATGAGTTACAACTAAAGAATTCCAAATTTATTTAGAGGTTTTAAGCATAGAAATTCTTTCGAATTCCTTTTTGGGTTAAGCATTGTATAAATTCATTTTAGCTTCACTATTTTTGGAAAGATTTTTCTTTTGATCATCGGAGAGTTGATCATGAGGTGTGTTTACTAGGTTGCCGGTTTTATCATCTTTTGTAGTGGCTTCAAAGTCACCTTCAACAATGATGTACCAAAGATCAATATCTTTTGACTTCAAATAAGTTTCGAATCTATTTTTCCAATAAATAAAACCATTAGTTTCAAGTAGTGGAGGTCGTTGCATAGATTGCCCTTCTTTATAATTTTCAGAACCCATTGTGATCGAAAGGTTTTTAAAATACGATTTACTTTAAAACTTTTTGTAAACCTTGCTCTTGATGCCAATTGTGGAAAACTAGAAGTGGGGTTGAATAGTTTTGCCGATTTTAAGTTAGTTTCAAAAACTTTAGATTCGATATTACATGAAATCGTATGGATGGATAGAAAGTATAAAGCAGTAAGTAATGTAAGTAACGAAAGCAAGTAAAATAAAGGATAGAAATGACACAACCGATTTATAGTGGTTCGGCTACAAGGACACCTTCCTTGCCCTACTCCACTCCTCCAGTCACCTACTCGAGAGTTTAAGCACTATGTCAACAAGCTCCTTTAAATTGGCGGAGAAGCCTCACAACGTCGCTTACACTTTTTCCGGTACAAAGCTAAATACCGAGTCCTTAACACGGAGGACCAAACCAAAACAGCTATAACACAACAACTATGTGATATATGAAATACAAGATCTTGCTACAGAAATCTTGTGGAGGAACAAATCAATCAAGGACCCCTTGTTTGGATGACTTGTAGTGTCTCGTGATCTTACCTTTGAGAATGACTTATATGAGAATCACAACAAAAGAAAGAAGAACTACTATATAGATCAAGAGATATGAGATTAGAAGAGAGAAGTAATATATGAGAGAGTTTGTAAGAAGAGGGGTGAGTTACAATGAAGAAATGGCTCACTATTTATAGGCAAAAATCACTCTTGTTTCCGGATCCCACGGATCCCTTACATGAGGATCCGTCCGATGTAAAGCGGGGATCCGTGGGGCATCCTCTTATTTGGGTTATGGGTCATGGATCATGAGTCATGGGTCATGGACTTTGGATCATGGGTATCCAAATAGATACAATGTATCTAGAAGATGCAATGCATCTAGTCAATGAGTCATGGGTTAGCTCCATGGGTTATGGATATGCTCCATGAGTATGGGTCATGGGTTATGGTTTTTACCCATCCTAATAAACTTATTACAACAAATGAATTATTACAACAATTTATGTTAAATAATTATATATGTAAATGCTTTACAAAAATAACATGTATCCTTATAATTTTTCTTATGATAGCTTTATATTTGTTATCAACAAAACACAAAGAGATCGTTAAATATGAATAAACGTTTTTACGATTTATTTGAGGCACGTATACATAATAATAAACATGAATGGGCTAACAATATTGAGATGCTTTTAGATCGAGTGTACTAAGGCACAATATAACGCGTGCAAGATCATGTATCTGGCGCAAACATTGTAATGAATTGTAAAAGTCTACAAGACCACGTTGAAGGGCAAAAAAATGAAGTCAATTACCAATATAACCGAATAAAGCATTTGGTTTACCAGATTGAACAAAACAAATTAAATTTACGAAAACGAACTAAAAGTGTCACATCAACAAATTTAATATAGGTGGGGACCTAGATTCCTTTGAGACACAGAAGACTTTTTTTCTTCATAATATAGGCGAGACCTCCTTACAATTTACTAAGCATTAATAATCTTCCTCGCCATGCTCATTATCTTCCTCACCATCTTCCTCGGTCACCATCTTCAAGCTTCAAACCTAGCTCACCATCTTCCTCGCTCACCATCTTCAAGCTTCAAGCTTCAAACCTAGCTCACCATCTTCCTCTCCTTAACTCCACACACGCCCAACACACGCCCACGCCCTCGCCTAGGACCACGCCTAGCTCACCATCTTCCTCGCCTTAACTCCACGCCCAGGCCCACGCCTGGCAGACAATCTAGCCCAGGCCCTCGCCTCTCCCACGCCCAGGCCACGCCTAAACATGTTACTGCCTAGTCTCTCGCCCAGACTCATGCCCAGGAATTCCTTATACACGTGTACGGTTTAAAAAGTATTATCGTACGAATCTAACGTATAATATTGAAAAGTTCATTTTAGAAAAATGTATAGGCGAGGTTTATATCTGTAAAGTAACACTAGAAAGAGTTCGTTTAAGAAATTTTCTCAAAAAAATGGGTAAATCAGAGATGGATAACCAACGATTGTCTCTTTCTTTTAATGTTGCAAGGAGAGATGATGTGTCTTGACGTGGAGGTGGTACTACCGTTACACCCCTTCTTAGGGCATCTTCAATTATATAAATTCAAAAATTCTTTTAATTTGAAGAAAAAAGTAACACTATTCACTTACATTTATCCCTCAATTAAGTGTCATCTTTACAGCATAGTTGTAACTTTGAACATATTTATACCAAGCTGATTTTATTTTATCTAATAACTAAATTTATTCCCATTATCTTATGTATATAATACATATATGTTTGAATGATGAATGATGATCGTAAAAATATAGAGAATCTTAAGCAATACCTTAAGATTTAAGATCATTTGAGGACAAAACATATTTTACATATTAAGGGATTGATCTTTATCATCCACCTTTATTAGATCTAATGGATGAGATTAATCCCAACAAATAAAAAAAACCCACTTTCATCTTTTTTTTTTTCAAATACAAATATCTTTTAACCGTTAATCGTTAAGCGAAAAATATATACCATTACGACGAGCATTTAATTATCTTTCTATAAATATGCACTTTGATATACTTTTGACAAAATTATTTTTTCGTGTTTTTCACCTTTTTTTAAGTTTTTTTTTTTTCGTTTTTTTACGTTAATAAAATTTGCATGAAAAAATCATATGTGATTAAACACTATTTTGAATATTACATGTGATATTAGTGTTAAATCATATATGATATGTATATCATGTGTGATTATATGATTTAACACTAATATCACATATGATATTACATATTATATGTGATTTTACATTAATATCAAATGTGATATTCAAATTAGTGTTTAATCACATGTGATATTTCATGCAAATTTCAGTCTCGAAAAAAAACGAAAAAAAAAATGAAAAACGTGAATAAACGAATTTTTTTCTTTTTTCGAAAGTATATCAAAGTGTCCGTCTATAGAAAGATAATTAAATACTCGTCGCGATGGTGTAATTATTTTCGCTTAATGATTAACGGTTTAAGAGATATTTAAATTATAAAAAAAATAAGTGAAACAATAAAATACTTTTAATCTTAGTCATTCATTTCTTTTTATATGAAAGGTGAGGATGAGTCTTTTAATATGTGAGAAAAGTTTGGTATGTAAAATAACCATTCTCATACTTTAAAAGTTTCTTCATACGTGGAGCATGCTTAGAAATGAGTTTTGTGCTTCATTTAAATACTAGCAGGGTACCCGCGCAATGCGGCGGCGGGTACCCGATGACTAATTTTGTGGCGAGCAAATGTTTTCCCTTAAATAAAAAACCTTAGGGGTGTTCATCGGTTTGATTATTGGGTTGTTTGGTTTATTCGATTCGGTTAGTTGGTTAATTTCTTTATGAGTTAACCCGGCCGAACAATTCAAATTAATTAAACCGATCGAAAACCGAACTAAATAACGTGAATTATTTAATTTTAATTGTTTATTTAATTAATTATATAAACTTTAGCATAAAAAAGTTCAAGCCTAAAAATGTTATTTTATATACTATGAAAGAGTTTTAACTTTTTATATAAATATATAAAAGATATATAGATTATGTGAATTCAGTTTTTGGTTTATTGTGCCAAAAACCATAATTGAACCGAAAACCGAAAATTTATTTCAGTTTGTATATATCTACCCAATATGTAAAATGGTTAGGCCAAGAGTTGATATATCATTTCAGCCCAAGAGTTGAAAAATGAATTAAAGCCCGGTAGCATACAAATCCAATCCAAATCACAATATCCAATCCAATAATTTATCCCTAATCACGGATATAAAGTAGACCTAAGAATTTCATAACCCTAATTGCACATCTTGGAAAATAACGCCTACCACATAATTACTCACCTGATTTTCCTATCTCATATCTCATCTAATCATCAACATCAATAACTCATCTATGTCTCAGTCATTCACAATCAAAACCGACTATCAAACTGAACATGACCACAAGCACAACAGGATCGAGAGATCACGTTAAAAACTTAAAGATCCTTCATGGTTCTCGGATAGGTTTAATTTCTTGTGTTTTCTCGTTATAAACGAACCAAGGATAAGAATCTAACATAATTGTTATGATTCTTTCCATATGATTCGGATAATAATTGAAGCGTAGCTTCACAAGTAGATCGATGATGATATTATTTCATGAGTTTAGACCTTTAAGGGTCTTGATGTATCTTTGTATACCACGAAACAAAAGCGAGATCGTGTGATTTTATTTTCATTTTACCACCATCATCACCTCTACACGCCGTTACTCCGCCATCATCCGCCACCAGTTGAGATGGTGATGGTGGTCTAAGGTGGTCAACAGTGGGACCGGTATTTCCGTGAGAGGTGGCACAACACAATACAACATTGAACTATATATTTTCAGTGAGTGGTCGAGATATTATTCGGTTCTAAATGTTAAGTTTATGCTTTGATTGTTCTTCTTTTAGGTGTTTTTATAGTTGACCAGTACACAAAACCGACACATAATTAATATGTGCATTAATGTGGTGTTTTCTTTGCTTAATATGTTGTATAATATGCATATGTGGTTGTAAGTCTGAAATTTTGTGCTTTAATGTGTTGTATATCATGCTTTATTACTTGCAAGTCTGAAAGTCTGAAAATTAAATAGGAGAGAGAGTCGTTTGTGCATTATAAGTAGTAGTGATTAATCATAGTAACATAAGCGAATCTTATCATCTTAATTATATCAATGGATTGTTCAACGGATGTCTTCGGAGGAAGGTTTAACATCACAATAAAATGAAACTTTAAGTATATGAAATTAAAAATCAGATTTAATTATAATAATTTACGAGTCTAATGAGTATGTAATAAATGCAATTATTACTTTAAGATAAAAGTTTGAGTTTAATGAATGCGGTTTAATAGGTGCCTTCAATGCACTTGTTAGACAAAGGTTGTGTTTGGCTAAGATGCTTATAAGGCTTAAATTTCAAAAGCCTCCTATAAGCTTCGTTTGCCGTAGAGGCTTATAGGAGAGCTTTTAAAATTATAAGCCCCAAATATAAAGGGTATGTTTGGTAGAAGGGTGAAATTTAGTCTTTTATTATATAAGAAGTTGAAATTTATAGACTTGTTTGCAAATAAATTTGAAATTTGAGAACTTATTATTGCAAAATTACTAAAAAATATAATTAAATGAGTTTATGGTATATGTTAGATATTTTGTGGGTAAATATATTATTTATGGTTCATAAACCCCGAGCTAAAGTTTTTAGCCCTTTTTATGGGGCTAAAGTTTTAAGCCTCTTTTAGAAGCCCAAGCCCCATAAGCCCCTCCCCAAACACACCCTAAGTCTCGTTGGTACCAAATTACTTAATTACCTACAAAAATATCTAATATATATCTATATTAATTTAATTATATGTTTTTTTAGCGATTTTACAATAATAAGCCCCAACTTAAACTAATTTGCCAAACAAGTTTATAAAAATAAAAATTATAATTTTGACTTATAATATAAACCGCATCTGCACTCAAAGTAAATTCCAACCATTTACACCAAACATACCCTAACTCTTATCTCAATATTATTTTTGCCAACTTGCATGATAGTGGCACATAGTTGGGTGCAATTAATGATAAAAAGTTAACATATTTACACGTTAGTTGATATTAATACTTTTCAAAAAATTTAAATTATCGTGTTAAAAAAAATATAAATTCCAAATTCAAGCTTGTTTTATATAGTAACGAACGTATTTTTTAAAACAAATGGATTCATAAATTGCATTTAGAGATGTGTTTGGCACAGGGCTTTTCGGGGTTTATAGGGACTTGCGATTTAAAATAAGTCTCATTTGTTACACATAATTACGGAAGCTTATGGCTTATAAAATAAGTTATAAGCCTCCATATGCCCAAACCCATAAAAGTGACTTATGGCAAATTAAATTACTTAAATAATTTTAAAAATACAATAAATTATCACGTAAAGACTAGAAATATATGAATTTAATTTGATGTATTTTTATGTGATTTTACATTAAGCTTCAACTCTAACTAATTCGTTAAACAGCTTTATAAAAATATAAGCTTCAGCTCTCGGCTTACAATATAAGCCCTAACCCCAGCTCATTGCGCCAAACATACCTCATGTGTAGTAGATGATCGTGGACTGAGTCTTCGTTGGCACTTTGGCATGTAAGACGCGTCCTACATTATTAAGGCCACCTTGAACGACTGCGGTTATAATCAAACAAGGGATAACTTGGTCGTGCATACGACCGAGTTTGGAGTTTTGTTGTGTGTGAGTGTGTGTTTATTAAATTGTTTTGTGAGAGTATATCTTTATGGGTTTTGCTAACAACAACCCTAAGGGTTGTCGTTAAGTAAATAATTTTCATTATAATATCTCATTTGAATGATTCTGATTGGTTGATAATTTCGAAAAAAGTGAAGAAAATTCCGGAAATATTACAAATACAATTAATGATTGATTGTGATTGGATGAACTTTATTATTACAAGAAATTGTAGTAAAACAAAACATCTTAACGACAACCCTTAGGGGCTGTTGTTAGCAAAACCCTATTTTTATTTAAGTGAGGTAAGTTTTTGTTGTAAAGTTGGTTATCTTATTACACTAAATGATTGTAAAATTGGCTGTAAAAAGAGAAAGTTGAGTTGGCGCTTTGGTGACAGTCTTTATGGGTGTCATAAAAGCCGACCCGACCCGAACCCGAATATGGCTATTCGGGTCGGGTCGATCAGTTCAAATTTATATTCAAGTCAATCGGGTCAATCGAATTGACCCGAGTTCTAAACAAGGTCGGGTTCAGGTTTAATATATGTATCTTACTCGAGTTGACTCGAGTTTGATTTTTTTTTCTTTCTAATTTTTATGTATTTCAAGTTTGAGCATCAAAATTGTATCATTTTTAAACAGCCCAGTTGACCCGACCCGAATTAACACGACCCCAACTAACCCAAATCCGAATTCACCCAACCCGAGTGACCCGAGTTCTAAATAAGATCGAATTAGGTATGGTTTTTTAGCTTTGACCTGAATTGACCCAACCCAAATGACCCGAACCAGACCAGATCAACCCGAATAACACCCCTAATCTTCCTTACTACACTCACTCTCAAATATGTCACAAACTAGAAAAGCTATATATAATTAACGTTACAAAAAATAAAATGAGAGCTGGGTTAAACAGATTAATGATCAAGACTTCAAGAGTACGTGCTATTCAACATAATTAGATCCAAAATATATACTGTATCAAATAAAGTATTACTGTAAAAGATTATTGCAAGCTTTGGAAGACAAAAGTACTACTACTGTTTCGTAACGTACAAGTGCATATAGAAGACATACTATGTATGGAAATGTATGGAAAGAAGATTTACCAGATATAAAATCTGCACATGAGTTGGTATCAGATTTGCAGACTCTGCAAAAAGTGACAGTAAAAAAGTGCTAGTTCCCAGAGCGAAGAACCATCGTACGGTTTCTCTTTTTTTTTTTTTTTTTTTAACTTTTACTTCTTTCTTTTTTTTTTTTTTTTTTTTTTATCTCAGTTACTTTTACAGTGTCACAGTAAATAAACGAATCTACTCACCTGCTAGTTTTGGGTTACTCTAATCATCCAACTTAATCTAAAATGGTTCAATAGGTTCAGCCTACTTTACACTATATATCACAGCATGTATTTGGTTTTATAAGGCACTTTTAAAAAATCTCACCTTGTTATAGCATTTCTTTTGTGATACATTTAAGATTAAACTAAGATCATGTGTAATTTTCAGTTTTGCAAAACTAAGACCAAGTGTAACAAGGGTTTTACAACGCGTCGTCCACGCCCAGTTTTGGGTTTGATGTCGGTCTTGACCGACTTGTGGAGTGGGAGTTATCTTGTTTGTGTGAGTTGTGATTTTGATTTTTGTGGGGTAGATTTGTACTTTAAGTAGGCTATGTTGAGTGATGAAGTTGGTTGTCTAATTATATTATAATGATGGTGATGTTGATAGGGTTGAAAATTTGATGTGACTCTTAATTGACGATAGTGATCACGGTCACCACTACACCCGGCCTTAGACCGGAGTAATAACGCATTGGACCACTGGTGCTGTTAGACCACCACATGTGCACCTTTAATACACCCGCCACGAGCACGCATGGTGGATCAATTTTTGCAATAGTTTAGTCATCCCCACCACCAAACGAAAAACA
The DNA here is from genome assembly GCA_022545495.1 of Chrysanthemum lavandulifolium. NCBI lineage: Eukaryota > Viridiplantae > Streptophyta > Magnoliopsida > Asterales > Asteraceae > Chrysanthemum > Chrysanthemum lavandulifolium. The sequence goes on from CM040243.1 coordinate 115,427,397, forward strand.
ACAAAGTTAAACTTTTTTGTGTGTTGTTGATGGAGGCGATAACAACACCCTGAAAAGTGTTCTAGTAACTCGGCACGAAGGTTATAATGAGTCTAGTCGGAGCACATTTCTCTAGTAGCTCATAATCTTTCTTCGTGAAATCGTTTGATATGGATTGGATGGTAAATAGAAGGAAAAAAATTCATTTATATTTCTTATCCCATTTCACCCAGGATCCTCAACTCTAAAACCTAGACTAGTAGGTCAAAGATTTAAACTAGTGCAAGTATGGTAAAAGAGAATCCTGTTAACCAATCTCATATATTGACAAAGAATATGATAAGATATCTCTGATCAAACAAATTCATGAAATGGTCACTCCACAACATACTTAAAGCATGTAATCTGATTTCAGCAAACATGTGAAACAGTGGAAAAAAGTGTCCATTTAAAGACAACAAAATCACTAGCACAATCCATAATGTAAGAGGTGCAGAAGCAAAAGCCTGTACTTATTCTGGCAACCCCCCTCCATCAATACAGTGATGTTTCTTTCACATTTCTCCAGCTTTATCTCATCATACCAACTCACCAAAACCAACCAACCAGCTTTCTCCTAGAAACAATACTTTAAACTCCCTAGTTCTTTTCAAGAGGGAAGTGATCGCTTACACGATCGACTTCTTGGTTTTGTGTGTGTGTGTATTTAGTAAATATAAAAGGTATGTTTGTAGGGTATGTTTTTTGTAGTGTAGTTGTCTTTATCTTTGAGACGCAATCGCGCGAAGGTCATTTGAGAGAAAGGCGTGGCGGGGAAAATAGGAGGATTGACCTCCTTCAAAAATCGCCGAAATCGAAACAAAACCGAAAAAAATTGTGTTGTCTTGAAACAAATGAGGACAAAAGAATAAAAAGTCAAATGGGGAGGGTGTGAATAGTCATCCTACTTTAAAAACCTTTATACTTTGTGCTATCAAGTATGTATCTCATGAAAAAGTCTCATGTTATAGAAACAAATACTAGATATACAAACAATGTTTTCCTATTGCAGTGTTGAATAGGACCACATGATGCATTTAAACTTCATTTGACCAACAACCACTATATTGAACTATAATTTGTGCAGTAAAGACCATACCCTGAGAAATCAAAAAATCTCTGTGGAGTTCTAGACACATAGCATTTGTACATGTGTAAACAGGACCACAAATGCATCTAAGTCTCAGTTGACCATCAATCTCATTCAAGCAAAGATGATTTTCAAATATGTTTTACTAAACAAAATTTGCTTAGCACTACAAGTGCAAAACTAGCACAGCATACGCGACAACAATCCGCATATAATTTTGGTGTATCGTAATACCCGTAGCTATACACCATCAATTATTTGATTTTTACCACAATTCCGTCAACCCCTTCTTCAAAGTAACGCACATACAAGGGTATTATAGTAATAAAAAAACAAATAATCCAGCGGTGTATGGATCAAAAACTAGATTGGTGTATAGAATTACTCCCTTAAAGGTATATATAACAATTATTGTTTTGCACTTTTGTGTGCAAGTGTATCTCATTATATATCTCAGTTGCATTCATTCAATAAATCACCTCCTCCTAAAGCTTCCCAAAGCATTAAGTGACTGAGTACAAAAGCTTCAATTATTTCTTTCAGCAGAAGGCCAAAAGTAAATTCACATTCATGGTTCTACTGACAGACTGCCCTACTCATATGGTTGTCTCTCATTATAGTTCTTCCTAATTTTCTTACCTCCCAAACTCTTGGTTCAATTCTAACCACACTCTCAGGGTCCCCTCTTCAGTTTCCATTTCTGCATAACTGACATCCCAACCAAGTATACTACAATAATAAATCTATGTCAGTACTAGTAGTGTACTACCTGCATCTCATTTATTAGGCGATAAATAAATAACTAGCCAAATGTAAACATGAGGTTTGCCAATTGTAAAACACCATCTCCTACAAGGAGACGATTTTCGGATTGAGGATTTGGGGACCCTTTAAAGCACCAAGATGGTCTCTGTTTTTTAATTGAAGTTGAGACAAGGAAGAAAACTAAGAAAAGATCACGCGGTTTGCTGATCGTAAAACAATATTGCCTTATCTTTTGTTATTAGATAACTTACTAAACGCATTGTGAAGGCATAAACGCATTTCCATCTACCAGGGCATTGGTGACGCAAGAAAACTCACATTTAACAGCGTCCAGGAACAGTTGGGTAAGCGTCACTTGTACTCTGAAGTCTGAACTTATATTTAATTGGATTAGTACTTTGGGTCCATCAACATTGAAGATTTGCACAAATGCAGATATCTCCGCAACACTCGAGAGTTTCGTGTTTCATTAAAAAAGGATTTTGATTGGAGACTACACATGACCATTTAGTCAATCATAATAAATCTAGCATTGAAATTATATTTACAGTAGTATATATATGCACCTGAAACCAGAAAGTAGATAATCAATCCGCCAGCTTGCGATATTGACTCAAGGAAACGGCTTATACTGCAAAGAAACACTTGTTCAGCACTCGGCATATGAGGCGAAAGACTTTGTTATGGACCAATCAAATTCAAGGTCTTTGGTTGTAATATATATTAATTCTTCATTATGCCGAAATGCCTTGCCTTCTGACATTTAGAGAGGACAAGGATAACCCACATGTTTAAATTGCAAACATGAAAACAAAATTGATATAACGTTCAAACTTGGTGAGAGCATTGAGTTTCGAAACTTATTCTAAGTGCCTATAATTATACATTAGTATCCAAGCTTGCATGTTTTTACTAATCCTTCTGGAAAAAAGATAAGACCAGATCTGTATGTACAGAGAAGAGTTGTGTCTCGACGAAAAGCTGCCAGGCAAAATAATTGAATAAAGTATGTTAGTTAGTTACAAAAATCCTTAACTTAATAAAGAAAGATAATACACATACCTTCATAAAGGGTCGATCGCGACTAGGAAAAGAGTCGATGAAACTTTCCTTCAACAGCAAAGATACCTAATGGTAAAAAATATTTCATTAGTATTTCTATTTGTATATTACCTATTGTTAAAAGAAAGGTTAAGAGACAGTAAGGGAATGCCATTTTAGATAGAAACACATGTAGACTGAAATTATATATTTATATTAAGGTAGAAAGAGGACCTTATCGTCATTGGACTGAACATTTGTTATTGTGTGAGAGCGTAGGTTAGAACAAAGATTATCCAAGTAAGATCTTAGTACTTTGAGGAATCCCTTTGCTGCTTCAACCTGAAGCAATCATGTGAAATTTAATTTGCATGAAACCAAAAACAGAATCACGTCATTCAGTTCAAACATAAGAACCACAACTTATATAAGACTCGGACGCTTTACAAAGACAGTCATGTTTGTGAAAATTCAGTAAAATTCTGATTACGATTATTGCGGAAGATCCTGAACGAGGCAAAGACAAAAATACTATCCACAAAATCTACATCCTCTAACAAGGTAATTAGCTAATCATCAAAACGACATCACATTTGCCAAAGCAAATCAAAAACTCGAGCATCATAAGAGAGAAGATAGCATAAGTTTCAGCATCATAGACAAGTTTCAGTGCTCACCCAATAACTAAAGCTTGATGACAATCTGCTCTTTATTAACAAGGACATCATGTCATGCCCACTTTAGCAAGCATGAGACAATTAGTGGGTGCCTCACATAGCAGTAAAAAAAAGTTCACTTTCCAGCATAAAAAGGTATAGGATGACCAACCACAACTGTTTGTTTCTGACACAAGAAAAATGCTACAACCACCTACCTAAATCTGTTTCTAGATTCACCCTCAACATTAGAAGGTAATAAAAAGGTTGCAAAAGCATAATTAATGCACCAACACAAATTAATTTGTGCGGTGAGCCGTTCCAGACAAGGTCTAAAACAGTAATACACCTATTTGGTCCAACTGTGATTAAGAAGCCCACACAATCAAGAGTACAAGCATAAAAACCAATAAAAGACTTTCAGCAACAGATTATCAGTGAAATCTGAGGCTTAAGAAAACTAAGAAATGTGTGGACTTTATGATCATGTGAAAGACTATACCTGCACTTGAGTGCAATCATAAACTGGTCTTCTCTTCCCTAGATAACTCTCTCCCACAAGCTGAGCGTGGTATGGACTTAAGGCTGCAAATAACTCCTTGTGCTGGGGCAAATTTGGTATCGACGATGATTTTACCTAATCAGGTACAAGACAAATTAGAGACAGCCATAGACCATAGACTACTTCTTGATGATTAACACGAATAGCACTGAATAGCATGGGATTTGCAAAAATGACTGCATAAACGTTCTTCTTAATATTATGACTAACCAAAAGAAAAGAACCTCACCCTACATCATTATCACATAACTCGAAACAAGAGATACTAAAAGAATTCCTAACTACTTATGACAATGATGTAAGAGAAGCATCAGAAAGATCAGAAGTTCAGCACTATACCTGGTTCTTGTTTGCATCAACAAAAATAACATTTGCCAACTTGGATTGTACTTCAACAGTTTTGTGCTTCACACCAACCTGTTAAACATATTAATAGGTAGAAAATATAGAAATGCAATAATAAGTTCAAGAAAACAATATGCACGGGAATACTTGTCAACGGAAAGTTCCCTCCCCATATCCTAGACGGAGTAGCCCATGTGGAATCAGCAATTAACTACTGGACTAAGATAAAATCTCTTTGGTGTTTGCATTTAGAATTCCTATCAACATATAACTGATCTACTGCTTTACCCAACAAAAAAAAGGTTTTTTTGAATGTTGACTTACAATAAGATTACTACATAAACTACATACACAAATAATTGAGTAAAAATACTAAGATGTTGGAACTTGGGATGAATTTGGAATCTGATAGCTACCAGTCTATTAATATGTCCTTTTGGAACAAGAGTACCTCCAAACAACAAACTCACTTTGAATCTTAAAGTATGTAGACTTGAAAGTTTATATGGTCAAATCCAGCATACTGGTCATACAAGTTGTTAGGTTCACATAGTGCACAAAGTTCTAACTTCTAACTATTGGAGAAAAGCGAGTCCTTGGATCACTAGGATGAAATGTCTATCAATTACTATATAAAAAATCGTCCATGGGTCGTCGAAGGATAATTCTCCTTCAGTTAAGAGTGAGAATGAGAAGAATAAAGATTGGTTCAGAGCTTACAACAAACGGTACAGGTGCATCCAAGAAGTCCAACATGTCGTTTGGCAAGACCTGGAAGTAATATGCATACACTTTTAGAAAATTAAGCTTGAAGGCAGTCGATACCACTATAATTCATTGTGGATGAGCCTTATAAACCGAATAACATATCTTTGGGCCATTACCGGCATTAAAAAACTCTGCCAATGGTAGGGACGAATCAGTGGGATGGTTGACAACACCAAAGCAGACAATATTCCCTGTAGAAACATATTCAAAGTTAAAAAAAACTTCCGTGCTCACTTTAAATAAATCACATATCCCCAATGCTAGAATATCTACATGATACATAAAAGAGCTTTAAATAATAATAAAATTCCACCAGAACATATGATTGATATCTTTTAAACATAGATGCGTTTTTGTGGCTCTCCAAAACTGGACAAGTTTTGCTAAACTTAAAGAGTACTGGCTACCAGATATTAAGACAAGTTTCGAGGCATATAAAAAAAATAAACCCCCAAAGAAAACAAGTTGCACTTGATGATAATATACGTACCAGATTGGAGCATAGAAAAACAATTTGCTTCTCCAGCAGAGCACCCGCAAATATTGTCATGACCTATGGAAGATAAAAGACAATGGGAACTCAGTTATTATATACGTTGAATTTTAAAAAATGTATTAGACAGCAACCGAATGCCTTTTACAACAAAAATAAATAAACCTCAAAGCGAAGCATATCTAACTTAACAGCATCTTGCGAATCAAAAGAACAGATACAGCATACAAACAAAGTCTGTGCAGCAGTCATAAAAGTAGTGTGGCATGTAGTACATAGCAGTATGATGTGAATAAGCAAAAGCATTGCGAGGCATGTAGTAGGTAACATTTGTTCCAATAACTCTTGTCAAATTCGGATGTGCATCCATCATACAACAAAGAGGATTCCGCATCGTGTATATAGGCCCCTTCCTATGATCTAAAACGTTTATTATCCACTAACTCTATCTGATCAATGTACCATTGGATTACACACTCACTAACATATATGAAGGCTAGATTTTAAGCCAATGTATTAATTTTAATTTCAATTGCATGACACTATTAACAAGCATGATTACACTTTCTCCAGAGACATGAATGAGCTGAAGTAACATAAAGTAAGTCATCCTAGGGCACACATTAAAACATACAGAAGAAACATTGAAAAGTATCTTGTCCATGAAATATTGCAGCACATAACAGCAGAGAACAGTAATACTAGTAAATTATATTCTTGATAGGAATAATATATACATGCTCTAGACGCAAGGTGCCACATAAGCATGCAACTGCCCATACTGACATAGCAGTCGCCTCCTCCTCCACTGCAAGTGCACTGTGAGCCTACAGCAACAAAAAATCTTACTATCCATGCATTCATGGTCTACCTCATAGAATTAGATAATAAGTACCTCTGCTACTTCAAAATCTGTGCTACATGACATGAGATCAACTGTTGACCCAGCAATATGTAAACCTGTTTCATCGGGTCTATGAAATTCCAAAGGATGAAGGTGCTCCAGAGGGTGAAACCTAACAGTTGAGCCTCTTGCAGGGAGGTGTAATCGGTAATACTCACATATTATCTGTAACGAACCATGACTATTCGCCTGCATATATTTTGTAATTTAGAGGGAGAATGAACAAAGAATCTTTATCACTTTTAGTAGTCAATAAGAAGGCTCAAGAGCAAGACCAGAAGTAAATACCTTGGCCCATTCAAGAATCTCATCATGGTCATTATCTTCTTGGCTAGAGAACGATATTTCATCCGTCTCTGCTGAATCAAGCTCACTCCTACTGTTTCCATCTTCACTAGGCGAGCCCTGAAAACTGCACTAAGCAATATCAATCATGTCCAGATTTTATTAAAAATAGTCATCAAAAACAATGATTCTTTAAACTGAACAGACATGCCAACATCGGTGCAAACATAAATTGGGAAACAGCCTTTATCACCTTTACCATCAAGACAACTCCCGTCATGTAATACCAATACATATAGCTAAGGAAAGATAGTGCATCATGATTCCGTATTGTGTGTTTTTGCTTACTCAAAAGTTAGGGATCAGATTATTCTATAAATATCAATAGATAATCAAATACCTTGAAGAAGATTCAGAGCTGTCATATTGTTGAAAACGTAGAAGAGGCAAAATTGCATTTGGTATATTCCTTTGAGTCGACTGATTGTTGTCAACTGTATCATAAGCTGGACTATCACAAAACTTAGAGACTGGTTCAGCAGCAACAAATTCTTGCTTAGATGAATCCGTTATTGTCGCAGCATCCATAGATAAAACATCGCTGGCCCCTTTATCTGACGATAGAGAGTTGATAAGCGATTGATCATTTGCGGCTGTTTCGGTGATAAAATTTTGTCTGGTTAATTGGCCAGCCTCTGTGGTTCCATTCTGCATTCCTTGAGCTCCAAGCTCAGCTGAAATACAACTTTCTTTGTCTTCTAAAGATCTTTCATTGTCATACACATCAATAGACTCAAGATCTAAGCCACTGACACTTTGCCTTAACCGTTCCAACCTTTCTTCAGTTGAAATGCTACAATAAAATTACAAACAATGTAATATTAATGACCCTGGTTGAAAGGAAAAAGCCAATGAAAATCTGTCCCTATTTCTTCAGATAAGAACTAATATGCTAAACTTTGATTAAATTTCCTATATCACTAAGAAGACATGGTCGTATCAGTGAATAATGAGAACATAATTCATGAAGAGTAAATGAAAAAGAACTAGTGAAATTACTCGGTCGTATGAAATATGCAATATTTCTGATGCAAATGGAGGAAAAAATGAGGAAATTTATATGGCTAGTCTTCACAAGAAAATTTGACTACATACTGTTTCAACATAAGATAATGTGATGGTCATGCAAACACAGACACTCTTTATATAAGGATGATGATACACCATTTTATGAGAACTATGTGCATGATAATTTAACCACATAAATACCAAATGTGAAGCAATTAGATGAAAAAAATCACTTGCTTATGACAGACCTGTTCAACACGCCAAAATGCAGATCAAAAAATGGAAGTCTTGAAAGAATGCAGTAACACCGGCGAGTTGTTAAAATGTGACGACTGGGAGCTGGACGAACAGGCGGTTCATCTGACATCATGGAAATTAATGTGGATGGTTTTTGTACCAATTCATCAGCTACTAGACAGCAACCATAGAGAATCGAATCATCTGCACCCTACGCAGTGTTAAACATCAGAACCCAAAATATTGTAAATGACATAGGAAAGAAGTCATAGTTGCAGTAGCGCTCAATAAAAGTGTGAAATGCAATACCAAGAAACTATGACTGCATAAGAGACAGAAAAGGAAAGGGACTGAAACTTCTAAGATTTGAAAATGGTAAACAATGTGGAACTGTTTTTTTGATTAACAACTAATGAAAGGTCTAGTATTTGTATAGTGAGGTAGGTAAGGTAAGGTAACTCCCAATACCGTCTTCCACGGTGTATGGGGAGGTTAAGGCGTGTATTCTTTTACCCTTCTTCCCAAAACCCTAATCTCACACACAGCCATACCCCTACCTAAGGTAGAGGCTGCTTTGTCCGGTTCTACCAAGGTAGAAAAGGACCTCCGACCTTGCAAGGGGTGAGGATCGAACCCTTGACCTCTGTCTCCAGAGGGAAGGGTGTTAACCACTTGATCCAACCTTGCTCTTTTTAGTATTTGTATAGTGAGTTTACATAAATGATGCTCCAGTCAACTTTCAGATCAGACTGAGTAGAAACTACCAAAAAAACAAGATGTGCTGAAAACAGTATCCCAAACTAACAAAAATATAAACGGTGTGGGACTGTGGATTACCTGTAACCTGAATACGAAGGACAGGTCACTTTGCTTAAGGTGTTCCTGCAAAACTACCAGCATGTTAACAGAAGACATTTGAAACGGAAAAATATTAAAACAGAAAAGGAAAGGGACTGAAACTTCTAAGATTTGAAAATGGTAAACAATGTGGAACTGTTTTTTGATTAACAACGTCTTCCACGGTGCGTGATGCTCCAGTCAACTTTCAGATCAGACTGAGTAGAAACTAAGATGTGCTGTTAAAAACATATTCAAAAATATAAATGTGGGACTTTAGAATAACTTTGCTTAAGTTTGCAAAACTATCAAATTTGATTGCAGTTAACACGATAAAGTTTACTATCAAATTTGAAGTTAACACGTAAAGAATAATTAAATACGAGTTTATCATCTATAGAGAGAGTGCATTCTTTGGGTGGAAGTGGAACACAAGTAGTCCCAGGCTTTTATTAAACTCTGGCACGGGAAATCACTAACCAATATGATAACGGAGTCAATTTAACATGTACCTGTCCAAGAAGTATTTCATTCAGTTCACTCATTGATGGAGTTCTTTCAACAGCATTAACCTGCAAATATAAGTAGCAATACTTAGTACATAAACATCAATAAGACCGATACTAATATTTTTACACAAGAGCAAACTAACACGCCCCTCACACTATTAAACTGGAGCTATACAAAGTTTGCCAATTTTCCATACATAGATTGTGATGATTGCATTACTGACATACAAAAGGCACCAATAAAATCATAGGCCTACCCGTAATATGCATAATAAATGAGGACAATTTACACCATTTGGAAGAGCATAATGGGCATGGGTCAAATGAGTAAACTACATGAAACCAAATTATATAAACATCATCATTCAAGTAGGTGTGCAGCGTGTTATCAGTTATACCAAAATGCATGTCAGCTCATCTTCATTCAAGATATTTATGAGATATAACATATTATGCAATACTTCAAGATACAAACTCTGAAATAAACTGCTAATATCACAACTGTTTCAAGTAATTAATAAACTACTGTTGCCCCACCTCCACTCCGTCAGGAAAGCAGAATGAAAGGAGATCCCTGTACTTCAAAGGAAGCGGTTTATCCGGAGGGTATACAAACAGAACCTGAAAGCGAAACTAACTAATTAAATCACTTACTCCAAAAGTACCGTCTATCATATATGAATCACAACATAATTTATGAGTTGGAGGCAGCACCTGAGGCTCTAGATTTTCTGGAACCTTAAATTTTCGCCCACCCTGCTGCCTCTCAAGTGATTGAATATCACAGTTAGGATCAAGTCCAACTACTACTATGTTTTCAAACAGCCTTGATGGTTCTTTTAATATCCTCCGATGCTGAAAATTTCTATAAAGTTAGAAAAAAACACAATGATAACAGTTCAATTTACAGCATATCAGAGTACAAGAGATGAAACATACGGCCTGCAAATGGAAGCTTGCCCATTGGCGTTTTTGGGTGGTTAATATTTCTGGGTTGTAGTTTTTATCCTCTTCAGGGGTATTGGCTAAGCCTTTCAGTACTTTAAAAACTTGATTTTGAAGTTTTTGAAGATGGCCGCCGCTATCGTCGTTTAATGAGTATACAACTGATGGCCGTGATGCTGCTGCAGCCAGAACAGCTCTTGCAACATCTTCAGTAGTCTGCATGAAAAACGAAGCACCCCAACCTGGGCTACCTGACTCTTCATTATTTTCCATGTCTACAATTCTCTCTGTCAAACAGACAAGAATAGGCGATCTTAGAAAAATGTAATCATGGAGTGTAAGTAAAAACATGATTACATCGCTCACATTAAACAACACAAACAAAAATAAGTTGGAACAGAAAAAACATGTCGTATAGCAACCAACAAACTTCACACAGCTAGCCATTGCTATACAAACTAATGGAAAATAAAGAGTATATGGAAGAAAGCAGCATCCTTGGAATCCCATTAGCTGCAAAATTAAACGATTTTTCTCCACTAAGCATAATCTAAAAGTTAAACATATCACACAAACCTGCCTTTTTCTCGTGCTTAAGAATATGTTTAATCCTGATTTAGCCAATTAAGCATAGATCGCTTAACAATTTTTTAAGAAAGAGATGGAATACAAAATGTATCAAGTTCAAAGCTCTCCCTTCCCATTAAACCAACCGATGGATGAAACACTCGAGTTTTTTGTTCCAATTTATTCACTCTTTTACTAAGAGAATTATTGAATCCATTTCTTCACTAAAGTGTACTACTACTTTTGTAAAGCCTTTCCCCTTTCAATTACACACTTCACCAACCAATGTCGAAAAGTATGTAGGTCCATGCCTCAACATTATTTCTATGACTTGTTCACTAGTTTAAAGTTTTAAACTAGTTCTATATTTAACAAAATATATTTAGTCTAGTAAACACGCATATTCCTTCCCCAGTCACCAATTTTGACCAAACCATGTTACTATTTTCTAACCAAATATGTAATCTCACAAAACTTGATTCTAATTATATAAAAGTTACTTCGTTTTACTGTCATCAAATTTTACAGCATATTATGAGTAAAATATTAAAATACATATTTAACGTTACACAAAAAATAAAACAATAAATAACAATAACAATAACAATAATAAATCTATATACTATTTAGGTGGGCGTTTGGACTGCTTATTTTTTCTGTTTATAGATAAGCACTCAAAGAAATAGTGTTTGGATTTACTTGATATAAAAAATAAAAAATAAAACATATTTTTTAATTTTAATTAGTCAAATCCAATTGAAATATTTTTTAGGTAAGATATGTTAGTACTTCAAACAGCTTATTCTGCTTAAAAACAAGTAATTTTAGTATCATCTCGAAATAAGCAGTTTGGATGATCCAAACAGCTTATTCTGCTTACAAACAAGCAAATTGAGATAAGCATTTTGATGATCCAAACAGCTTATTCTGCTTAACAGCACGGACATAAGTAAAAAAATGCAATCAAACACAAGGATCGTCATTTTTCTAACCTAACATAAAAATATCTAAATGCTATTTAGGTGTGCTTATTTTTTCTGCTTATAGATAAGCACTTCAAGAAATAGCGTTTGGATGTACTTACTTGATAAAACATATTTATTTTAAGAATTATTTATTCAAATCAAATATTATACTAATATTTTAGGTAAGGTATGTAATTACTTCAAAGTTCAAACAGCTTATTCTGCTTAAAACAAACTAATTGAAATAAGCAATATTTTGCTAAAAAATACTAAGCAAATAAGCAGTTTGGATGATCCAAACAGCTTAAAAACACGCACAATAAGTAAAAATAAGCTATCCTAATCACCCTCTAAAAAGTAATAAAAATTGAATCAAACACAAGGATCAAATAATCAAAGACAAATAAAGTTCAAATTAACAGAAATAAATGAAAAGACGACTGACCTGTAAAATAATTAATTCGGTTTAAGTTATGCTAGTTACATGTGTGTGTGTGTTTGTGTGAAGTAATGTCTCGGTGTGTAATTTAGAGAGACAAAAAGTGTTGGTTTGTATCAGGCGGCCATAACAAAGGAGGAAGAGAATGAAGGTCTCTCTGTGTTTACAGTTAGAAATACGACGATTAACTAGAATACAAATTTTACGTTATAAAAAAACTCTCTAAATTAATTATTATAAATAGATGTGGAAAGTAAAAAGCTCGGGATCAGATTGTTGAAAAGCGGGAACGAGTCGAGTCTAAGTAGTAGCTCATTTACTAATTGAGCTTGAATCCCATCTTTACATAACATAAAAGTTGAGCTCGCGAGCTTAAACAAGGCTAAACAACACTAAGGTGGTGTTTGTTTTTAAGAGGCCTCGAATCGAATCTGCATGCATATACGAATCTGAATGGGGCATAAATGTTGAATCGACCGCATCCGAGCGGGAAAAAAACTTATGTTTGAACCGCACATTTGCTGCTTCGTCTTAATTATTTTTTTTTTTTTTTTTTGTCGTGAGAGTATGAGAGTCGTTCGGACACCCTCTGAGTCTGCACCATTAAGATCTTCCGCCTCGAACAGCGTCGAGCGGGAAAAAAAAACGATCTGAACGACCAAAATGTTTGACCACGTCTGAACGGTTCAGATTAAGTGACTTTAAGAGCCTCTTTATGAAAAACAAACACCACCTAAGATATGTTAAGTATTAAACATATATACAACGTTATGTGTTTGTATTATATGTGAGCTTATTAACGAGCTCAAAATAGATATGTTACAAGCTGAACTTGAGCCAAACTTTAATTTTTCATTGCCAAATTGTATAAACGAGTCGAGCTCGAGCCGAACCCGAGCCTATATAACATACCACGAGCCGAGCTCGAGCTTAAAAAATAAGGCTGGAACCGAGCTGAATTGTAAAACTTAAACGAGCCGAGCTCGAACTCTAGCAGGCTCGAACTCGACTTGGCTCGTTTCCACCTACAAAAACTTATATCCATCTTGACCGTCAAATATTTATAGTAGAAATTTTTGGTTATTATTTATTGGAAAAAAATTAACTTATAAGTAGGCATGAATGGAAATTATGTATTTCAAAGTGCCTGGATCCATTTTGAAAACTTTGGAGAGTATTTGTGCTTCGTTTTCCTGGGGAGGCTCCAAATCCTCGAGAAATCTGTCATGGGTTAAGTGGCTCAATGTTCTAGCTTCGTTTGCTAAAGGTAGCTCGGGCATTGGTAGTTTGAAATCGTTCAACCTCGCTTTACTTCAAAAATGGCCTTGGAGGATGTTCTCGAATTCGAACGTTCTATGGGTTAAGGTTATCAAGGCTTTGCATGGCCAGGAAAGGGGTTTGATCATCATGGGTTCAAAACGAACGGGTTGTGGGCAAAAATTGTCGGGTCTTCCAACCATTTGCATTCAATCGGCCTCCTTCTGTTGGATCTTTGTGATTCACAGTTGGTTGTGAAACTCTAGTTCGTTTTTGAAAGGATACATGGCTTGGCGATACCTCATTGTATCTTCAATTCAACAGGTTGTATCATTTGGAGCAAAATAAGGATTACTTGATCAGGGATCGGGTCTCTAATGGCCAATGGTGTTGGAGTTGGTCTAGACAGGGTATAGGGGTTCACAACACCTTTTCTCTCTTTCCTTAGTTTCTGGAATAGGAAATTTCTTGCCTCTGCTTCATATTCATGTTGTGGAATCCGTAAAGGGAGGGGGTGAATACGTTTCCGTTTAAAAACTTAAATCGTTTGTATCAAACAACTGATCAAGTTTGACGTAATGAAAGTGACAATATAAGTTCTACGACTATAACGATAGTAGAGATCATCATCTAAGGCATATCACCACAACATAATCATAACTACATCACAAACAACAAGCCACGACACAAACATTAACGCTATGCAAGTTTAAAGCAATAAATGCAAATATAAATGTAAAGCGATAACTAAAAGCCAACAAAACAATCATTTTTCTTTTCAGATCTTCTATCAACTTGACTATATTACACCAAATCGAGTTATGAGAGGAGACAAGCAAGCTAATATTATTCAGACCATTCATACCATGAACCGCTTTGACCACTCTGACCCACAACGTCTTTGGATCAGTTAAAAATATCCACACATGTTTAAACAACAATACACGATTAAGAGCAAACATACTATCAACTCCCGATCCCCCATAAACAATAATGTTGAGTTTAACCAATTAGTAATTAACGCTTATCATTTAAGTTAGCAATAGTTTTTTTTGTTAATAATGTGTTAGGCAACGTATTTGTACTTTAATTTGTCAAATGATATAAAAGATAAATGTTAACATTAACCATGTCTCCAAGTAACGTATGAAAGTCAGTGTTTAGAAATAAAATAATAATAATAATAATAAAATGTTAAACGCTTTTGCGAAGCAAGTTTTCAATTCTAAAGAGATTGATGTTAATGTGCTTGTATATATTAAAAAGTAAAAAAGGAAATAATGATTCACAAAATTTGATGTTCTTGTTGTTGGCGTTAACTCCCAGAACAGGGTTAGATAATCAATGTCAGCAGAAACAAGTATCAAGTCAGCAGAAACAAATTCCACTAGGTGGTTATCGGATATCACTTGGAATCGTGTGATCACTTTCCAAAGTAAATTATTCGACCCTAATGCCTGGGTTACACGAATATCTACTTGGGATAAGACCAAATGTATGTTATTGAATTAGGCACAAATCAATAACCCTTGCGCTTATAAGTGTTAATCGTTTTCTGTGTGTCTTTCATGCATAATCAGATCTCCTATTTATAGGAGGTTACTCTGAGCTAGTCAAATGAAATTATGAGAATTAATCGGCCCATTAATCTCCTCATAATTATCCCCATTATAGCCGTTAGTGGTTACATGACCAATTAAACGTGGTCATTATGCGGTTATGCGCCACTTGAATAGGTCAAAGCCCGTTACAAGCGAGACTTTCATAGCACTATCGGTGGAAACAACGCCCGGTGGAAACTCGCTTATCGGTGGAAACCACAAGCGATACTTTCCACAAGCGATGACTTTCTACTAAGCAATACTTTCTACTAGCACTACCAATACAAACCACTATTAGAGTCAGGATGTTCATGGACCTTATGGGTGTACACTCCGTACCTCCTAACCCATTACAAGGTGTGAACTAATCCCACAAGTGCACTAAATTTTCCAACAATCCTCCCCAAATTTAGTTCACTTCCTTTGCATGAAAACAAACTTTAAACAAAACATGTGGATAAGCGAAAATGTCACGAGGTTGAATTTCCATCTTAGTAAATTATACGTTCAAATATTCGAGAATCGGGGTGTTCTAAGAATTGAACCCTTCAACTCATTTGAATACCGAAGATAAAATACACACAAATTTTCAAACACTTATCGCTCTCGACACTATACAAGCCATGTGTCCATATCCAAATTCATAAATGTTGTAAAAGCTAAAAGTCCAAAAGCTCCACAGAGCGGCAAAACTTCAACATTTACATAGGTGGTTCCTCTTTATTCATGCTCCCGCCAAGCACTTTTTCAAAGAAAGTTAACCATTAAAAAGTAAAGACTTCATCCTCATTTCAAAGAGTTACGAGCACAACCTTGGGATGTAAATAAAACATGTGCTCCAGTCCACCAATGTTCGACTTTCCACATTGAACTCGGCTCCCAAGTTTCCTCGGGAGGAGTTGGGTGTCCTAGCATTCAAATGACTAAGTTGGACTTAAACCCATCCCTTTAGCGAGACTTTATAACCAAGTCTCTAGCCGGACCCTTCGTCAAGTGATCAACTAAGTTACATTGAGATCTAACAAACTCTATAGATACCACTCCATTCATGATAAGCTCGCGAATCATGCTATGTCGACACCTAAGTGTATAGACTTACCATTGTACATCTAGCTATAAGCCTTAGCCAATGTAGTTGCACTATCACACCGGATAGAAATAAGTGCTATAGGTTTAGGCCACAATGGAATCTCAAGAAGCAAGTTTTCAACCATTCAACTTCTTTACAGTGTTGCTAAAGCCACAAATTGATTCCATTGTTGAGCCGGTGATACAAGTTTGCTTCTTGGATGCCCAAGAAATTGCACCTCCACCAAGTAGGAATACCCGACCACCGGTAGAGCGAATTGTCTTGATGTTCTTGATCCAACTTGCATCGGTGTAACCTTCCAACAACGATGGGTAACCGATATATGAGAGACTATAATCCATAGTTCTCTTCAAATACTTGATACCCTCGAGCGCTTGCGATGATGAGCACTAGGATTACTAGTATACCGCTCAATTTTCCCACCGCAAAACCAATATCGGGCCTTGTACAAGTCATGGCATACATCGGGCGACCAATTACCCTAGAATACTCAAGTTGAGATACAACTTTGCCATTATTAGGCATCGACTTCTCACAGTATCCATAGGTGTACTCACGGAGTACAATCAAAGTAATTGAATTTCCTCAACACCTTCTCAATATAGTGAGGCGAGAGATAGAAATTCTTTACTTTCATGTTTAATCCTTATACCAAGGATAACATCGCCTCCCCATGTCCTTCATGGAGAACCTTGATGACAAAAATTCCTTTGTCGGTCAACTGATTTTGGTCGGTGCCAAAGATCAACATGTCATCAACATATAGACAAATGATGACTCCTTTACAGATTCATCAAATTTGCTATATACACATTTGTCGACTTGGTTAAGAACATAACCACTAGACAAAACCACTTCATCAAATTTTTATGTCATTGCTTAGGTGCTGCTTAAGTCCATAGAGACTTAATCGGTTTACACACCTTGTTTTCATTGCGGGCATGATGAAGCCACGAGGTTGGTTCATATAAACCTCCTCATCCAATTCACCATTCAAGAAAGCTGTCTTCACATCCATCGATGAATAACCAGTTGTGAATAGATGCCAAAGCAATCGGCGATCTTATAGTAATCGATACGAGCCACGAGGCATAAGTATCAAAATAGTCTATCCACGACTTTTGTTTAAAGCCACGAATGACTAGTCTAGCCTTGAACTTTTCAATAGTTCCATCTACCTTCATTTTCCTTTTGAAAATTCATTTGCAACCCAAAGGTTTGCAACACGGTGGTAGATCAACCAACACCCAGTGTTGTTGCCCATGATGGAATCCATCTCATCATTGATTGCTTCTTTCCGTAAAGCAATATCACGGGACTTCATTGCTTCTTCAAATGCATCCTCAACAATGAAGCAATAGGAGTATTGGTGCGAGACCTCATCCTTTGTTCCTTCAACTAAGTATAGTTGAAACTCGAGTCCAAATGACTTTGGAGTCACTGCCCTTTTGCTCTTCCCGAGCACGAGTTCGAGTTGTTGAACCACAACCTCATCGGGGACCACCGATGGTTCATCATCGAGGACCTCGATACACCGATGTCATGAGTTCCATTAGGAATCCTCGACTTGGTCTAGGGACCGATGAGAATCTATTCTCATCAAAGTCGCATCCCTTGATTCAATTATTGAGTTAATTGAAATATATTCATTAGGTTCAATAACATAGAACCTAAAAGCCTTGGAATGCTCGGCATATCCAACAAAGATGCAATCAATGCCTCTTTCACCCAAAGTCTTTAGCTTTGGATCGGAGTCTTACAACGACCCTACAACCCCAAATCTTGAGATAATTCAGTTGGGTTTCCTTTTAGTCCGAGTTCATAAGGGTAACCTTGTTCCTTTTGTTTGGAACCCTATTTAATAAATAACAAGTTGTTAACATAGCTTCACCCCGAACCCTTGACTCGATCCGAATAGGACAACATGGAATTAACCATCTCCTTTAGTACCTGTTTTCCTTTCGGAAATACCATTTCTTTGAGGAGTATAAAGGCGATCGTTTCATGGATTATACCAACAGATGAAAATCTGAGTGTCCATGTACTCACCTCCCTATCGATCCTTAATCTTTTGATCGGGGACCCAAGTTGTAATTCAACTTCAATTTTAAACACTTTGAATTTATCTAATGCTTCATCCTTGGTATGTAACAGATAGACATAACAAAATCTAGAAGCATCATCAATAAATGTTACAAAGTACTTCTTATTCCCCAAAGGAGTGGCATGCAAATCATACAGGTCATTGTGTATTAGCTCCAAGAGCTTAGTCTCACGACTAACACCCTGAAAAGGTTTATTGGTTATCTTGGTCAACATGCAAGTTTTACACTTTTCAGTGTCCATGTCAAATGATAGGATTAAACCATCCCTAGACATATCTTGCATCCTTTTATAGTGTACATGGCCAAGTCTTGCATGCCATAGGGTAGAGTCAGTGTCAGTGGTGGTCACAAATCCTTAAATTAACACTATAGGTGGAAATATTAAGCTGAACATTTGATTACATAAATAACCAAAACCAATAAAAACACCATGCTTAGAAAGCACAAATTTATCGACTCAATAACTTGTTTATATCCATAATTATTCAAAACACTACTTGAAACCAAATTTTTCCTTATATCGGGAACATGAATAACATTAAACAAAATTACAATCTTTCGAACTAAACCTAAGGTCTACACAACCACGACCATGTACCAAGGTCGTTGACTCATTTCCCATGTGAATAATAGAACCATCATTCGGTGACTCATAAGTCTTGAACCGACTTCTATCTTTGCACACATGAGCTGTTGCACAGAGTCAACCCACCACGCAACATCATCATCCCGCACATAATGAGATTCGAGATACATATGTAACATAATAAATCGAAAAGACTTATTACCCATATTCGACCTTTCGGTGAGTTGGAAGAACCACCACTCCACGAACCATTAGTGCATGATCCATTGGCTTTACCACCAACTTTAACACCCTTGCGGTCCCTTTTAATGTGACCGGTTTGCCACATTTCCAACAAGTAGGTGTTGCCTTCTTGTTAGGATCGCCCTTGTGTTGTCATGATATTTGCGTTTGCCTTTGTTGTCATTGTACACGGTGGAGTTGTTATGCTCTACCATATTGACAACAGATGGTCCAAAGAACATTGCTACCCTTTGACTTGTCATTATCACGCACCTTGAGAGATTCCTCAATGCGCGGATGACCGCCAAACTCACCCGAGTTAATTCCTCTTTCTTATGTTTCAAGGTATGCTTGAAATCTTTCCAAGAAGGAGGAAGTTTATCAATAACACAAGAGACTGAAATAGCCTCATCCATGTGCATATTGTGTTGTGTAAACCTTCCAAGTATTCCAAGAAGTTCATTGTATTGTTCCATGGTGGTCTTGAATCGGTCATTTTGTAATTTGTGAAATTACTTACAAGAAACTTCTTACTTGATGCATCCTCGACCATATATTTGGCATCCAAGGAATCCAGGTTCTTTGGAAGATTCAAAGTTCGATAAATATCAAAGAGAATCGGACATACCATTGAGAATTAGACCTCTGCAAATGTAGTCATCATTCTCCCATTTGCTCCTCTCTCGATACGCTCCACGGTGGCATCATCCTCATCATCGGGAATAGGGTGGTTAGCACATAAACCACACTCATGCTTGTGACAAGAAGAAATGCATCTTCTTCTGCCACCTCCTAAAGTCCACCCATTCAAACTTATCAAGCTTGGCAAAGTTTGAAGCCATGAGTTTCATTGCAACAGCAACCATTGATTATCACAAAATAGTTTACTTTGATTGTTGGCGTTTAACTCCCAGAACAGGGTTAGATAATCAATGTCAGCAGAAACAAGTATCAAGTCAGCAGAAACAAATTCCACTAGGTGGTTACCGGATATCACTTGGAATCGTATGATCACTTTCCAAAGTAAATTAATCGACCCTAATGCCTGGGTTACACGAATATCTACTTGGGATAAGACCAAATGTATGTTATTGAATTAGGCACAAATCAATAACCCTTGCGCTTATAAGTGTTAATCGTTTTCTGTGTGTCTTTCATGCATAATCAGATCTCCTATTTATAGGAGGTTACTCTGAGCTAGTCAAATGGAATTATGAGAATTAATCGACCCATTAATCTCCTCATAATTATCCCCATTATAGTCGTTAGTGGTTACATGACCAATTAAGCGTGGTCATTATGCGGTTATAGCGCCACTTGAATAGGTCAAAGCTCGTTACAAGCGGTACTTTCATCGGTACTTTCATAGCACTATCGGTGGAAACACTGTTTGGTGGAAACTCGCTTATCGGTGGAAACCACAAGCGATACTTTCCACCGGTGATTTTCTACTAAGCGATACTTTCTACCAGCAGTACTTTCTACTAGCACTACCAATACAAACCACTATTAGAGTCAGGATGTTCATGGACCTTATGGGTGTACACTCCGTACCTCCTAACCCATTACAAGGTGTGAACTAATCTCACAAGTGCACTAAATTTTCCAACACTTGTTGCATCTTTTCTAAGATCGAGTATAATGGTTGGTCGAGTTTTCGATCGACCAACAAGGTTTACGAGTCGGCACCATTACACCCCTCACATGAGGCGCTTTCTAGATCAAGAAAAGGGACAAACCATTCGAGTTTTCGAGCTGACTTGTGTGAGCATGTTTGTGTGTGTGAGTGTTAATTTAATCAAATGGAGAGCTAGTGGGGTGACTAGTTGATGTTGAGTCACCCTAATCAATCCACTTAACTCATTAGTTATTTAGATTATAAATCGCTTTTATACTTGTTGTTTACACTTAGCCCCTTATTTTATAGCCATGTCTACAAAATTTATAAATAAATAACTTAAACAATAAAAGACCACTACAAATTAATTTTTGAAGCGATATTTATCACTATGACTTTTTGTGTTAGATACGGCAGGGCTCCCTTAACTAAAAATCTTGGCTTCACCTTTGAATTTAATTGATTTTTGTAAAGTATGTTTATGGTGATGTCATCAATCTTTTTATTACATAAGTTGATCATAAAGTTGTTAAAAAAATAAATAAATAAAAAAATAAAAAATAAAAAAACTAATGTGGCAGTGGAGTGTCACCATTACACAATCTAAAAGGTTTTCTTTTCGAATCTTGACCTTTCTCCAAATTTCTAAAATTGTGAATTGAACAATGTTGAGATTAAGCATGGTCCACGACTCTCAAATTAAATAATATTGATGAAATTTTGACTCTAATAAATCTAAATAAATCACTAGGCCAGCAATAGGCAGTATTTTCAACAAATCGACCAAATTGTGTCTTTTGATTTATTGATACCTCTATAGTCTATGGGTGTGTTTGGTGAAAGCTAAAGAATAGCGATTAGAAGTAGTTAGCGATGGCGATAGTAGTTAGTAGTTAGCAGTTTAATTTATAAAAGTGTTTGGTAGAATATTGTATGCCATAATTTTATTGTGTAAAATAGATAACGCTAAATCTAAATACTAAATGCTTATTCAAAGAGCATTTAGCGTTTAGCTTTTTGCTTATAAATCTTGCGCTAATCATTCCAAACAAGGTTTTTTCAAAAACGCTAAATCTTTAAATGTTAATTCTTCGTTTATCTTTATACCAAACACACCTATATGTATCAAAACAACTTGTAAATGTTTGAGTTTCACACATGTTTAACACAATCTCTTTTTTTCATTTCGTAATTTTTGTTTCATATTATATCGATGGTGCGGATCGTTCTCCTCTTTTTATTAGATAATAAATTAAATATTTTTACTTTTACATAAAGTATGTGGGGGTAAAACTAGTCGGAGCTAAAATATATAGAAGCTAGAACTAAAACTATTATTTTTAGATATTTGTTACAGATTACTTGAAGAGAAAATTTCTTAAACGAACACTTTATGCGTTAGATTTCGAAAATGAACCTCGCTTATAAATTTTGGAAAATGAACTTTTGAATGTTATACGTTAGATTTCTATCTAATATGTTTTAAACCGTCTGCGTGTATAACCAATTTCGCAGGCGTGAGTTTGGGCGTGATACAAACCAAGTAGGCGAGGGCGTGTTCGGGCGTGGCGGGCGTGGGCTGGGCGTGGCAGCCTGGGCGTGGAGCCTGGGCGTGGCCAGGGCGTGGAGCTGGGCATGGCAGGTGGAGCTTGGGCGTGGTGGAGTGGGCGGGCGTGGCCGCGGCGGAGAAATGGTTCGTTTTGAGAAGAGACCACCACTCTTAATGCTAAAAAGATGTCTTTTGATCGCTGAGTTTGTTGGTGTGAAAATAAAATTTTGGTATTTTTTCTGGGAAAAAAATTTGTGGGGAAGACGACTGCTATATTTCTTTTGGGGAAGATGGTAGTGGGGAAGACAAATGGAGATAATATATCTAGGGACTAGTGCTCCGTATTGTTTATGTTTATTTGATAACTGCTCATTATTTGTATACTTTAATATATATGCCTACACAATTACCCCTATCATTGTTAAGTTTTTAATTTGAATATTACCTTAACGATTTGTCTTCCCTTTAATAATGAAAAATGAATTACACTAGTACACTAAAATGCATATATTGATCTATACCATAAGTGATGAAAAATACCTCAGTTAGGGTAGTTTTCGAGTTTTAGTCTTCCAAATTATATATTCATTGTTAAGCTTTTTACCTATTTTCAACAAAACCGACACGACCCGATTTATTTTAGATTACGCTAAGAAAATCTCGTACTCCGTTGTGGTTTGTTGCTCCCTTTAATCATATTTCCTAGCTCCGCCACTGGGCGTGGCGCTTGAGTAGTAGGGCGAGTTTAATGTTTTATTTTTGGGCGAGAATGGGTCAAGTTCTAGGCAACAGATTGTTTAGTTTTGATGTAGGGTGTATGTGGGTTTGATTTGAAGCTAATGTATCGTTTTAGTTTTGATGTTTCCAACATAAATGATGCTCAGTGAAGATGAAGTGAAGATGGTGATATCCATGTGGAGATGATATAAAAAAAATAATACTAATAGTAATTACGATAAGATAAAAGGGAAGGGGACCACTCCTTGAGGCACTCATTCTCTCAATACATAGGGACCAAATTTATTTGATGTGACGGTTTTGGTTCATTTTAGTAAAATGTTAGAATAAAGTTCAAATTTGAAAACTAGATATACAAATGGGCTATTTAAGTAATTGGCTTTTACTTGAATGTAGGGTTTATAGCTGTAAAATGAAGGGGAAAAAAATAACAAACAAACTGTTTCAACTTGGATTACAGGTGGAAGCCAAGTGAATAACAATTCGTCATTATCTCTTTTTAGGAAAATGATTGGGAAGGTAATTATGTCTTGAAGATGTATTAAAAGCATGTGGCGTGATCACGATGGTTTATAAAAAGCGGGTCCTATCATTCTTTGTGGCCAATCGGGATGATCGCCATATATGATAATATATCTTTAAGCGTATGAGTTAGGCCTCCCAATCACTACTCCTCTTTTTAAACTGCAAAATTAATTATTTTGAAAATAACATTTGTGGATATGGATGTTCTAACATTACTATGTATAAATATTTCTTCTACAATATAAAACTCACAAGAATATTTTGCAATTAAATTTTTCGAAAGCTCTAGTCGTTTTTAAGATACCATCCACAAGCTTTTGTTAAACTCTTATAAACTTCGTGTCAAACATTCAAACACGTACAAGCAAACATTATAATTTAGTATTGATATATCATATTTTAGTAGTATGTACACCGTTTTAGAAATTATGTAGTCTTTAATAATAAAGTCATTCGTTTTGACTACATTGGCGAATGAAAAATTTGATCGTGATGGTCAGTTGAAATTATGGATCCCCATTGATCAAGTCTTTGTTGATTCTTGGGTTGGAATTGGTAGTGCAATTGTAACTGATACTACTCTGGTTTGACTATTTCTTTTATTATTATTTTTATATCTTTCCATCCAATTATTTGTTGCTA
Organism: Chrysanthemum lavandulifolium; assembly: GCA_022545495.1. Classification (NCBI taxonomy): domain Eukaryota; kingdom Viridiplantae; phylum Streptophyta; class Magnoliopsida; order Asterales; family Asteraceae; genus Chrysanthemum; species Chrysanthemum lavandulifolium. The sequence continues at coordinate 115,451,824 of CM040243.1, forward strand.
CTTTTTAAAAGAAAAAGTGTAGCTGATATATATTTAGGCTAAAAGGAATAATAAGAATCTTTCACTCACTCCACGTCGCGCCACCCTCGCCTCTCTCTCCTACTTTACCACTCACTCACCACCCGCTTTAACACCGACTCACCACACCAAACCCACTCACTCCACATCATCTTTTATTTAACACATTCATTTTAAATAAAAGCGTAAATGTAAACGTAAAAAATAATTATAACGTAAAACTTTTATTCATAGAATTAAAAACATTACATAAAAAGTAAAATACGGAAAAAAATACATAACAAATAACGGTAAAAGATTATTCATTTTGAGCCAAGTGCTCGATCAAATCGTGTGAAGGTTTTGATGCTCTTCCGATGATCCGATCCACCTCATAACTCGTTGCACTTGCTCTTCATTTCAAGAACGTCTTACGGTGGTGTGCTTCATCCCGAAACCATTTAGGCGAGATTGCAACTTTTGTATTTGCGAATCATGTTATGTAATATGATACATGTACATCATATTCATAATCCTATTTTATTTTGCTTTCGTGTTGGATTGGCTATTATTGCCCATTTTTCTTAAGAACACCAAACGCTCGTTCAATATCCTTCCTTGCCGATTCTTGCTTTCTTTTATACAAAATTGTTTATGATCATCATCTGCTTTGGTTCCGTGTCGTCTTAACAAGAGGCGCCATTCGGGATATATCCGTCAACAAGATAGTATCCATGTGGGTAACTTACTCCGTTAGCATAAAAGGAACCTCGGTGCCGTCCGGTTTGAGATCGTTAAATAATGGGGATTGATACAAAACATTGATGTCGTTGTTCGACCCGCAACACCAAAGAAAGCATGCCATATCCACAAGTCTTGTGATGCAAGCCGCTTCAAGTAAAATGAACGGATTCGGACCATGATCACGCCCAACATATTGAGCTTTGAGGCGCACGGACAACCGAACCACTCCCGGTCGGTACAATCAAGACTACCTAACATCCCAGGAAACCCGTGCTTTGCTTCGTGATGCCGATAAAGTTTTTCAACATCGATCACCGTAGGTTTCCTCAAATACTCGGGGCCAAAATCGCATCACAACTTCACAAAATTGTCAAGAGACTCTCGCGAGGTTCTCTCACTTATTGCATATATTCATCTAGAAAACTTGCACTAACACCGTGCGCCAATTGTGAATCGCAGCCGTGCACTTTATCAACGAGGATATACCTTCTCGTCCGTAACAATCGGGATTACCCCGAAAGTAAGCGTAGTGATTGGTTACCGCATTTACTATACGGTTGTAAAGTGGGCGAGCCATTCAAACGTTTTTCTAAATCGCCGATCGTCGTACATCGGGTTAGCGTAAAAAAAGGTCGCTACTAGACGCCATGAGCACCCGCTCGATCTCTCGGTTATGGTGGTTCTCGACAATCTAGTATATGTTCGTCTCGACTTAATATACTCGATAGCTTTTTTAATAAAATTTTTCTTGCGGCTGCTAACTTCTTCTCCATCTTCTAATAAATCATCCATGCCCATAAACGTATACGAATTCATTTTTGACGATTTAAATTGTGAAAAGTGTGTGTAAATAAATTGAGAGATGTGAATAAAAATGAAGATGAAATGGTGGGTATTTATAAAAAAAGAGGGTGTTTGAATTTTTTTTTTTACTTGCAAACGGTCGAAAATGGCACACAATATTGTGCAACTCACGCCCGTGGCTCACTCACGATTTTGCCAACCACTCACGCGCGAGTGATGGCATGGGGGTAAGGGTGAGTGGCTCACGGGGCTCACTCACGGGTGACTTACTCTTTATTCCGTCTAGCCTTATAAATTGACATGCATAAATTGTTCTTGATTCTTGAAAGATGTTATATTAACATGATGCTCATAATATATAGCTACAATAATCATATATGAACTATCATGTAATATTATGTTTAAATTATAAAATTTTGAGATTAAACGTAGTGGTTACCACCGTTATAAATGTCACATCAAAATTCACTCTTATCACAAAACATTAGTAATAATTCTTGGTAGGGGTCATAAAAGCCGACCCGACCGAACTCGAATATGATTGTTGGTCGGATCAATCGGGTTCAAATTTATATTACGGTTAATCGGGTCAACTCGAATTGACCCGAGTCCTAAACAAGGTCGGGTTCGGGTTTAATATATGTATCTTACTCGGGTTGGTCACCGAATGACACGAGTTTGATTTTTCTTTCTAATTTTTATGTATTTCAAGATTGAACACCAAAGGTGTACCATTTTAAACGGCCTAGACCCGAACCGAGTTGACCGACCCGAATTGAACCGAACCCGAGTCCGAATTGACGACTGTAATTCTATACAAGATCGAGTTCGGGTATATTTTTGAACCTTGACTCGAATCGACCCGACCGATTGACCCAAACCCGACCGAATCAACACGAATAACACCCTTAGTTACTAGTTATCATGTCCTTTACCATCTATATATACGTCACTTTATACATAACCCACAACAAAGTCACACAGATAGCTTTCACTTCTTTTGTTTAGTGATATGCATAATACCTCTTCCTACACCCGATTCGGACCATCATACAAGTAGTGTGGTATCTTTATATCAAGATACTATTAGACAATTAGTATGGCCCAAGCCACGATTATGAGTTTGAGTTTGTTAGGGTTTCATGCTATGTGTACATTATATAATAGTTAGGCTAATAACAATACATTTACGGAGTTTCATTGTTTTACATGATATCAGACTTTAGAGGTTACTTTGAGTCGCCACCTCAATGCTACCCGTCAAACCCTAATTCATGCTGTTTATCCGTACTAAAAGGAAAACTACAACACATTGTTTCATCATAAATCTCAAACAATAAGGCCCGTTTAGATTCGTTGTAATCTCGCGTAATTGGATGTATTGTAATCGATTACATTCGTAGGTTGTTTCATTTCCATAATGGATATAATTGTAATTCAATACATTACGTAGGTACATTTAGTTTATAATGCAATTATATTGAATTATTCCAATCACATCAAGTAAAGGAATCCAGATTACATAGTAAGTTGGATGAAAGTTTTGAATTACGTTGTATTTCAAAGATTATATAATTTAAAGAATTGATATTTATAAATTATTATTATTATATTAATGCTATAATATTTTAATTATATTATTATTATTAAACTATTTTTATATTATTTATTATTTATTATTCGATATACATATTATTACTATTATTATTATTATAGTATTTATTATTTAATACTATTATTATTTTATTATTATTATTATTATTATTTATTATTATTATTATATTTATTATTATTATATTTATTATAACAATAATAAAATATTATTATTATTATTATTTTATTATTATTATTATTATTATTATTATTATTATTATTTAAATAAAACATCACTTTCATTAAACAAAATCATACGATTCTAAAAATTAGTGGGAGTAGCGAAACAATTTGGGTCCCCCACCTTGATAATAAGAAACTAATCCCATCGAAAATATGTGTAGCAAAGACATGCCCCAATATCTTGAGTTATAAAGAACTTAGGATTCGCAAGTAAGGTCACCGATCCGCCTCAAGTTCCCAGAGGAGAATGAGAAAGGGATGAACCCATATCCAATATCCGCACATTTGGCTCCGTGATTGACGCGCTTACGTTTAGCGGCATCAATCACCACACGCCCGCACAAAATCAATCATACCGGTTTGCGTGAGGGAGACGACCCGTCAAATCGACACATCGTCTTCGCCTCCATCCTGGGAATAGAGCAAATATATCTGCTGGTCAGTAAGACATGCTCCCTATCCCACCCAACCCGATGTCCACCTCTTTCGAGCCGAGACCGGATCGAAAACAAATATCAACCAAAGTATCGAGTCACCAAATTATTATTATTATTATTATTATTATCTAATAACATTACGTTGCGAGTCAACCAAACATAATTACAGATTTCATTAATTTCAATTACAACACATTATAAATTTAAGACTAAAATACACCGTTGGTCCCTAAACTTGGCTGGCCGGATCGCGATGGGACGAACCTCGCCTTTTTCATCGCCATGCAGGTCCAAACCTTGGCCATTAAATGCCAGATTAGTCCCTCGACCAATAATGTCGTTGTCAGCGTTATGTTGGTGAGGGCAAAACCGTCTTTCACCGTAGCGTACTAAATAAAATCGTTTATGCGGTATGTAGCTAGTATATGTGTGTAAAAGGTTTGGTCTACATTTATCACCCATCCCTAAACTATCCTTCAAACCCGTCTTCTTCAACACGATAATTGTTTGAAGATGGTGCGTTCTTGGTGTGGTAAGCAAGTTATTATTCGCACCGTGGACCTCTCGCCAACCAGGCGTCGATTCTTTGCTTGTCTGTTCAAGTAATTGCGTCTTAATATTTCACGTGTAAGTTTGTAACAATGGTGGTTGTTTAATGATTTCTCATAATCATCAATAGGGGTCTTCTTGTCGGTGGATAAGATGGTATGATCACGAAATATGTGCTCGTTCAAGAATGATCATACCGGGACTTTTGTGGGAGAAATGAGCTTGAGGCAAGATTAGTAGTCGCTCGAGGTGATGTAAGGAAGTGGAAGATTTACATGGTGCTAAGTTGGATGTTGTTCTTAATTGTTTGTGCATTGGGATAACTTTTAACCTTTTATGTAATGAGGCTACGTGGTTAATGTTACGTATCTTGAATTGTAGTAACCTTGTTATGAAGTATTTACTTTTGTTTGTTTCGATTTTCTATGCCTTATGGGTATGCGGATGGTTAGCAATTTGTTTAGGGTTGACTTTTAAATGTCAACATTCTTATGAGGTTCTATTTAGCTTTGGTTACTTTTGATGCAAATTATTCACATCAAGCTTAGTCGATAAAAAATACACAATAATGACATGGTTCCATAGTTAATGCAAATGGATATAATTCCAAGCGCATAAAATTGCATACTTTTCAAAGCATGAGAGCTACAGTTAGACACACACAGACATATGTTTTAGAGTACATAACTTGTCCATCGGAAATAACATAGATGAAACATCATCTAGATAATTAGCATAACATATTTGACCTATGGTGAGGCCATCATTCTTTCGATGCGACGTCTTTGCTAGTCATTCTTCTGTAGCGGTCGGGTTGAAGCGAAGTGCTTGAACATCGATCGATTGCGTCTGAGAATCGACGGGATTGATCATGTTCTTTGGGATTGACACCGGGCTTGCTCATGCATGATGGGATCGGCGGTTGCTTGAACTTGATGTTCTTTGGGATTGTGGTGGGATGCATCATGTATGATGGGATCTTGATTGTTGGCTCTTGATTTTGATTGAACACCACTTCCTTGAAGCGCACTAACGGCTTTCAACAACAATACACATACCTTGACTTCTTTATCTGTTGCTACCTTTTTACCTTTATGATGTTTCTTTTTCCTGCTGACTTTAGTAGGCACTGTTTGACATTTCCCTTTTGGCGGTTCCACTACTTCCGGCTCAACATACCCTAGGCATGTTACCTTGTTGTGTCCAACAATGCCACAAATACTACACCTTACACTCTTCCAAGCCCTTGACGACTTACCATCCTTCACAATCTCTTGAGTTTGGGAGCTATCCTAACTCTTTTCTACCTCTTGCGGTGGCCGGGTGTGTTCGGTTCGGTGGAACAATTGTTGTTGGCATAGTTGATTTTCCCAATGTACTTTGCTAGTTATAGGATGGACATGGTGTTTGTAGGTAGCCTCCCAGTGAGAAGATAGTAACAAGGATGAACCCATGTTTCTGACTCGACTTGTTGGCCATTTAAAGCCATATTCAATTGGTAGCAACAACATGTTTACATGGTAAACCCGTTATCTCCCACCTTCCGCAAGTACAAGTCTTGTGTACAACATTAACTACACATTGGTCACCCCATGGTCCACTAACACGAAACTTTGATCCCCATTCTATAACACATTATACTATGACCTCTTTCTTAATGGCCTCTAGCATGTGTTGTGCGGTTGGTGTTAGTGGCCCATCACTCTTCTCAATCACCATAAGAACATGCATTATCCTCTTCATACAAGTATTCTCGATGTATTCTAAGGTTGTAATAATTGGTTTGCTTAACCCTCTTTTATTTTCTCATGAAACACTTGACACATGTTATTAAGTAACACATCGAAGTAGCTCTCCCTAAAGATGACAAGTAATAAACATGTATTAATTATAACTGTTTATCTTGCATTTATGAATACAAAGTAAGTGGCGATAGATCACTTACATGAAAAATGTGACCTTGACCAATGAATCGGTGGTATCTTACTTAACCAATCATGGGCTGGTTGATTAAGTTTCTTGAGATAAGCCATAGCTTTCAGAAACTTTACAACATTTGAGGCTGTTGCACATTTCCACAAATGGTCTTTGTAGGTGTCACACCCCCAAATTACTTGTTTTGCAAATGAATGGAATTCCTAGGGGTTGTTGTCATAGCATCACAATCACAAGTTATATTGAGCGACCTAAAGTGTCGTTTGGAAAATACATCGTTTGATTTAATAAAATAATCGAGTTTACAAAGTATAGGTCCCAAATGAAAATCAACTTGTGCGGAAATAAATTTGTTACAATTCAAACGATGTTTTAAAGTATATGAAACCCAGTGAAACGCGTCGTCCTGCGACTCTATGATATGTCCACATGCATGCCATGAAGTGAATGCCTTAGATACGAGATAAAACATGCTTAAAGCTGTCAACACAAAGGTTGAGTGAAATCCATAGGTTTAATTAAGTCGTTTGAACACAATATTAGTAGTGTGAGTTACGTTGTTTCACACTCATCGTTGAAAACAAAACAACATTTATTTCACTAAGTTCATGACAACCAAAGCGTAAACCTCGTACCAATAGAAATTGGTAAAATCGTTTCATCGCTGACCCTAGTATGGTAAACTTGCCAATTTACCTTAATGATTCAAATATAGTGCGTTCGATTTCCCTAGCGGGTCAATAAGAACGGAGTGTTAATTCAATAGGCCTATTCACAATATTCGCTCCACATGCAAGTGACTAATGGTGCATGATGTAGGGACTTCAAACATGGCAATAGAATACTTAGTGACAATAAAGCATTTGGATATAACATACAGTTCAAAGCATTTGTGTTCGATTAAAAATAGCATGTATCTCCCCCCAAGAGTTTGTAAAACAACTAAATAATAGAAAGTGGGGCTATGAACTCACGGTAATATATAGAAGTTAAAATAAAGCAAGTAGTTGAGCATGTATCTCCCCCAAAAGTAGTATAAAAACAATTGAAAATGGGGCTATGGAACTCACGGTAATATGTAGAAGTTAAAATAAAGCAAGTAGTTGAGCATGTATCTCCCCCAAAAGTAGTATAAAAACAATTGAAAATGGGGCTATGGAACTCACGGTAATCCTTAAAAGTTTAGAGTACTTATGAAAGTAAATGAAAATAGTTGAGCATGTATCTCCCCCAAAAATAATTCAAAACGTATAAAAGTAGGGGCTATGAAACTCACCTCAATCGGTAGGGAAAACAAGGATAATTATGGCTCCCGAAGACTACTAGGACAACCCAACGAACGTGCACCTTCTAACCAAGACCTGAATGGCGCCTAAACAATTTAACGGCGCTGTCGCCAATCTCAAATCAAGCGAGGCGGTTCGAGATAAAAGCGAATACAAATATACAACAAGACATGATCAAAACTTAAAACCACGACATAAACGAATGGCAAACCGTAACCCAAACTTCGAAAAGTTTTCACTGGTCATATAACCCGTAGAGATAATACACACCCCAAGTCAATCTATTCATAGACAAATAGTTTTAAAGTACAAATGGTAATGCAAAAATAGAGTTGCATGCTACTGATCATATTTATTACAACCTTACTTTCCATGCAATTCAAATGACGTGTTGTGCTCTCACTTGTGGTGCTTCGTGTGAAGTTTTTAAGGTAACACGTTATTATATAAACATATGACTCATGCATGCACGTAGGATGTGCATAAGATTCAACATTGTATAATATAATGGTTACACGTTGCATGTAAAATTTTGTAGCCATCATCATGTATGGTTTTTGCTTTGTTTTAGATAATAACATTAGTTTTATACGGTATAGTTTGATCCGGTAATTACAAATGTTAAGCCTTTAAATTCTGAAACTTAAAATCGGGTAACATAAAAATATAATACTTATTAAAATGTTAAAACTTATTAATATACTTAAGCGAAGTATATTAGATGTGTTAAAAGTTTAACGAAGTGCGTAAAGGCTACTAAATCCAAAACGAGGTTTAAACGCGAAAAGCAGAAGCAAAAGCGTAAAATTCCAAAGCTCATGAAAATGTCGAAGTCATAAAAATTATAAAAATTAATTTCTCGCAAGTATTGAGTGAATAAATAATTGTCGTATCGAAATTACGTAAACCGTCGTAAATATATATATATAACAATATATGTACTAAATAAATTCAAAACATCGGGTAAACTAATAATATATTTTTATAGCATTAAAATGAGTATAAAAATATATTAGGACAATTTGTCGGAAGTCTCGGATCAATTTGATCAAAATAAATGATAAATGCGATAGCGTTTATTTAATAAATAAATATCGTTAATAAAATATGCAAACCGTGCATGAACTAATATGAAAATGATTTTACCGATGATATGCAAACTAACTCTAGTCTATATGAAATGTTCTCAATGACGTTCCATGAATCTGTGAGATAACCCTTACAGTTCTGCTGAATTTGATACTCGTAAACCTAGTTTACGAAAAATGATGAACGATGAATCATGAATAGTGATTTTCTCAGGAATGAATAGTGAAATTTTCAAAGTTTGTAAAATGACCGAAATTACGAGTTGTCACATTCGCCCACCAAAAAGGAATTCGGTCCACGAATTCGGTTCGGTTATCTATCAATTTTTGAGTTTATGATGAATATCGAGGAGAGAAGATATGAGGAGGTGTCGTTACGGTTATCGATGGTGAGCGTACAAAACATCATAGTAGAAAATATTGGATGAATCTCCATGAGTAACACCTTGACTTGGAATATGTGAAAATTTTGCTTGCACTAAGATTTATAAATAAGCGCTCTAACATAACATGATCCTCCATAATTAGACATAGTTAGCTAGGCTATGTATAATTAAGGAGCGATAATGTGACGTTCGATTTAGTTGTTATAACTCTCGATGTTTACATAGATTTAAACCGTGTCGTTCAATTGGTAGTTAAAGTAAAGGAAGTAAAATTTTGTAAGTGATAACCAATCGGAAAGGAAAATAAAGTGCGATAGATGAGAATATTTTACAACGAGTGGTTTATCAAAGCGATACATAGTCTTAAGTCATAAAGATCCGAATCGATGGAAGACATAAGCTTAGTACGACATAGTGCAAAAGGGAATAAGGATTAATTTCTAAACTTCTTGGTCTTCGCGTTATTGAGACCATGGCGAGCTTCTCCTCCTTCTAACATGTATGCTTCCCATGAGCACCTTCAACTTGTTGACCTTGGTTTTGGGGACATTGGTTCGATAGTGTCCTTGCTCCCGCATCCGAAGCATGTGACTACGGCTTTACCTCTACAATCCACGGCTAGGTGTCCCGATTTTGGCATTTGTGTCACTTGGCGGGCAAGGACCCGAGTGATGAAACTTACATCGATTACATAGTGGGTGTGCTCAAGATAACCTCTCGCCTTCTATTGGTGCGGCAACATAAACCATTGCGACTTCTCGCCTTCTATTACATTGTTGATGATGGTTAGTGTTACGGTTTTGGTTGTTGTTATTATAACCTCCTTGGTCATTTTCCCATTTCCTTTTGTTGTTGTTGATTTGGTTATCGTCGTTGTTGTTGTTGTTTCGGTTATTATTGTAGTTGGTGCGGTTGTTGGTATTGTTGTTACGGTTGGTGTTGGTAATGTTTCCTCCCTTCAATACTTGTGTCATGAGCTTTTGAGATACTCGAATAGATTCTTCAATCGTTTGCGGATCAAAGGAAATCACATCACCTTGAATAATTTGGGGAAGTCCCCCAATGAACGCCTCGAGTAGTTTTTCGTTGTCCGAAACCATAGACGGACATAACGCGGCCAATTCTTGAAACCTTCGAATGTAAGTATCAATGTCATACCCAACAGTTACTAGTTCATAAAATTCGGTCTCCAACTTTTTCACCTCCGACGCGGACAATACTTCTTTGTTAATAAACCTTTGAATTGCTCGGTGAGCTTGAAAGCATTTTCCATTCCCATTGGTCGAGCATACGAGTTCCACCATTACATTGCCCCATCAGTAGTGTACTCGTAGCAAACTTAACCTTGCTATCCTCGGGCAATTACATATGAAACAGACTCCATTTTCTCGAACCATCGAACCATGGCGGTGTCCCCCGGTGCCCTTGAACTTAGTGGGATCTCCGCTTTTAAAATCCTTATACAAACAACTTCTAACCCGGACCCTCACGCAATTCCTGCGGCGAAGACAAGTCTAGCGGCATTCCGCGCAATTCTAATAACCGTGATTCTGCTGACGCTGCGGCGGCATTTAAGCCGGGCGGCTTGACGTTAGCTGCAGCCTCGGTGGCGATGGCGAGTCTAGTGGCCGGCGATGGCAGCGACCTCGCAGCGGCCGCCATCGGCTGTTGCCCTTTCAATCCTTAATGCATTAGCTATACTATCCTCACAAACTTTTGCATAGCCTCTTGAGTCAAAACTTGTGGAGCTTTCTTGACGCCATAACTTCTTCAAAATAAGAGGAAAGGTGAGACGTAGCAAACTCCTATGTTAAAAATAAGCGCTCTAAAGAGATGTGATATGAGATAATAAATTTGAGGTTATTTTTCAAAATAATCGATGGTTTCCTAAGAAATGGGTTATGAGATGTCGTAAGTGCTTCAAATGTATGATGGTTTAGTGACTTAATGCGCGAATAACGTGTAACTCGACATGTTAGTGGTGAAACAAAGGAGTGATAGTGACTTTGCCCTACTTAAAGGTTTTATCTCGGCATTCGACGTTATCGGTGATGAATCAGCTGATATTAAAATTGCGATAGGGAATGACAAAGCATTCTCCACATTAGAGTATGTGGAAATGATAATGGGATGGGTAATTAAAGGCATCCATGTAACAATCGATGTGAAATGAAAGTAAATAACTCGAAAATGTGCGTATAAACCGCATGTAAAGTGAACATGCACTTATGATGAAATGATGAGATGCTATGATGATGTAGTTATAGTCTAGGGTCAATGATGCAACCTAGTTCTCTATAGCGAAGCTCGATGCCAATCTGTCACACCCCAAATTACATTTTGCGTGGAATGGAATTCCTGGGGTTGTTGTCATAGCATCACAATCACGATTATATTGAGCGACCTAAAGTTTCGTTTGGAAAATACATCGTTTGATTTAATAAAATAATCGAGTTTACAAAGTATAGGTCCCAAATGAAAATCAACTTGTGCGGAAATAAATTTGTTACAATTCAAGCGATGTTTTAAAGTATATGAAACCCAGTGAAAGCGTCGTCACTGCGACTCTATGATATGTCCACATGCATGCCATGAAGTGAATGCCTTAGATACGAGATAAAACATGCTTAAAGCTGTCAACACAAAGGTTGAGTGAAATCCATAGGTTTAATTAAGTCGTTTGAACACAATATTAAGTAGTGTGAGTTACGTTGTTTCACACTCATCGTTGAAAACAAAACAACATTTATTTCACTAAGTTCATGACAACCAAAGCGTAAACCTCGTACCAATAGAAATTGGTAAAATCGTTTCATCCTGATCCTAGTATGGTAAACTTGCCAATTTACCTTAATGATTCAAATATAGTGCGTTCGATTTCCTAGCTGGTCGATAAGAACGGAATATTAATTCAATAGGCCTATTCACAATATTAGCTCACCACATAAGTGACTAATGGTGCATGATGTAGGGACTTCAAACATGGCAATAGAATACTTAGTGACAATAAAGCATTTGGATATAACATCTGAGTTCAAAGCATTTGTGTTCGATTAAAAATAGCATGTATCTCCCCCCAAGAGTTTGTAAAACAACTAAATAATAGAAAGTGGGGCTATGAACTTACGGTAATATGTAGAAGTTAAAATAAAGCAAGTAGTTGAGCATGTATCTCCCCCAAAAGTAGTATAAAAACAATTGAAAATGGGGCTATGGAACTCACGGTAATATGTAGAAGTTAAAATAAAGCAAGTAGTTGAGCATGTATCTCCCCCAAAAGTAGTATAAAAACAATTGAAAATGGGGCTATGGAACTCACGGTAATCCTTAAAAGTTTAGAGTACTTATGAAAGTAAATGAAAATAGTTGAGCATGTATCTCCCCCAAAAATAATTCAAAACGTATAAAAGTAGGGGCTATGAAACTCACCTCAATCGGTAGGGAAAACAAGGATAATTATGGCTCCCGAAGACTACTAGGACAACCCAACGAACGTGCACCTTCTAACCAAGACCTGAATGGCGCCTAAACAATTTAACGCGCTCGTCGCCAATCTCAAAGCCAAACGAGACGGTTCGAGATAAAAACGAATACAAATATACAACAAGACATGATCAAAACTTAAAACCACGGCATAAACGAATGGCAAACCGTAACCCAAACTTCGAAAAGTTTTCACTGGTCATATAACCCGTAGAGATAATACACACCCCAAGTCAATCTATTCATAGACAAATAGTTCTAAAGTACAAATGGTAATGCAAAAATAGAGTTGCATGCTACTGATCATATTTATTACAACCTTACTTTCCATGCAATTCAAATGACGTGTTGTGCTCTCACTTGTGGTGCTTCGTGTGAAGTTTTTAAGGTAACACGTTATTATATAAACATATGACTCATGCATGCACGTAGGATGTGCATAAGATTCAACATTGTATAATATAATGGTTACACGTTGCATGTAAAATTTTGTAGCCATCATCATGTATGGTTTTTGCTTTGTTTTAGATAATAACATTAGTTTTATACGGTATAGTTTGATCCCGATAATTACAAATGTTAAGCCTTTAAATTACGAAACTTAAAATCGGGTAACATAAAAATATAATACTTATTAAAATGTTAAAACTTATTAATATACTTAAACGAAGTATATTAGATGTGTTAAAAGTTTAACGAAGTGCGTAAAGGCTACTAAATCCGAAAACGTAGGCTTAAAACGCGTAAAACGCAGAACTGAAAAACGTAAAATTCCAAAGCTCATGAAAATGTCGAAGTCATAAAAATTATAAAAATTAATTTCTCGCAAGTATTGAGTGAATAAATAATTGTCGTATCGAAATTACGTAAACCGTCGTAAATATATATATATAACAATATATGTACTAAATAAATTCAAAACATCGGGTAAACTAATAATATATTTTTTTATAGCATTAAAATGAGTATAAAAATATATTAGGACAATTTGTCGGAAGTCTCGGATCAATTTGATCAAAATAAATGATCGTACGATAGCGTTTATTTAATAAATAAATATACGTTAATAAAATATGCAAACCCGTGCATGAACTAATATGAAAATGATTTTACTGATGATATGCAAACTAACTCTAGTCTATATGAAATGTTCTCAATGACGTTCCATGAATACGCAGCTTAACCCTTACGGTTACGCGAATTTGATACTCGTAAACCTAGTTTACGAAAAATGATGAACAGTGAATCATGAATAGTGATTTTTCTCCGGGAATGAATAGTGAAATTTTCAAAGTTTGTAAAATGACCAGAAATTACGAGTTGTCACATGAGGGCCCTACCTTTCCATTTCAATTTCATTTTCTCATGAATGCTTTTAATCTGAATCGTGTTACGCACTTTCAAAAACTTCTTTCTGTTTGTACTTATATCCCGCACAAAATCAAATATCTTTCTTGTTTGTTTCAAAAGCAGTGAGACTTAAATTCATGAGCGAGTAAGAGTACCTTATTCATGTCACTAATAAAAGTGATGCTTGAAATTGGCCCAAGTGCTAAATCATCGGATAAACAATGAAGAAACCAAGTCCATGATCCTATGTTATCCGAATCAACAAAAGCATAAGCGAAAGGGTATATACCATTGTTGCTATCAATTCCATTTGTCATCAGTTGACCATTGAAAGGACCACGAATTGGAAGCGACCCATTGACAACGATCTCCACGATCTTTAAATCCTTGCTTGATGCACCTAAACAAACATACACTCTCTTGAATTCTACGGTTGGAAGAGACTCATCGGAGGTCATTCCACATTCGTCTCCTTTGTTGTATTAGGGTTTGTCTTCTGCAACTCTTGAACATAATCTCTCAACATGGTAAATTGTAGCTTGAATTGACCCCGATGGTCATTATTGCTAGGTTTTGGCCCTTAAAACCTTGCGCAGGACACTTGAAGGTCGTATTGGTTGGTAAGTTGATTATGCACTGCACTGACGAGAAGCTCGGATTTCTTTCAACTTGTCTTTGTAATTTTACGTGAGATATAGCGAAGGTCAAAAGCTCGACTTCCCTTGATTGCAAACAAGTGTGTTGCTCATTATATGTTACGACCGAGCCGGATACTGTCTCACCATTCCTCGCCGACAAACAATAGCCATGGGCGAGTATTTGTGAAGGGTCATTTTGGAAGAAAGCAATGCACTTAAACCCCTTATGCTTAATGGACTTCTAGATGGGCCAATATCCGGTCAGGACCTTGATTGGGCTGGCGGAACACAACCCCTACACGACCCTTATTCTTGTTTTGTCATTCTTCAAAAAACAACTCCCCAGTTTCTATTGAATGCTCTTTTACTAGGTTTTTACTTCATTGCGGTGACCAAACTCGACCGGTATAGAATAAAGTGGTATAGGCGCCATTAGCAAAGTGTGCGTGTTGGAAACTAACATGGTCACGCAAAATACTTCATCAACCATCACGGTAAATCATTTACCAGCGCACGTCATCACTTATATTCTTGGTTGTTCCTTCTTCACCTAAATCATTACTCGACCTACTTGTAGCATACCAAGTCGTGCATCATTCTCTTGACAAGTGTTATCTTGATTTGGTTCAACTGCATTGCCAAATTCACTAGTGTCTCTCGCTTGTAACGAGTAAGATCAACAACGGGATCCTCTTCCATGTTATCTCGAGTCGGTTGAAGCGAGTTACATCCGCATCGGGCTCCTCAAACCGTTATTCACATCAACTAGTGGTGCGCACGCTTTGTGTAAATGCTTCTCCCGTGTCAATTGAAACATATTAACCTCAAAATTTTCGGGCTCCTCAAAGGTGTTATTGACATCAACTAGTCTTTGTTCCACCTTTGTCAAAGTCCTTCCCACGAATCACTCTAAGCAGTTAACCTTAACATTATCGGGCTCCTTTATAGCATTCTCCTCATCAATAACTACTAAAGCACGCTCCTTTGTTTTGAGCAGGTTGGCTAGCAAATGAGCGGTCTAAGGTGGAAAATAGTGGCTCAATGTATGCCAAATTGCTAGATTCACCAATATCATTGGCGTCCACGAGCAATTGTGTAAGTTGTATAAGCGGATCTAGCGAAGGTTCATTATCTATATCATCTAACACCAACCGTCACAACGAGTTGAATAGCCGCGGTAGCAACTTTTACGCTATCTTCATCCATCTCCCAAAACACGGTCTTAATTGATTGTGGGGACATTTCAGAAAGTTCTAATCTAGTCTTCCCTATTTCAACATACACGTCTATCAGCTTATGCTGTATGACAACATCTTTCAACACGTCTACATTAGAAGGTTCACGCAAAGAAAACAAACCGTCGTCTAATGTACAACCAGGCTTAAGAAAGTAGAAATAATTGGTTTATCCAGACTCATAACCGATTTGGGTCATGAAAGCATCCATTTCATCAACATATACCTCTTTTATTTCCACAAGATCAACAAGGCATTTCTTGCCTCCTTGATATATCCTACCTGGAAAGTATTTGAATGTACGTTCATAATGTAACGTCATGCTAAACGATCGAGTTCACCGTATATATAAAAAATGTACAAAAACATTGTTAAGCTAAAGTTACCTAAAGGGAATAACTTAATCGATCATACTAACATATGATTGTAATAGGCTCTAACCAAAAAGATTTACAATATCTCATGTTGCAACTCTTTCCTCGGTTCCACGATCATCATATAAAGGATATTCCCTTACTACGCCACGAGTAAATCCAAGGTGGTTGTTTGTTATTTTCTTACTCGGATTATTTGATTTGATGATAGACATTGCATTAGGGTTTTGGGTGAGGCTTCCAAAACAAGTTTGGGGATGAGCAATGAGTACACGGTTTTGTTATATTGTACAAAATGGCGGGAAGTTGGACAAAAGCAGTGCTACAATATATATCACAAAATGACTATCGTACCCTCAACGATAACTTGATTACGGGTTTTTTGCGTATAACGGAACTTTGACAACGCCGTTATTAGTCGAGGACGAATCTGGCGT
Source organism: Chrysanthemum lavandulifolium (assembly GCA_022545495.1). Lineage (NCBI taxonomy): Eukaryota > Viridiplantae > Streptophyta > Magnoliopsida > Asterales > Asteraceae > Chrysanthemum > Chrysanthemum lavandulifolium. The sequence goes on from CM040243.1 coordinate 115,468,403, forward strand.
TTAATGGCGAGGTTTGGACTGTGACGATGAAAGGGTGAGGTTAAATCCCATAGCGATCCGTAAGTAGAGTTTAGGGGCCGTGGTGTGTATTTTAGTCTAATTTTAAATTCTAATTCTTTGAATTACTATTCATTTAAATTATAATTCTTTTCAAAATTACAATTCAATTAAAAATATTCGGCGAAGGAGTTAACTTTAATCTAGTCATCTAACACACATGTCAGTGTGATACATTGATGGCCGGCAATTAAACACTTTAGCTAAATTAGATTTTCAAGTAAGCAAAAAGATAACTCCTTTAAAAGAGAAACAATCAAGTTTTAGTTTTATATACAACATATGAATGGTCCTACATTTACTAAATATTATGAAAACAATAAAAGCATTTTGAATTCGAAAAGTAAGATAGAATATGCGATCTGTTGTTGATAACGAGCAAAAAGGTTGTGTGCGCATGCTTCCAATGTACTATCGGTTGAAGCTTACTGTTTGCCAAGAGCTTTTTGGAGGTATTAAAATTTTATTCTTAAATAATCTCCTATAAAGTAAACCGTTTGGATTCATTGTCTATGACTTTTATTTTAAACAAATACCCAAAATGAAAAGGCGATTAATGAAACTTTTTAAACGTCTATAATTTGTTAAAGCTTTAAATTCTTAATATACCTCCAAACGTTTATTTACAATTATAGATTTGTCGCTTTTATGTCGTTTCGTCTTATAATTACGTTTAAGGCTAATTTACCAAACATTGTTATTAAAAAAAATATCTGATTTGTAGCTCGTATTATGAGTTTTAGGTTTATACTTCTGTTTACAGGGTTATGATTTCTGACATCTGATACAATTTCTACCATGGTTTCTTAAACATACCCTATCTCATGATAAAATCAAGTTGATAATATACATATTAAAATATTTTATTTATAGTGCTTCATGGCGTTATCTTGCCTTTGGTATCGCGAAATAAAATTTTAGGTGAATCATGTATTTTAGTTTATTATGTTTTTTCTGATAAATTTACGGATATCAAAATTTCGTTTAGCAGGTGCCGTTCGCTCGAGGCAGTTAATAGTGCCTATTTGGCCCATGCGGATTCGGACTCGAGCTCGTTGGCCAAGACTGATTCGAGCTTAAGCTCATTTTCCCGATTATTAGTTAGAACGAATATCGTATAACGTGCTTTATTATTTGTATTAGTGACATTTAACGGGGTTCTCGCACATATGGCGGATACATCGAAATAAAATTTTCCGGTGAATCGTGTATTTTAGTTTATTATGTTCTTTTGATAATAAATTCTGGTTTAAGAATTTCTTTTAGCGCGTGCGGGTCGGGCTCGTCTATCTGTGCTCGAGCCGTTTGGCGTGCCCACTCGGACTCGACCGCTTGATCCGTACCCGTTTGGATTGTCCGATTCGAACTCGGCCCATTTGGACCGTTGCCTGGATTCGAATGAATATTTGTATAATGTTCTTTATTATTTGTATTAGTGACTTTTAATACATGAATTATGTTTAAGTTGGTTGTACAATATGCTTGATAAATTGTATTTTTGTGTAAGGGTGTTTTAATAAGCTGCATTAATTGTATTTATTATTGAGTTAATTATATAACCGCATTAAATATTTTATTCACATTAATAGTCTTTGTATTTTGTATATTAAGCTTTAAGACTTGTAAGTCTTAAATTTAAGATTGATGAGAAAGATAATTAATAGTCGTTATGTATTATGCGATGAAACTTTTGTATTTTGTAAGTTTTAATTTTAAGACTATAAGGAGAGAGATTCATTCCTCTATTATAAGTAGTATAGATATAGATATTAATAGCTATGTAATCATACGAAAATGTGTAGTTTAATAGTAGTAGCTATGTTTGCATGAATTCGAAGTTTCGATATGATTCATCATGATTGTAAGATACGTTATTGATTTGGTGAATGAGTTTTATTGGCTCTAGCTAGGTGAATAAAACCATTACACATTTGGCTTTTTTTTTTTTTTTTTTTTTTGGACAAAAGGTTACACAAGCTAGTACTTATCAAATTTAACCATCATGAATCATGATTCTTGTACATTAATACAAGATTAACTTATTATGCTAATAAAATTATAAAACTGATATTACATGCAGCATGAAAAAGGTTGCTACTTACTACTAAACTAGATAAAATTGTACTGTCAATATACTACTCGTATTATTTTAGAAGAAAAAAAACTATAGTTGGTACTTTATAATAAATAAATTTAGCCGTTTATAGGTGTTTGTGTTTGTGTTAGTGTTGAGCATGATAACAAATCATGATGATCGGGACCACATCCGATGTTTTAGCATGATTGCTTATTAGACTGACTAGTTTACATGCCTCTTTAAAGTTTTTATCTTTGTATTATTTTATATTTGATTTACATATAGACAGCGGGTTGGGTTATTGGGACGGTAGCTAGTTTTTTAGATTGAATGCTTTGGTTTTTTGTTTTTTCTTTTTGTTTTTTTATTTATTTTTATTTTATAATTTTGTTTATATCAAAAGTATAAGCGCGAAAATGCGGATCGAAAAATAAAGTTTAATAGCCCAAACGCTTAAAAGCGTAAATACTACATGAACCCACAAAAAGCTTTGCGTTATCTTGAAAAATGGGAGAACAAAGGAATATTCACTATGGATATGGCACGTAAAGAGGGTTTATATAAGACAACCCATAGACAACACCACAGGGCACAAGTATGCATTCTGCAATATGTTCTTTAGTTTTGAAGTGTTTTTCTCAAGACAAACTTACACAAGCTTTTAAACTATACATTTATTACCCAAACATTTGGTTTTAAAACAAGTTTTGGAGGAATTGCATATATATCCTTCCAAAGATGAATAATTCCATATATATCTTTCTTACAAGTTTTTGATGCATTATAGTCTGATGATTTTTATGCATGCAAAAGATATATATGCGATTTTGCGTCTTTGAAGCGATATATCTGAAATATTATAAGCTTTTAACACTACTTGAAGAGTTGAGGTAATGACCATTTGATTTGGAACATTGATCTAGCACAGACAGGCCAATGGCCCATTTGAAGTGTTAGCTGCTCATTTGGCACAACTCATGCTGGCTTCTAATACCATGTCCATATTTCTTCGTGTATGAAATTGCTAAAGAAACTCAACCTATACATGACGCGCAAGAGCAGGGACGAAGGATCTATGGGACGGGGGTGGGCCCTAGCCCGTCCAAATTTTTTTGGTTTTAATGTATTTTGTTCATAGAGCGTGAAAAAAAAATATTTTTTTACCATTTGACTTCTCTAAAATTAATCATTGATACTTCGACCATTTAAAGTAATAGCTCCGTCCCTGCGCAAGAGCTTATAAGGTTCGCCACTTAGCCCAACCATTTTTCACTTGAAAGCCTAGAAATCTCGCTTGTTAAAGAGTTGATTAAAACTAGTTGTATATATCTATACATTATATATAAGAGGAGACGTCTGCAAAAAATCACTGAAATCGTAATAACGTAATCGTATTTCCATGTCATCATTGTATTTATGTGACATTTTTTTAATTATTATTGAATACATGAGATCTCTACTAACAATAACAAACATCTCAACCACCGGAACAATGGAACTTTTGATATTCTTTTTTCAAATCAAAATTAATAAAGAGAAATTATTGTCAATTATTGTCAATTTTATACAAATCTTTTCGTTAAATATAGCCCACTAAATAAAGCGTGCGCTTCTTTCTCCTACAAACCTTAATGTTTTATTCTCACGTATAGAAGCATGCCTCTTTTCCTCAACGATGATTTTGATCAGCGGTATGTTTATAACATGTAAGATATTTAATGTGATAAGCGGTTAATAAATTATGATTAGCATGGATCACTAGCATATTTAATAGAATTTGAATATAAGATTTTAACAAGATTTTTTTTGTAGACAATGATTTCAGGTTGACAATGCATGGTTCGATTGACTTCAGGTTAATGGTTCTCGAATTATGATAAGCATGGATCACTTTCATATTTAATGGGTTAACATGGTTCGAATAATTTCAGCCTTTCAGGTTAACAATGGTTCTCCAAATTCAACAATGACCGGTGACCAGGTTTGTTTTGGTATAAACTTGATGATGGTTATGTTTAATTTGCTACCATGCAATGCATGCTATGTTCATGTCGGTTTACCGTTTATCGGATATGGCTAAATTGCTGAAGTTAATAGTATAATTGTATGGATGTGGATTAACAATAGCTAAGTTAAAGTTTGTAACCATAACCTAGAATTGACTCAAAGTCGGTTTACCTTCAAGACTAAGCCTGACAAGGTGGATTGACATTATTATTCTGTTTATACTCGGTTTGGAATGAGCGATTAGATCATGTCTGCCATGTCAATATCTAGATAGTATTAGTTTTGATTAGTTTTATGAAGTTTTAGAGATCGGTGGCAAATATTGAAATCGTTAGTTTACATCAAAGTGACATTATCATTAGTTAATATACCTTTTCAAATTGAAACTTCGGTTGGTATGGCGGTGCAAGAAATGGTTCTATGAAAAGAAAAGATAAAGATTTACCTCTGCGGTTGTTTTCCTTGGATCCATATCTTGAAATTTCTTACCGGTGAGGTTAAATTTTTACGGATTACGTTACGCAATTTTGGAGGAGTGATTAGCGATTTCAAGAAGACTGCAGACACCATACGGTATTATTTTCTGATTTTCATTCGATCTTTTTATGTATGTTCTTTTTGAAGCATTTGGCATAGTAATTTTATATATAACAGGATCAATGGGCTTGAACCGTGTTGATTATATAACAGGATCATGGGCTTGAAGCGTGGGTGGAATTTGACTTATGAATAAAAGGTTTGTGACATTCTGTTTCAAACTTTCAGAATATGCTGAAATGCATCATCTATGACCGCCATGAGGTGTTCGATCTGATGTGAAACAAGTATGTATTGAGCGTGCATTTTTAAACCAAACTAAGTGAATATGTTATGTTTATTGCGGTGTCTGTTCGGTTTGTGACCTTTGGCGTACCAATACGTTTCAAAACCTTGATCTATGATAATGAGCGATCACTTGCTAAAAGTACTAAATACTCTTTCTTGATGTTTACCAATGAGTAATCTCATGTTTCATTTTTGTATTTTTGTTGTTTATCTTATTTAATGTTATTTGGTTGCTTGCTCAGTGTAATCTAGATTCACGCTATTGAGAGAACACCATCAATGTGTGAACTGAATGAGACCTTTCTTGGACAGGTATATGTTTCTCCTTCATAATCTTGGTTGCTTCAAGTTTCGAACCGATGATTTATTTTATCATAAATTGCTAATGTGTCATTTTTTAACATGTTGGTACCTTTCTAAGAACACCGGAAACAAAATGATCAATCATCTGTCTTTGATCATTTGTATGCATGTTTGGTGTTTTTTTATCGACATTTGTGGATAATTGTGTTTTTATTGTCCTAATGGTGCTGTAATAAACCAACCTTATCTTTGTAGGGGTCGTCGGTCTAAGGGCAAGTCAAAATCTATATCGTCAATCAAATAATATAATTCAACTATCCAATCTACAACTAAACTTCTATCAAAGTTATAGGATCCTCCTCATGCTAAAGTGATATCCGCTATTGATGAGTATGGTGAAGCAGAAATAAAAGTGTTGGTAATAACTGGAGACAAGTCAACGGCTGCAGCCATTGGTTATAAATAGGATTGTTTTATGAAGATAAGGATCTGAGAGGTAAAAGTTTTACGGGTAAAGAATTCATAGGACTCTCAGCCTTGCAATAATGGGATATTTTGTCAAAGCCAGGGGAAAAGTGTTCTCTCATGTTGAACCGAGTCACAGACAAGAGATAGTCAGGATGCTTAAGGAGACGCGTGAAGTTGTAGCAATGACAAGAGACAGTGTTAATGATGCTCCTACTTTGAAACATGCTAATATCAGAATTGCTATGGGAATTACTTGAGCAGAGGTTGCAAAGAGGATCGATATGGTTCTAGCCGATGATAACCCAGTTACCATCGTTTACGATGTTGGCGAGTTGATCAATCTATAACAACATGAAAGCTTTTATCGGGTAGTAATTACGTTATTGAAAGTTATCTTATAGTTCAAGTATATTGTATTTTCATTTGACATGATTTTGTAAACCTTTAGGTACATGATATCATCAAATCTTTGGGAAGTTATCTCCATTTTCTTAAGCTTTGACCTTTGGGGATTTCGGGAATGCTTGATACGTGTGCAACTTTTGCAGGTTAATTTAGTTCTTCTTAGGTCCACCCTTGTTGCTCTTGGTTTTAACGAGGATGAAGAGTAGGGTTGCCTACTCATGACATCAATGTACATCCCCCACATCCTTAGGTTTTTATTTTTTAGTTTAGTTTTATTTTTTATATTTTTATATTTTTTTATATTTTTTTTAATAACTTTTTACTGATGTGGAGCTCATTAGTAATATATGTTGAAACTAACAAAGACCTTGATAGATCTTGAGCTCGTGGATCGTTATGTATGCCTATGTAATCACAAGCACAATAAAGACAATCTCTACTACTAATGTTTATCGTGGAATATAAACACAAGTAAATAACTAAGAACTTCTTGATCCTCTATGGATCTTTATATTAACTAAAGCGAGTTTTTCAATCGGTACATAAACCTTTCTAATGAGTTCCTTTTATAGATAAGGAACCCTAAACAATATCGCTAAGAAGCGTATAATCATAAAACTAAATAAGATATACACAATCACTTCCTAATAAAGCTCATGTATATCTACACTAAATAAACTAAATACGGAATAAACACTTCCGTAGAAACAAACTAATCACTATTATTCTTATTGAGAATAAGTCTTGCGAGAATCCACTTCACTTGGTAGAAACACTTGGCATTAATATCGGCATAATCGAGACTTTCACATAATTCCCAACAATCCTCCCTAAAGCGGAATTTGACTTGTTAAGTTCCGTTTCTTGATAGATCTTCTGACACCGGAGGATTGAACACGAACAACGACAACGACAAAGAATCCAAAGAACATCTCTATGATGAAGAAACTACGAAACTCCATATCTTTGCGACAACAAATGACAAAAGGTACATCAAAGCAGTTAGTTTCATACTATTCTCATCACATCCGGATGTGTTAACTCTGTGAGAGGTGAATCATTGAAAATAAATGGATTTGATGTCTCTTTACCAATAGCCATCACTCTTGGAGTAGCCATATGTTTCGGTTAAGTAAACTATGGTACCTTGATAACCATCGATTTATGGGCAAACCAAAGCAACCATATAAGCGGATTTGAAATGTCTTTACCGTAGCGTTTGCTCGGGACTAGTCAATTCTTAGAATTGGTGAATTGAGAACCAAATATGGAATGCCCTTGCCTTTACCACAAGCCATATACAAGTGGGCTAGCCAATTCTTGGATTTCAAGCGAGGAATAAACCATGGTGAATTGAAAACCATACAACACTCGACAATCAAGCATAGGTGGTTGCATACCTATGATTTTAGCAAATCATTACTGACTATCAACAGATTTGATGAGTCTTTACCAAAGCTGTACCACTTTGGACTAGATAACTCTTTGACATACCCAAAGTATATCGGTGAGTCAATAACCAAAAATTATACAACAAACCTGCAATAAAAGTTAGATAAAATCAAAAGCATTTTTTTTTTTTTTTTTTTTTTTTTTTTTTTTAACTAAGAAAAATAACAAAAGAAAACAAATATTACACAAATTACAAAATGTTACAATCAAGATGAACCTTTATGTGATAGAAGTTGATTCTTAATCAAACCAACACATTGAGTAGCATGAAGGTCATCATTTCCAACCGGATTAGGAGGGACCTCCAACTTGTGTCTCGTGAATCTTTCCATAAAATATCGAGATAAAGGATAAAGCCTGTCGATAGCATACATAAAATCATCCACATGTAGTCGAACTACACGAACACAAGGCGGAGGATAAAATCTCCAACTCTCAATCTCCCATTTATGAGAATTCTTCCAAATAGAATACCCTTTACCATGTGGAGAATCGAGAATCAAACATAACTGAAGATCTCCCAACAAATATAAGCGAGAACCGGTTGCTTGATGAGACTTATAATCTTGAATGACATGTTCATACTGACATCTTCAAATCATGTCTATTCACCAAATGAAGAATATCCTTCAAGAAGTTAAACTCAATAAAAGATTTATCCGACCTATAAGCAGTGTTAAGCTTTCAAAGTGTCAATTAACAAAACTACATGAGTACCTTCGGGAAAAACTTCAATGATCCAACCTTAATAAATGTATATTCATCGACCTTAAGATCTAAATTAGTATTCCTTGAAGCATGTTTCTTAGCCAATCTATCCGAACTTCTTGTAACCAAACTACGCTTTCCCGTATCAAAGCAATGTTATCGATATCAAGTCAGAGATCGGCTTTTCGAATCGAGAATCACTTAACTCCACACTTGACAACATGTCGAAGAAACCAAGAAGATTCGGAGAAACATCCATAGCGGAAGAAATAATAACATCGAAGTTGTATCGGCATGAAAATTTGGAGATACCACCAAGGCAAAACATCATCAAAACTATCCACAATTTCAAGCTGTTCTCGTGTAGGAACATCGAGACATTGAAGCACTATTTGCCAATTTAGAAGAAAGTAGAACCGGAAGAAGAAAACTTCATAACCATATGATCTTGTCTAATCAAAGCATCATCGGATAAAGTCATGATTTGCTTCATTGACATACCGTAATTATACATAGCAAACATTCTTCACAACTCTCCTCATATAATTCCTCTTACGAGCAACAGTCATAGGTTTTCTCTTTTGGCCTTATTTCTACGATCAATAGAGCTCTTCTCTCTGCGTGATTCAAGAAAAGCAACCTTATTATGATCATGTTTGAATTGAGCGCCATGAGAGTTTTTGAAGATTAGGGTTGGGATTTTGCACAAAAGGAAGTGTTTTTAATGAAAGTAATAATCGAATTACTTATTATAGAGTGAAACTATGCCTTAGAGAATAAATAGAAAATTTCCCAAATTTGGTCAAGGTTGACCAAGGATGACGTGGACTTCTACTTTTACTCGGATTCACTTATAACCCGGTGAAATGAACACCATTCTGTGAAGTAGAACAATCGTGAAAGAAGACTTACTCACGAAGCTTGATAAATATCTTTAAGCTGTTTCACCCACACGCATTAATTCTCTTACCACTTGAACCCGGCTATAAAACAATCCCAATGCACATAGACTTTTTCATCAAAAATCCCCAAATAATATTTCAAACCCTAATTTCTTCAATCTTTAAAATTAACCAGAATAACCATGAGTACCAAACCTGAGATCATAGATCTCACAACAACATCCTCATCATCATCCTCATCATCTAGTGAAGATACCAATCCATGGTTTCAGTATTTTCCAAAACCATATCCATTACCCAAGAAGTCACCTTTTCTCTCCTCATCAGAAGATGAAAGTGTTGAGAAACCAAGTATATCTGCTGAAGATTCTGATGAATCCTATAATGAGGGAACATCTTACTCCCAACCCTCAGCACCTAGGCCTCAACAAAGGCCACGAGCCAAAAATCCACCACTTCCTATGGGTAGAAAGGTGGTGCTTGGTCTCTGCATCATGTTTTGGTGCATCATCACATATCGTGTCGGGGAATGGAAAAAGGAAAATGATGTAAGTTGTTGTATGATGGAAAGAGTAGATGATGCACAAAGGAAAATCTTTCCTTCTCATCTCTCGCCACAATCGACTTGACTTCTTCGTTTTCATCAATCCATCCTCTCCATTTTGATCCTTAGCATCTGCACGAGTTGGTTATGCTTATCACACCGCATATCCATCATATAGTGCCAAAAGATGTGACGATCGTGCATATCCAATGACTATTAGTGTGAAAGATGTGAGCGGTCATGCTCATCGTGCTCATCTTAGATGTTGGAATAGATGATATGTAATAGATTAGGACTATTAGATCATGTAGATGCTTTTGATGTTGCTAGTACTACTGTAAGCTGTAAGTCATAAGCTGTTTCTTGAATGAATGAATGATCTATTTGTACAGTACTTCTTTTGATTGAATCATATAACTTGGTACTTCAACTTGGAGGAAACAAATAGCACACTTGAGATAATGAATTCGGTGGAAACCGACTTAAGCTTTCATGACCATATCTCAAGCGATCGGGAACAACCATTACGCAAAACAAACACATAAACATACACAAACCAACAAAGAAACACACTAAAATTACATTAGCGGGTTAGAGTTAGTTAAAATCTATCAAATATACAAAATTACATAGCAAAATGCAAAGTTATACACAAATCCTCCCGAGGCATATGCCTCCCACGAGGCCTATGCCTCCCTTAAACTTTGCGGTTAAGGGTTAAGCATGCAAATATGGACCACAAGGTGTTGAAACCTTGGTCCTTCAAAACCTTTGTTAACGAGATCGCCACATTATCATCAAGTATGAATTTTGACCACATTTATCAAATTTTATCATATGCATCTCTTATAAAGTGGTGCTGATTTCAATATGTTTTGTTCATTGTGAAAAAGCGGATTTTAACAATGCATATGGTACTTTGATTATCAATAAAAATTGTTGTGTTCATGAAATTATACCCATAATCCAACAAGCGATTTTGAATCCAAAGAACACGTCCGCGACAATTAGCGGTGACCGCATACTACGCTTGATAGATGAAGTAGCCACAATAGTTTGTTTCTTGCATTGCCAAGAAATCAATCTCTTACCAAGGAATTGGCAACCTCAGGTGGTGGACCTCTATCCAGTTAGCACCGGCATAGTCACTATCACTATAAGCTTCCAACTTAAAGGAGACTCTTTTGGGTACCAAAGACCTAGAAAAGGTTGGCCTTTAAGGTACTTAAAGATCTTCTTATGACATTGAGATGGGAAGTCGGTGGAGTAACTTGATGTCATGAACAAACACTCACGACAAAAAGTAATATCGGGGCACAGGCGGTTAAATACATCAAAGACCCAATCATAGACACATGCAAATGAACATTCACGGTGGATCGACTTCATTGTTGGTCTTTGTCTTTGGAGCTTCATAAGGTGTAATGTGATCCTTACACCCTCCATACCAAACTTCTTCAAGATGTCCTCACATATTTGTCTGGTGATAAAGATACCATCGGGTTTCTGCGAACTTGAAGACCCAAAAGAAAGTCAACTCTCCCATTGCACTCATAAAACTCTCCTTCATAAGCTCCTCAAACTCCACGCACCAAGCTTCCTTTGTGGATCCAAAGATAATGTCATCCACATAGACTTGCACAAGAATAATGTCGGTGGAATTCTTCTTTAGGAAAAGAGTCTTATCAATTGCACCTCTTACGTAACCATGCTTGATGAAATGTAGAGCCTAGCATACCGGGCTCGGGTGCTGATGTAGTCCATAGAGCTTTGACCACCTTATAAACATGATTAGGATGATCCGGATCTTCAAATCCTTTAGGTTGAGTGACATACACCTCCTCTTCAATTTCACCATACAAGAAGGCTCCTTTAACATCCATTTGATAGACCATAAAGCCCATATAGGATGCATAAGCTAAGAAAATCCGTATAGCCTCAACTCTTGCCCTTTGGTGCAAACACCTCATCATAATCTATCCCTCCTCTTGTCTATAACCTGTGCAACTAACACGGCTTTGTTTTTAATGACAACACCTCTAGCATCTCTCTTATTCTTGAATCCATTTTGTCCCAATAGCATACTTACCATCGGTGGTGGTACCAAAATCCAAACCTGCGATTTTGAAGCTGTTGCATCTCATCTGCATTGCTTCAAGCCAACTTGAGTCTTCAAGAGCACGAGTAACACTGGTTGGTTCCACTTGTGAGAGAAAGCAAGCAAACAGACAATGTTGATAGTCTGTGTGATTGTCTCTCTGCTGATTTGAGACATAAGAGATAAAAGCTACCTGTCCATATTTAGAACGCGCCACAGTACCTCTTGTTCTAACAGGAGCATTAGGATCACCAATAATATTAGACTGTGGATGAACATTGTTGATCCTTGTTGTAGTAGTGGTGTTGACATCAATGGAAGAATCAAGATTAGTCATAGTAGGTTCAAAATCAGTATCATAGGAAGGTGTGTTGAAGATGCCTGCTTTAGGTTGATGATGACCAAGATCTGAAGGTTTTGGAAACCTTGTATAAGGTTCTCCAAGGTCTGTCGACACTCTAGTAGAAATAGGAGTAGTGTCACCATGTCTTTCCGCCGAAATGGGAGAGGTGAGGAGAAACAGAACTACCTTCCAGCGAATTGAAGTTTACAGAGAGCTTCATTTGTACTATTTTCAACATTCTTCTCGACATCTAAGTTGGTCGCATACTCTTGTTTCTTTAGTCAGCAAGGTCCTCGGCATAATATAATTCATCTTCACCTACATCGTTATAAGCTTTAGAAGTGTCACCTACAAAATTGTTGGGAGAGAAGGAAGGCACTACAATGGGTTGTTCATCATCGGACCAGCTGTCGAGTGAGCATCCAAAGTGTACGTATTAGGAGTTGGAGATGCCTCGAATCGCATTTTGATCGACCTTATGTCTAGCATAACCCAGTGTCGGTCAGTAGTCAAGATCAAATGACCAAACATGACCACGGCCTTGAACATTAGGCTTGTCTTCAAGATACCTCGATTCAATGTCTCCTCAATCTTCTTTGCGGATACATTATAAACTCGTATGCCTTACTATGAGCGAGAATACCCACAATGTAACCATCATCGACTTTCTCATCAAATTTGCCCAAAGGATCTTTGGTATTCAAGATTGTCACCGACGACCAAGCGGTTTAAGGTAATGAATAACGGGAACTTTTCAAAGAGAAGTTCATATGGTGTTTTAAGATGTGGTCTAGTAATGGACACTCTATTGAGTACATAACAAGGCGTACCAATGACCTCATTTCAAAACATGGTAGGAAGTTTAGAGTGCCTAGCATTGATCTTGCGACCTCTATTAAGGTTCTATTTTTCTTTCGCCACCCCATTTTGTTGAGGGGTTCTTGGAGTGCTATAGTCCCTTTTGATTCCTTTTAAACTGCGAGTTCTATTAGAATGGCATTTTGAACTCTGTACCATTATCACACCTAATTCCTTTCACCTTTTTGTTGTTGATTCTCAATAAGGGTAATGAAGTCTTTCAATATTTGAAGTTTCATCTTTGGTCCTTAGAAAGAATACCCAACAAAATTTGCTAAAACCATCGGTGATCACCGGACAAAAATATTTATGATCAATGCTTCTCACTTTAGTTGGACCAAGCAGATCCATATAGGCGGTGAAGAGGTTGAAATAATGGTTCTGCATATGAGAACACCTTTGTATGAGGCTCATCTTGCTTTCCTTTGTTGCATGCAACACGGTTATGATCATTTGTGAACACTTTGGCGGGAAGACCTTGAACAAGGCCCGACTTAGAGATTTGGTTGATGGTCTTGAAATTGACATGGGCCATCCTTACGTGCCATTTGGTGGACTCATCCACGGATGCTTTAGCCACCAAACATGTTAAGTCACTGCTTGGTTTGACATTAGTTAAGTTGAATGTATACAAATTATGACTACGAGGAACCTTGATGAGAATTGAAGTATCTTACGGGAGTTTGAAGTCTTTAGGCGACAAGACATTCATCCTCTGTGAAGAGTACTTTGTTCTTAGTGTCACAATTTGTGAGGCGAGAACAAATTAAAGTGTTGAAGTTCCTTGACATAATAAACATTCTCAAAGTCCGGTGAGGTGTTCGATGGTCCCTTTTCGATAATTCGTCCATCACTCCTCCAAAGGTTACATTGCCTCCACCTTCAATAGGTATAAAGTTATGCATCATGTCCTGTTTCACGACATACTTCTAGAACAACCACTTTGTCAACAATTCCAACATCTTTATGCTTAAGGGGATGATCCTACAACAACAAAAATATACAAAGAATTAGTACACTATGGAGGCTCAAGTCATTCTTGACTTGAACACCGCTTATGGATCATATGAGTTGTGCCATGTAGAAGTATAAGATCCACTATTGTTCTTGGGTTTCCAATGAAACTTAGGTCTGTTTATTCCAAGAACAACTTCTTTGAGGTCTTGACAATGATATCGATACCCTCTCCCATCGGTCATAGGGTTAACATATCTAGGCCAAAACCATTTTAAAATATTCACTTTGGTTGGTTGAACATATGGTTTTCAAAGATCTTCTCCAAGGAAAAGAAGTATTATAATTAGCGACTTGTGGAACATAAGGTGGTATATCATTAACATTGGTCCACATTGGTGCGGTTTTCCTAGAATCACCACATCTACTCATTCTTTGCTCATGATAGTCACAATCCTTAATTAAATGAGATTTACTTCCACACACAAAACATTTCTTCAAGAGAAGATTTATTCAAACCAAAGAAGTATTCTTACAAGCGATATTCAAACCAAAACCATGAAAAGAATTGTTTTAACAGTATTATTATGCAAAGAATTAAAAGCAAGTCTTGAGGCAAGCTGTCTTGGAAGGGCATTCCTTGGCAACAACTCTGTCATGCTTATTGGTAGTCTTGGGTCTTGGGGGTGAAGACTTGGGAAGGTCGGACTTGGGAAGGTCGGACTTGTCATTTGAATCACACTCTGTAGACCCTTGCTTGGAAGACTTGTCCTTTGTTAACACAAGAGACAAAGTCATTAGTAGAAGTATTAGGGTGCAGCAAGTCTTTTGACTTTTGCCATACGGATGGTGTGATCCATCAAAGTCATTAATAGTGGAAAGGTCAATGGGCATGTGCTCACCTCTAATTGGTCCACGAGCAGCATGTAGGTCACCTTCTTTCACAAAATTAGCTAGGCTCTTTGGTGTAGATCTCGTGAGTCATCCCTAGCCTCTAGGCCTACATATTTCTTAAAACCTAAAGCCACTTGTAGAATTGGGAGCTTGTTGCTATAAATGAGACTAGCCAACTTATTACCATTCATCATCCACTCATTATTTCTAGCAATTTCCTCCTTAATTTTCTCCTTAAGCTCTAGATTTTCGACTCTACATACGCTCTTAACTTTTCAGACCATTTTAACTCATTTGTAGCACATTCGAGATCTCTTTCTAAAACACCTATTTTCTCACCATAAGCTATTTCATTCTTTTGTAACCAAACCTTTTGTCTTTCTAGTGTTTTTAAAGCCTGTTTATAAGCTTCTACTTCCACATAGCATTCATTATATTTTGGTTCCATAATATCATAAGCTTGTTTGAGTTCATTATAACGTTCACTACAACCAAACAACAGTTTTGTACACGAGAGATGCCCATCAAGGCAATCGATCATGCCTATCCTCGAAATACGACTGCAATCAACCCAACATTATCGAACCATCATTCTCGGACTCCTCATGAAGCTTCCGGTCCACATTGCTATCAAGAGTGACCAAAGCGGTTGATCCTTTGAAGTTCTGCATCCTTACGTCTGGCGATAAGTAGAGTATCGTACTTCATCACCGACTTTCTGTCTTTGTATTCTCTAGAAAAGTGACCTATCATTGGCATGTGAAGCATTTAACCTTCCTTTTATCAAACCTTGTTGGATCACGTCCTTTGAATCCAAACCGTCTGCCGACCTTGCGCTCAAAGGTCTTGATATCCATGGAAAGCATGGCCACTTGCCACCTCGACTTCATCTCTTCAAACTCAGTGGGTCCACTTGATCAAAATCCTCATAAGCCGGTTCTGCGAGGATCATAATCGACAAAGAAAGATCCAAGAACATCTTCCATAATTCCACTTTGGATCTAGGAAGAGAGCTTGATGAAGGAGCAACATTAGATGATGATGGATATGAGCTTGGAAAATAGCTTGACTTTGGAGTAGAGGCTCCAACAAATGCGATATGACTAGCGATGAAGATGATCAAAAGGGCTTCTAACATCATGTTCAAGAGCTTTAAGTTTGTTATATAGCTCATCAAAGGTCATCATGTCCAAACCACCTTTAGCTTTTAATGCTATGCTCACATGTAGCCGGGATGGAGGTAAGGACCTCGAAACTTAGAGTTCTGATCATCATTATCCGGCCGCTGTGGTGATTCAATGACTTAAGATCTTGTGAAACTTATCATAGCCCTTGTGAATTCCTTCCTCTTGAGAGACGAAAGTCCTGGCTGTTGTCTTAGCATCGACTTCTTGATCTTGGACTCCTCATTCCACGAACTTCGCCTTAATCGCTAACCATATATCCTTGGCATCTTGCATAAAGTGAAAATCACTCAAGTGATCCTCGGGAATAGCTTGCAAAGAATAGTTCGACCTTTGTTTCTCTACGAGCGCCAACAACTCTTGTTGATTTTGGGAGGAACATTCATCATATTACCAGTGACATCGTTGGTAGTTCTCTTATTTGTTCCCCCGAATTACGCCATAGATTCCAATCAATGTTGGAGATCCGATTCTGCATCTTCATAGCCCAAAGATCATATTCCTCCTTTTAAGGTAAGGAAACTTAGCATTGCTATTAGATAGACTTAGTTCTTTGCGGATGGGTGGAGTTTTGGTTGTTGGTGAGTTCGATGTCGACATCCCGAACCGGGCATGATGTTTTGTTATGGTTGTAAGGGTGTTTAGAAAAAGCTTGTCCTTAGTATCGTAGAGACTCTCACGAGGCTCGATACCACTGTTGAAACTAACAAAGACCTTGATAGATCTTGAGCTCGTGGATCGTTATGTATGCCTATGTAATCACAAGCACAATAAAGACAATCTCTACTACTAATGTTTATCGGTGAATATAAACACAAGTAAATAACTAAGAACTTCTTGATCCTCTATGGATCTTTATATTAACTAAAGCGAGTTTTCAATCGGTACATAAACCTTTCTAATGAGTTCCTTTTATAGATAAGGAACCTAAACAATATCGCTAAAAAGAAGCGTATAATCATAAAACTAAATAAGATATACACAATCACTTCCTAATAAAGCTCATGTATATCTACACTAAATAAACTAAATACTGAATAAACACTTAGTAGAAACAAACTAATCACTATTATTCTTATTGAGAATAAGTCTTGGCGAGAATCCACTTCACTTGAGTAGAAACACTTGGCATTAATATCGGCATAATCGGACTTTCACATAATTCCCAACAATATATAAATTCGAAATGAAACACATGCAGTTGGGATGTAAAGAAAAGAGTTACATCAGATATGAATATTGATCATGACAAGCAATTGTTTTGATTTTGAGCATATTAGGTTTGGGCATTGATATAAATAGATTAATCCAATGGTTTTAATTGATTTGAATTTAAATGTAGGTTGATAATGAGAGAAATAACAAAACTGGTGATGGTAAGTTTAAGGCATTGGATTAACAGAGGCCATTATACATATATAACCATAAGCTATTCTTATGAGGAACACATATAAAGTTTACGTTTGATACCTCATGAGGAAAATGGTTACAATTTAAGTTTGATTACAGGTCATAAGACCTTTCCAAATGCTCCAAAAAAAGGTGGATATGTGGTTATGGCTATTCATTTTGGTTATCTTAAGGATTGGAGAGGTTTATATATGATATATTGACTGTCCTCTGCAATTCAAATCATCGGTGGTGAGAAACCATCAATGGTGATGAGATTAGTATTGTCTTATTTAAATATTGATTGTCTTTATATTATCCATGAATAAATACAAAGAGGTAGTTTGTGTGCATCACTAGAGGATTACATATATGTTTTCATTAGTCTTGCATACATTCTTGATAAGATTAGTATTGTTTTATTTAAATATTGATTGTCTCTATATTATCCAAGGAACAAACAACAACAAAAAGATGAAAAGGGTCTAAAACTGGTCAACTCCTCATCCACCTCTTAGTTTATTTGCATTTCTTAACATTTAGGTGGTGTAGTAGTTTTACGTATCAAAAATTTAGGACACATAATATGTTTTGTGAAGTGTCCTTATAAGAATACTAGGGAAGTTTAGACTCTGCTAAGCACAACAACCCTAAAGTGTTTATGTTAAATTTTTAGAGATACATAAATTACTATCTTTCTGGGAAGAAGATTGGCAGTTAATATGATTGAAACTAGCCTTGCAAATGGGTTGTTGATCTTAATTAGCTCTAAAGATTGGGCTTATTAGCTTTTCTAAAGTTCAAAAGCTGAGAAACCAAACAAATAAGCCTAAACAAATACCCCCCCTTAGAAAATAGAAATCAAGTAGTCTTATACGATAACATGGAATATTTGGTAAATTTAAATGAAGTCATTTGTCTCCGGAATTTTTTTTTTGTTGGTATTCAATAGACATGGGAGAGTAAGTTCATTGTTTCACAATGTGTTTGGGGTGAACATGCTTTTAAGAGGTAGGAAACCCAGTCACAGAACAGGCGTTTAACACTGGAAGACTTGGAGGTTAGTACATTTTGAATTTATTGATTATGTATGTTCACGTTTGTGATTAAGGCATATTGAAATGGCGTGTCTTTGAAACATTATGTCGGGACTCATGGGATCGTGGGATACCAATTTTAAGCAATATCGACTTCTTAAACAAATACATCTGTTTAATAAAGTAAAAGACAATTATTCGAGTTTGATAGATGTGAGAGTCACGAGTTCATCAAATAACTTAAGTGAAAGAAAGTGTATGCTTAAGTTTGTTCACAAGTAAAGAAATCGCGAACCGAGTTGGTGTTGGGGTCATGCTGCGATGAAGATACAAACACGGTATGAATTACTCGCTTAGGTGATAAATACATTGCGACATCAAGCTTTGTGATTTTGAAATTTTAGGTTTATTACATGCCCGTGGCTTCTTTTGACCACTCATTTTACCACCCCATGCTCCTTGTCGCCCTTTACTCCTCGCCGCCTTGGGTCCTTCATGTCCGGGTTCACCTTTTCCTCCACTATAACCGGGTCCTTCATGTCCGGGTTCACCTTTTCTCCACCATAACCAGTCCTTCATGTCCGAGTTCGCCTTTTTCTCCACCATAACCAGGTCCTTCATGTCCAGGTTCGCCTTTTTCTCCACCATAACTAGGTCCTTCATGTCCAGGTTTGCCTTATTCTCCACCATAACCAGGTTCTTTATGTTCAGGTTCGCCTTTTCCATAACCATAACCAGGTTCTTTATGTTCAGGTTCGCCTTTTCCATAACCATAACCAGGTTCTTTATGTTCAGGTTCGCCTTTTCCATAACCATAACCAGGTTCTTTATGTTCAGGTTCGCCTTTTCCATAACCATAACCAGGTTCTTTATGTTCAGGTTCGCCTATTCCATAACCATAACCAGGTCCTTCATGTCCACAATCACCACCCTTTTCGTGTCCACAATCGCCACCACCTCCATAATAACCACCCCCCCTCGTGTCCACAATCATAATGTCCACAATCGCCACCATAACCACCTTCATGTCGATCTCCTCCATAACCACCTCCATGTCCGTTTCCTCCATAACCACACCAACGTCCAACAAAACCCCCACCTGATATTTCATCCTTTTCTCTAACTCCCCATCTTACCTCCACCTCCGGTTACTTGTATTTTTCGCTTGAACCATCTAGACAAACATAAGCGACAAGAGAAAATACACCACAATTATTTATTACATGTTAATTAATAGTGGAGTACCTTTTCTTGTCTTTTAGAAAACTTGCGGAAAATGATTCAAAAATAGTTAATGGACTAAACAATGCAAGAATCATCGAAGAGTTAAAGTTTCTTGATTATCGCTAATCAAGTCTACAAACAAAGTACTTGCTTTTTTTTCATCTTTTCGAACTATCAATTATCTGGTGAAGCAATAAGAACAAATGCACACAAAGAGCAAATAATGACACAAAACCACTCTTGGATTTCATTGTCGAAGCTTGTACATAAAATTCTAACGGATCGATTACTTATATCATTGTAAACACCTTCTTTAGCCCCTTTTTGTGGAATAAAATATTCTTAAGAGTTAGTAATCGCCTACAATGTTTTAAGTAAGAGCGACTATATTGACAATCATCTTAGATCATACTTTTTTACCCAAATTACGTAGAGAGTTAGCATCATGACACAAAACCGAGACACGTGGTAATCGCAATTATAAGGCTTTTAATGATCTTAATTAGGATTTTATTTATAAAGTGATATCTGTAACCAATTCACAAAATTCATACATGCTCGTGGCTAAATTTTTGTTGCTTATTTTTTTGTGCTCATATGATCTTTTATTATTTGTGATGATCTTTTTCTAGGTTGAAGTAGGGATCGATTGCATTCTTGATCTCTTTGAATTCATTCACTGTAAGTATATAGTTTTTGTGAATTTTGTATTGTGTTCTTCTAATGGAAGGACGATGTTTTGTTGTATATTGGCACATGAGTAATACATGTTCTTAATATACCGATTACAATGATACGTAAGTGAAAACCGTCGAAAGAGGTAAATAACGTATTTTTACTCTATTTTTAATCGAAACACGGTTATGTATCTGTAAATCTACTATACATATTGGCAATAGACATTTTTATATATTTGCGGATGACGTCGCTTCAAGTTCTTTCCTCTATTTAGATTGTTCCGAAGTTACAATGGAAACATGAGCGGGTAGAAAGAAATGTTGCGAGTTCAAAGTGTGGATGTAAGAAAGCGCAACAATTTGACCACAAAACAACTACGTGATTCTTGATGGGTGACTACAAGCAGGGTACAAAGAGGTTAATCATGTTATGCTTTTCCATTATCACGGAATAAATTTAACATTCAATCACTAAGCGCATGTAGGTTGTGATTTTTCTATCAACCGTATGATAGGATTTCATTAGCCACAATATACATAAGAGAATTTTAATACTATGAAAATGAGTGATGCCAAAGCGAGAACACATACAATCACTAATAAGAGAGTTTTTCTTTGCAATAATGGCAATTATTTTTCCATTATAAAACTTATAAACCTAATAAGTTATTACATGGTTTTGAAAACCGAGGATTAAATAGCATGAACAAATCTGCTAGGGAGCTTATCGAGTCTCTGAACATTGATGGTAACATTATCCTGCTTGGGTTAGTAAAAAGGTTTATTTGTTGTTATCTATTTATCATTATTTGGAGACTCTACGCATGTACATTATTAATGTGGGATGCGGCTTTAGGCTTTTTGTGGAAACAGTTAAATCTTTCCTTGACACATAGACTATAACTAAGATTAATGTAATCCACTTTCTTTTGTGTAACACACTCTATTTTACACGGTGACAACATGTGAGTGAGTTTGACAACTTTTGTTAACTCTATATGTACTTAAGCCTTTTATTTCTTTCTAAAAATGGTTACGTACATAGGAAATCATTGATGCAGTACTTATACTAAATATGTCAAAGATGATGCATGGTCTTCAAATCCTTTCTCTTGATTATATTTATGTGTATCCTTTATATGTGAATAGTGAACTACGAGTTCTTGGGTGGGACACACTTTGTTTGGATAAAGGTGGTTGCATGCGATCTAATAGAGCCGATGGCAAGATCCAGATATAAAAAGATTATAATCTATTACTACCGCATCTTCGCCTTCTGAATCTTATATTTATCTTTGGTCAGGCTACATAATTAGAGATTGAAAATCTAAACATCTACTACGAATTGGATGATGTTGGTTGTGTGTTACCTAAAACGGGTCAAATTAAAGAATATAGGTAAAAGGGGAATGGGTCAAAGTGTTACACAGGTTAATAGTCGTTCAAAATATATTGTCTAAACATTATACATTTGAACCAAAGCTGTGTATTCAATGTTTAATTAATGTAATGCTTCTTTCGCTCGGAAGAATTTACACTTGATACTTTTCGGAGTAGCAACTCCCTAGGCGAGAATACGCATGCTTTGTTGTTTTCTTTGACTTATGATGTTCATATTTATTCTTTTACTAACAGGTGTAACTCATAGTGCTTCCATAGTTAAATTATGCCATTGCTATTTTTCATTTACATTTTATAACATTCATAAGGCAATCTCCTGAATCTAATATAAATGGCAATGAGAATGACTTTTGAGAAATTGGTTAGATTCTTTATATCTGGTATTAATCTCTTTGTAGTTATTGCACTTTTGGTGATATGAAATGCACCACATGTAGAGTCTTGACGATAGATTTTAACGATAGGACTGGAATCCGAGCTAATAGGAATAGAATAGCTTTGAGTTGGTACGTCATAACAACCGTTTCCTCACACTTCAAAGTAAGTATGTAAAATGTTCCATTTGCATTTTATTTAGTTTAGTAGCATACTTGAGTAAATGACTATTGTTGGTTTTACTCGAGACTTTTGTTATTAAGCAACTGCCACTTGAACTATTTGATCAATATTTTGGAACGACCCGTTTACACACAGGCGAGTAAGCTTAATAAACATCAAGAGCAGTCGCCAACTCCTTTTTCATTATTCTTTCTGATCACACAAAATGGTTTCTTTAATATTTATAAAACAAAGCACAAAAATACAAAAAATGCTTTTGCTTATAAATAAGAAAATAATCAATGCCAAATAGCATGTATTGTCTTGAAAGACTTATACCCAAAATAAGCGGATAGTGAGCGGTTTGATAACCTAACACTTGAGTTGCTTATACGCTTAAAAGTAAGCAATTCGAAGATTATATGTTTTAGACGACAATAGTAACAAATAACCGTGGGTTTTTTTGCTTAAATTTAGGGTAATTAGTAGGTGTAAGGGATGTCATTAATGTTTACTTTGGAATGAACCGTGAATCTGAAACCGCATCGGGTATGTATGAATCATTATTTGATGCTTTTGTATGATATTCGCAAGAAGCTGGAAATCTATGTTAGTTTTTTCTTTTGGATTTTTTGTTTCGATTATGAGGTTGCTTTATTATAGTGCTAATGTAGCATGTGTTGTATCTGATAAAGAGGCCACATAAGGTGTATCGGTTCTAGCTTGGTCAGTTTCACTCAGAGGATTATGTGAAGTTCTTGCAACAGATTACTCTAGACACTCAATATTTGTTTTCGGAGGAAATGAAAAGGTGTAAGAAATTTACTTTTGTGATTACTATAAAATGGATATTTGTAGCAATTAGTGCTAAGGGGATTTATTAATCCATGGCATTGCATTTTGAAATGTATATATTCTGATATAGATTAGTCACAATTACATAATTCGTTGTTACAAAATGGGCCGCAGAAGATTGTGTCTGATATAGATTAGTCACAGTCACATTATTCGTTGTTACATAATTCGTTTATGCTCATAACATTGAGATAGTTAAACGTCTCCAGGGAATTGTAAGAGATCCTCGAGCGTATCGTAGTTAAATTTCTTTCATTTTGTTGATTTGTTTTGTATTGGATGCTTGTGAAAAGTGCATTATATGAAAAAGTGATTAGCCGACAATTCTAATTAAAAGTTAAGATATAAAGTTTGAGTTAATCAGTCTTAAAACATTCAAAACTTATCAAGGAAGGAAGGAATGATCACCAAGACTTCTATATTGTTGAGGCATGAAGAAATTGATGAGAAGTTAAAAAGAAGCCATGGCTGATTTACGTGCCATAGATGTTGACATCTTGACTGATGATGAGTTAAAGGAAGCCATGGTTGATTTACGCGCCATAGATGCTGACATCTTGACTCTCGGACAATATTTACAGGTAACTATTTTCTTGTTTCTTTAAATACTTTTAGGGTGTATTTTAAGGAAGCGGACATGTAAGTCATATAGTATAGTTGTTCAATCGTATGGGTTTAGAGACTAGAATTGTTGCTGTGAATTAACAAAATAATAATGATCCATATCATTTTGAGATTAATATCATTTATTAATTGAAGGGACAATTAGTGTCTTGAGTTTTAATTTTTACTTTTTGTTAACATATTGGTTAATGTTTCTCTCAATTTCTATAGGTAAGAACACTTGTGAAACCAAGTAGTTCTCAAGACTTTGTAAGCTTCATTGAGTGCCATGTCATCTATGCGGACATTCTTTCCATCATCAAGACTTTTGGGTCTCAAAGCCAGTTGATGGGTTGAGTAATGATTCAAAACAAGTTATCGAAGCGAATGGCCGATAATGCTATGAATATTTTTCTCATTCATTTGTTAGATCTGTTTTTTGTAGCAACCATTTGTGAGATATGTTAACGAAATTATGTACAATTGTAGTTAAACACTCCAATAAAATCTCATAATACTTATTATGCATGATCATATGAAAGATACTTCACAAAATTCTATTCATTCATATGCGTATGTAGGTTGTTTTAATTAAGAGGCTTCTAAGGCTTGTGTTTTTGCTCCTTAGCTCCTAAAGGTGATTCAGGTGAATTCAATCATTCTAATTTTACTTTCAAAAATTTCAAGCTCAAATTGACTTAGTTATGTAAATTAATATAGTTAGTAATATTAGGGTGTATTGGTAAACGTATTTGAAAAGTTGCCTTTTGATACTACTAACAAGTTAAGCATTTCATTAGCCAAATTGCTTACCTTTGTAAAAGTTTCAGGACTCACCTCTTGCTCTCCTGTCAACTCAATGGATGATAGCTCCAATAGTGATCACGATTGTGATAACGAGAATGCAAATGTTAAATGAAAACACGCTCTAAGAGTAGCTAAAAGAATAATATTTGCGGGTATAGTTGAATGTTGAGGAGAAAGACAGAATACCCGAAAAGTATCTGCCACTTAAAAAGTTTGCCGAAATCTTTCTTTTATGTCAATTGACAAGGAACTAAGTATCGATTATGGAAAAACTTTTGCCGCTTTGATCGAACGAGTATCTTTTTGCATAAACTTTGTAAAACTGATTTCAATTCATATGATTGACATGACAATAAGTTTATCGTCCATTTTAAGAATATTGATTCTTTATTTTTTTGATGACATGTTTTTTTGTCAATTTTCCATATATGTTTTATGGACCAATTTGTCCTCATGCGCTATTAGTTCGAACTTGACGCATTAGTGCAACATAGATCAGACCATTCTGTGATTGTTGGCAATCTAGGTGTCAATTTATGTAGGTATGTACTTATGTACACTTGCCTACACAATTTTCATCTTTTCATTACATGTTCTTATAAGTAATAATAGTATTATAATTTTATATGAATGGACATGGAAGAATTTGGGATTAGAGCATGATGTGCTTCGATATGCACATCAATTACGTCGTTATCACTTACCAGATGTAGCCAAGTTTATTCCATTTCATTGCCTTAAACGAGTAACATTATTTTGTGATGTACTCTTTGTCAAAGAACACCCAAGACAAATCCTCCTCCATGAAACTACGAAATTAAAGCTCGAGTACAATATAAACAACTCACACATCATATCTCTTTTATGAATAAAAACTAAACATATAAATCCTTCTACATACAGTGTAAAAACCTTGGAACATACTGCTAATTACAACTGAAAGAGTATATTCTTCAATAAATAGTGTGAAACAATTACATCTTCCTACACTTTAAAATAATGCTAAACATTATCCTTTTCTAAACAATATTAATCATGATCATCTTTTACATTTGATAATATTGTTAACATTTATTATTAATTTAATAGTATTACCTTTAATTGTTCTATAAATCTTGATGTTTATTTATTTTCACCTTCTTATGCTACTAATAGCCATTATACATATATATTTTACTATTAGAAAAGTAATACACTCAAAGAATAATCACAAGTCATACCCGTCCATCGGACGAGTTTCACACTAGTATATATATATATATATATATATATATATATATATATATATATATATATATATATATATATATATATATATATATATATATATATATATATATATAGGGAGAGTTAATGTGAGATCATGCTTAAAGTTGTAAAAATAAGATCAAGTTTAAAAACAACAAAACATTTATAAATAACAATTTTAGCTATAATACACAAAAATTAACATTTTAATACAAATTAACATTTTAGCAACTAATAACCAAATGATACATGAGTTTAGATTAGTGATACACCTAATACACATTACACTAATAAATATTCCAAAACACGATACATACAAAAACGATACACATTACACTCTAATCAAAGTGTATCACCTAGGTTTCGTAAATTTAAAAAAAATCTATCGAAACTTTATCAATTTTAGTTGTACCTAATAAAAATTATTTTTGTTGTAAGGAGAGTGTTACTTGTAAAATTTTAGTTGGATCTCATTTAACAACTTTAAGTTTGATCTTATTTGATCTAGATTCTATATATATATATATATATATATATATATATATATATATATATATATATATATATATATATATATATATATATATACTAGTCAAAACCAAATCCGATGGACGGGTATGACTTGTGGTTTTTTTTATGATTTTGTGGATCAAATATATGCTAAAAGTAATTAAAAGTTAAATGAAATGGTTAAGATATATAAGCGATGTTACCATAATCCATTAATCGACTAAGCGGTAAGTACTTTGATTTGTGGTTTTACTTTTAGGATTTAGTAGAACAAATATATAGTTAAAAGTTATTAAAAGTTAAATTAAGCGGTTAAGAAGTATAATTGATGTTACCATAATCTATAAAGCGGCTAAAAGTAGGTAACTACTTTTAACATTTTGTTCTAAACAATATTAATCATGAACATCTTTTACATTTGAACCGCTGTTAGTTTCTTAAAATACAAATAATTGTGATCTACGATTTATTTCAAAAGTAACAAATGGTAAATTGGTGTAGAGCTTGGAAAGAGGACTTAGAAACATGATAGCATTACTTTACTTGTTAGGCAGGTCATACTGTGAACCGTGTTTCGGATGGTCTGGCACTTTAAAGACATAGGCACGCTAAAGGTTATAGTAACATCTCAGGCAAGGGATGGCTGCGGTGTTGTGAAAATGATAATGGTCAACTAAGAACCTCACACTATATAGTAAGGTCTCGGAAACACTATATTGTGTGATAAAACCATTTAAGAGACACATCGAATTATCAATTCCCACGACACTACTCTTGCACATGAGAATAACAATAGGCTTCATAAAGTCATACTTAAAATTGTAATTAGAATTTCTAGCTCCAAAAACTTCATAGATAGTTGGGGTAAAGAGTCAGTTGCAAATATTGCAAATGACAAATTTTAATTAGAAAACCTAAAAGCCACTCAATTAAATGGGTCATACAAAATTTGAATAACAACGTAGATACTGGTTAAGAATATGACCAAATTAAATGATATATATTTTTTTCCCTGCATATAGTTATAGACGTGGTCTTTCATATATAGTTATAGAAGTGGTCTCTTCAATAAATTATTCGAGTACATAATTACTTGTTTTTCATAGCGGTTTCTAAACACGACATATGTATTCATTACCATCTTCATCTGTCACAACTAATTCACAGACCTTCTCATAGACTTTCAAGATATTGAATAGAACAAAAACTTCAATGTCAAAATCATCATCAGTAATAGCCTATTATGTTTGATTTTGGTCCACAAGATTCTTACATTTTATAATGTCTAGTGGCGATAAATCGAATAATACTAACATTTACTCTTCAAATTAAAATCACCTAGAATGGGTGGCGGCATAAGTAGCCGCTTGTGGGATAGATGTCGGATATATATATATATATATATATATATATATATATATATATATATATATATATATATATATATATATATATATATATATATATATATATATATATATATATATATATATATATATATATATATATATATATATATATATATATATATATTTTTCTTTAATATTTGACTAAAGACTATGTTTGAGACTTCATAGCATAACTAAACGAAGTATATTGCTCATAAAAAGTATGATATGGGCCATCCAACTTTTTGAAGCCCATCTGTTATATCAGTATCGTTGATATATTGAGAGTTTGGCCCATATATTTAAACGCGTCCTAATCATTTTTTTAAGAACCAACACATCGATCGACCCCAAAAGGCTCGAATATGACTCAGATGCTTTAATCTACCAATCGATAGGCACTTGTATATCACACACTGATAATACATAAAAACTATTACTTTACGTTAGGTGGCAAAATATTGATATTCGGCAACCAAACCCGATTCTTCTATAAAGATCAAAATGAATCTACCAATCGATAGTCACTTGGATGGCAATATTCTCTTCGTCAAAATCACTAAAATCTAAAATGTAAAACATATAAGGCAGCAACGTGCTCGTGTTCATTACACAATTCGCAGCCTTATCTCGCTTTACACCAGTGTTGGATACATTTCGACTATCCTTTTGCTTGATATGCATGGTTAATGTTTTCATTTTTGTGGTTGTATGTTCTTAGTTTTCAAGTTTCTTAGGACTTGTTTTAGCTCACCCACATGTTAAATCTTGACAACACCAAAGCTAATACGACATAACATATCTTATCGTCGACATGAATGTCATAACTCATAACAAACCAAAACCAGTTTTGCTTCCAAAGTGAATAAAGTGTGTGCACACATCCAATGTACATACTGTTGGAATTATATAACGTATTGTCATAAATATAAACAATAAACATCAAAGAAGTAAGTGCGGAGCGTCAACAGCAATATAATGAATAATTAATTAACTAAAGAATAAAGTATCGTCACTTTCTCGATTTAAATTTAACAAGAATCAAATCCACAAACTAGAATTAGGATGAACCCTAATTAGGGTTTATAGGATTATGTGAATTACCCTCACTGCTTTGTAATTCAATCCAAGATAATAACAAAAGTATGTTATTACTATGTTCTGTATACACGTCTTAAACCGAATTAAAGTAATGCTAGTTTTTATCAAACAAATAACTTGGTGTGAAAGGTTTGAAGATCGACACCCTAAAGAGATGTACGATCGGTTTGTATTAAGAAAACACACAAACAAAGTTTTAGGTTTAGCTTAATGAATACAAGAGATGCAAAATCAAGACCTAAGCGCTTATATATATAACTAACTTGGTGAACAAGTTTGGCTTGTTTCCTTATCCCTTAGGCCGATCGGTTCATAACCTCCACAAGGGTTCCGGAATCTTCAAACTTTGCAATCTAGTCCTTTTCCAATACCTTTAACGCCTGTTAATCCATTACATTAATTACTTAACGTTCGTTAGTTATTTCGTTTAATAAATAAATAAATATAACATTTATATTTATTTATTAACTTTAAATTCTCATACGTAAAGTGTGCAATCCCATAGTCTCGAGTTCGATCCTAACTCACGTCTACTAATTTATATCCATAAAACCAACAGCTCCCACTGGATATATCTTAATAGAGTGATCACATTCGGTTAGCGTCTAGCAACACTTGATGCCTCTAGTACAACTCGAGCAAGGCTCCCGAAAAACCTTTTAATGATTCTCATTATTATTATCCTTTTGTTTCTAATACCATGTTAAATAAAGATATGGAATTAAGTCATTCTTTATTCAACCATTCTCATTCTCGTTGTTAGTGATTGAGCAAGATTACCAAATCTTCCGAACATATTGGGAGAACTTTGGGCATGGCCATGCAAACATCTTGTCAACCCTACGAGGGCTAAAGAAGATAAACTCCAAAATAAATTTGAAGGAACAAATTCTATCTTGACTACGAGAATAACCCACAAACTTTGCAACACTTCAGAAACAACCCTTATGACTACAGATTCATTATAGCGTTAAGTTGTTCCACAAAAGTGCACTACATTCATGACACTTATCGGTATCTCAAGTCCGAGGATAACTATTCATAATTTACTTAACAACAATATCCATAAAGTAATTATGTAGTTGGGATAAGTCCTATATTCAATTCATTGAATATCATCCGAAATTGGTATGCATTCTCATCAATATACTTTCAAGTATATTCTACCATATCTCTCGATTTGTCTTATTTTAATGATACTCCCATATCATTAATCGACAACAGACGATTTAGAATAAATAAATTTATTCACGGATTAAACATGCAAATATAGGATACAATATATTATAAAATCAAACATACCAAGTATTTGATTTATATTATAACAATTGTTTAACATCCCTTATCCAAATACCAAATAGATCAATGCATGAAAATTCCGGTTGATGAATTATGCCTCAAGTAATGACAATCATACTTGTTGACAAGCATAAATCAACCAACTTGATCTATCATAATTTTGAGAATACTTATTTCAAGAATTCAATTAATGAAGTCATTGTATGTGTGCATTCACCAATTCATAATAATTCATAAAGTGTGTGACATCCTCTTTCACCAATTTATGACAATTTAAACTTTCAAACATTTCAAAGTTTAAAGTATTCTTATTCTTTAATGTATAATGCAATCGTGTTTTAGATAAGCACCACTAGTTCACATGGCCATTAACAAGGTTGAAATCCTACCATGACTAGTATTGAGTGTCATCTCAATTAAACCAAGCATCATTGTAAACAACAATGTGCTCATTAAAACTCCGTAAACTTTAATATCTTATTATGTAACGTTTGATGCTTTCCTAACTTTCAAGTTTAAAGCTGATGACAATTTGCACAACAATTGACATATTGTTCATCCATAGAATCTAGGAGCAATTCCGGGTTTAAAGGATGTAATTCTATTAGAATATTCATTACAAGTTATCTAATAACTTTTAGTTAGATATCAATGTTGTCAAATCACTTCTTATTCAAGAATGATACAACAATTTTAATACACTACATGATGTACATGATGAATCTCTGGTCAAACTTAGACTTCATTCCGTTCTATCTTGTCAAAAATATTTATCCATTTCCCAATGATATATCATGTTTTATTAGAATCATTTATTTTCTCGCACATGTTTATTAACAATAAACATATATTCCAAGGTTGTATGTTTTAATTCTTAAATCTTACAAGTGAAGTTTCATTCAATCTAAGACTTACCATTTAGCTTTCAAGAATGTTACTTCTCATATGTTATACAACATATAAGATTTAAAACCTTAACATAATACTCCCACTAGCTTTCAGAATACTTAAAATTTATCTTATTTCAATTATAAATCAAAACTAGAATTTAATAATTAAATATAAGAATAATTTCATAGATGCATGCATTTATCCATTCATGAATTATTGCACTTCAGACACTACCAAAGATTATATGAATTAAAACCTTTCAATTACTTACCGTCCTCGCTCAAGTAATTTCTCAAGAAAGAGTTTTGATATTCCATTGTCATATTTCATATTAATGAAATTTAGTATGACAATTATCATCTTTATATATTTAATGTGTCTTGAAAAGAATATTCAATCATAATTAATTGCTTAAGTATGATTAATAATCTTTCATGCATTAAATATGTACAATATTTTGTCCATATGATTTCTACATAGAAATTCAAACCACTAGGGTTTTCATCTCTTTGAAGCTCATTTCCATTCTCTAGTCTAACTATTAAGATAAACCAAATTTCCAAAATTGATTATCTTTATGGATGATCTTTAACATTCATAGTATGAGTAATTTTCCCAATTCAATATTTGGTAATCCATCATAATGAGTATCGGGTTTACTATAATCCACGTAACTCATATTTCTCGACATATAAGTCAAATATCTCGAGATATCCTTGCAGATCTATGAATGAAAATTCCATCATCATGAGGTCTATCATTTACATGTCTAACCTCATCAAGATATTTACTAGTGTGTTTTAGAAGATTATGTATCTTGTTATTTTATCTTTCAAGATAGAAAAACTCCCACTTGCCTTTTGTAATATATAGACTATCTATATATACTTAGCAATTTAGAGCAAAACTACATTGTTCTCTATTTGGGACATTACAAATACACGTTGATAATTCTTGACATTAGTTTGTTAATAACCTATTCATAAGTAGTTTAACAAATTCAGAATCTTCAACTTTAAAACTTAATGTGATTCATCACATTCCATAATGAAATGGTGTTTTATTAATCTTCTAGGTTGGAGTCATATTGAGTATATTCAATACATACTCAATATTCTAACCTTGTTACTTTTAAGAAAGAAGTTATGGTTATCATGAATCAAACAAATCAAATAGAGTTTGATTCTCCTAACTGAACATGGTATTCATTAGAATTAATATTGTAAGACAATCTAACAATATTTAAGATAAACATATTCCTTTTGGCTTACCTATTTGCCAACTAAGTCAACTTAATGGTATAATAGACTTTCCAAGCCAATTACATGTTTTATAACACAAGCACCCTTTAACCAAGTCACTTCATATCCATGTCTCAACAAGAAACATAAACTGTTATAATCCCATTATACGTTATAAATCATTGATCAACTCAATGACTTCTTGTATATGTCTTAATTAAAAAACATAACAAGTTAACGTCTTACTTTATTATAAGTCTTAAAAGACTTTATGTTTATGTCTTTACAATGAATCATAAACATGTTTAACTAAAGTAATTATGAACACAACTTTTGGTTTCAATAGTAATTTCAAGTTAATTTATTTACTTCACAATAATGTAGGACTACATTATTTTTCATTTATGTCATTCCAAAATACATAAATAAACAAATTTGAAGTAGTATTAGATTACTTCATTTATGTCATTCTAATAATACATAAAAATCTAATTTGAAGTAGTCTTATATATCATTTTGACACATGTTCTAAATACTTGTCTAATTTAGAAGCGTAAATATGTCCATGCAAGATCTCACTTTACATAGAGATTTACTTTGTTGTTGCAATCTCGCCAAGTTCTCACATGACGTAAATTGTAACACCAAGTGTTTCTTGAATTAGATATGTACAAGTTATATTAGAACGTTAGTCTCTTACCTTCGATCAAGAGAATCAGTTAAATCATATACTTATATGTTGTACCTTGCACACAATATAGATTTCTCCCACTTGTGCATGGAACAACATCATGTAGCGAATAAACAACACGACATATGTTTGTTTATGTGACTAATATGATTGTGTCATTGATATTAGCATAACTAGTAGATGTAGAACCACTTCATTGTCTAATAAGGAAACGTACATGACTATCCTTGAAAACATAAGTGTCTACAAGTGGAAAGTAATTATCGTAAGACATTCTAGAGATAATCGATTTACTACCAAGATGACCAAGCTTGTAACTCCCATTGAATAAGAGATCATTACATTAATTCCTTATTCGATAATAAGAACAACATACTCCCACCTGGATTTGACAACATTGTAAGTGTTTCATTAACCAAAGAAAAGAAAATAGTGTTCTATTTACTTCCTACACCTTTGAAAAGTCCATACATAACAATTACTTATGTACTTAAAGAGTGTATTCTACTATGTAGATGATGAACTATCCATCAATGCTATTAACTTGAAAATTGGGCATGCAATTTCTTTCTTAATAGTTCTACTATTCCAACAATTGTAAGTAGTATTTTTAAATGGTCAAAGCACAACAACTAGATAAAATATGCTAGTTTGTCTTTTACCAATTATCGAAGAATTAGTCTAGCTTCTAATTTAATAACTTCGAAATATGCAATTTTCTTAACTATTAAAATTTGCTTACGAGTTATGTATTTAAATTTAGACAATTCTAATTGTCCTATCATACCTTTCTTCATTCATGAAAAGGAATAGGATTGAATCTCACTCTTTCAGTGAAAAGAGGACTAGGTTTATTCTCTTAGCAAAGTTGACTCTACCAAAAACTTACGGTGTAGATCAATTTTACCAATACATGAATAACCTACGTTACGGTTTAATGTTGTATTAATACATTTAAAAATTAGCAAAATTCAATTTTAGTATTTTCGATAATTAAACTTTTCAAGAAAATAAAATACCCAAGGTAATATTCATATAACCATAGAATTTTCTCGAAAACTAGGATCCAAATTATCGTAGTTCCATTACATCGAGTTGATCGCTAATAACGAAAGCACATAATAAGGTAATCGTCGAACATTAATTGGCAAACAATTTCCAACTCCTAGATCATTATGGGATTTATATTTTCAACGCTATTGCAAATATAAACATGTTTCATCCCATCTTATGCCATTGAGTCCAAGATCTCACTTCTACTCAACTTAAGTGTCTAACTTAAAGAAGCGCAAATATGTCCATGTAAGGTCTCACTTAACATAGAGATTTACCCTCCATCACAATCTAGCAAGTACTCTCATGACTTAAATTGCAACTTCAAGTGTTCCTTTTAATTAGATGGCATATACCTTAATTTAAAAGGGTACTAGTTTTGATTTTATGTGGTCAAATCAAATATGTACAAAGATGTCATGCATTCATCTTGTAGCACAATTTAAAAAAAAACTTTTATTACCAATTCATAAAGATCAAATTATCAAAGTTTTGATTGAGGTATTGGGTTCACCAATCAAGGAATTTAGTGTTAATCATCATCCATTATACCGTACTTTTGCATAAGTGTAAACACTTAGTGTTTGGATAATTACCACCGAAGTGGCGATGAAATTAAAACTAATTCGCCCTTAAGATGAGCTTGTACTTTTATGGCTTACTAAGTAGCTCCATTCGAACTTACAGAGGGCGGAGGACCGGTAAGTGCAAACGCATAACCTTAGACATCCATTCGGTGTGTTGTGCGCACTTCTTAAATAACCCCTTTATAGTTCATTCGAATGGGTGGCCGTTCGGTCATTGTACCAAAGTCACCAATCAATTAAACTATAGAAAACTTAACTCTTCCAAAACAATTAAATTTCGCCATTGTTTAGTCCGTATTATTTTTCTATTCAAAATTACCCTTTACTTAAAAGCTGTACATAATAAACAAACAAGTAATACCAATAAAAATATAAACAACTAAAAACAATGCGCATATAATAAACAATTTATACGTGTAAACAAGTAGCCGCATGCAACTTATTCGATAAAACCCTATTAATAATCAATGTCTAGGTTAAATTAACGTATATATTAATTAGACTTTCACCTCTCAATTGAAAGTGAGCCACATACATCGACGAATCGATTAAGTAAACCCATAATTAATGATATACCAAATTGCACATAATTGATTCATTAATGTATATAATTAGGTCATCCCAATTCAAGATTTATCATAAATATACATGTGTATAAAACTTAACAATTAATCCAATCTTAACAATTAAATAATAATACAAGCAACTATCCATGACAAACATGCATGTATCATCATGGATATAACATAACAATTATTTAATTAAGTCACAAGATCGCACACAATTCCATGTCACATAACACTTTATTCATGAATTTATCACGTAACAAATATATTAAATCTAGGTTTCGATATTGATAACATAACAATTAATATAAACCCTAAAAAAATTTTTAGGAAATCGACTAAAAATTTTAGGGTTTCCACCATAAAAATTTTCGATCCATAATAGATTTTAAAACCAAATTAGGGCAAAAGTCTTAACCACAAAATTAGGGTTTATATAATCATAACCAAAACCCTAGAATAAATCATATCAAACACAATACAATATCCGTTTTTACGTGTTTAGTAATTAATTACTCATTAAAACCAATGACTCGTGATGCCTGTTGGAATTATATAACATGACTAATCATAAATATAAACAATAAACATCAAAGTAAGTGCGGGCGTATAGGAACATATAATGAATAATTAATTAACTAAAGAATAAAGTATCGTCCTTTCTTGATTCTAG
Organism: Chrysanthemum lavandulifolium; assembly: GCA_022545495.1. NCBI lineage: Eukaryota > Viridiplantae > Streptophyta > Magnoliopsida > Asterales > Asteraceae > Chrysanthemum > Chrysanthemum lavandulifolium. The sequence goes on from CM040243.1 coordinate 115,504,260, forward strand.
CCAACAAGAATCAAATCCACAAACTAGAATTAGGATGAACCCTAATTAGGGTTTATAGGATTATGTGAATTACCCTCACTGGTTTTGTAATTCAATCCAAGATAATAACAAAAGTATGTTATTACTATGTTCTTGTCACACGCATCTAAACCGAATTAAAGTAATGCTAGTTTTTATCAAACAAATAACTTGGTGTGGAAAGGTTTGAAGATCGACACCCTAAAGAGATGTACGATCGGTTTGTATTAAGAAAACACACAAACAAAGTTTTAGGTTTAATTTTAATGAATCAAGAGATGCAAAATCAAGACCCCAAGCCTCTTATATATACCCAACTAGCTTGGTGAACAAGTTTGGCATTTCCTTATCCCCTTAGGCCGATCGGTTCATAACCTCCACAAGGGGTTCGGAATCTTCCAAACTTTGCAATCTAGTCCTTTTCCAAATACCTTTGCTTGGCCGTTAATCCATTACATTAATTACTTAACGTTCGTTAGTTATTTCGTTTAATAAATAAATAAATATAACATTTATATTTATTTATTAACTTTAGATTCTCATACGTAAAGTGTGCAATCCCATAGTCTCGAGTTCGATCTTAACTCACGTCTACTAATTTATATCCATAAAACCAACACATACATTTCATATTAAAAGTCATCTCCAATTAACATTATTATCCATTCCAACATTGATTCATTAAAATAGGTCTAAACATGGTGCTAAAAAAGGAAAGAAGAAAACGGTGGATTCATATTCATTTTCATATTCAATGTATAGAGATAGTTTCATGGCATGATATAGGGGGCCATGGCCATTCCTAATCATGCACAGCTAATTGTAGTTATATATTCCAGCCCCCACCACCAGTTAAGCAAGCAGCACATACATATCCTAGTTGTTTAGTTGTTTATTTGTTTTTTTCTCAATACAAGATAAATAGTTTTGGGTTTTAGTCTTGTCAAGATTTAATATTATTTGTTGTTATTCATGTCGGATTCATATTTGATCTTTCAGGTGTATGACTAGATAGGCCAAATGTTGAACAGATGTATAGAACGAATAATGTCAAAAATATTTTATGAACATAAAATAAGTTTGCTTAGCTAAAATTCTTTTAAAAGACAAAATACTAAAAAGTACTGTATTTGACAAGCATATATCTACATATAGTAAACTCTTGTGAAAATTTAAATTTTTGAAAGGTCACTTGGTTTAATCATGATCGAGGCTTTTACGTGGTCGGGCTTCAAAAATCCATCCCAACCGATGTTAACATCGGTTTGCAACGAATGCGCACTTGGTTGTGAGATCGGGCGGGGGCAAATAATATGCATATCGGTGTCAACTCACTCGATGTCTAGGCTTGTAAACTCAAACCATTTTTGACCGTTTGGTCAAACTATAAAAAAAAAAAAAAAGAAAAAAAATCAAACCCATTTTACCACTCTATAAATCTCACTTCACCTCAAACACACTTTAACACACAATTTCAAACACAATTCAAATTCAAAATACTTTCAACACAAAATTTAATATGGCTTGCCGTCTCCATTCCGTTGAAGATATGCACAGTGTCGTTCAAAATCAATGCAATAACGACGATGAGGCTCAAAAACGCTATTATAAGCGCCATCGAATTGTTTGACCAGAGGCGGAGAGGAACAGATGAGACAAAACTACCGGAGTTGCAACGACATTACTTTCGAAAGAAAACTGATCGACAATTTTTGAAAGATCAAGCCCATAAAGATCGAGAGGTTGCCGACAAGTTGTGGCGGTGTGTTTCGATGATAATCGATCAACGTCAAGACCAAAATCAATTGGGTATCGGAGAACAAAGACGATGGTGTAAGCGAGGAAGATTTGGCCGCTTGAGGGATTTCGTTCTCGTACTCGACTGTATGACTCGCGTGCGGGAGCGTTGATTAGATTTATAATTTATGTATTTCGTATTGTAATGTTTTTTTTTTTTTTTTTTTTTTAATGTAATGTTTTTTTAATTTGAATGAAATTTGAATTTAATGTTAAAATTTTTGAATTAAAAAAAAAAAAAAATCATTGGGTCGTCGATTGGGGCATCCGGGTTGTCCTGGGTCATTTGGAGAGAAAAGGCGGCGTGGCGCGAGGTTGTCTGGGTCGTCTCTGGTCGTCATGTTGGACCAGCCTTAAATAAGTTTAAGATATAAGTCGACATGATGCATCATGCATGTCAACGACGACCGGTGTGAACCCGTAAAAATAGGATGTGGGCAATTTTTTTTTTACGACAACAACAAAATGCGAAAGAAAAACCAAAAACGAATGATAAATCGAGTATTTTACTTGGGCATGAAAGATTTATAAAGAACTTTAAAGAGTTAAATGTTGGATTTTAGTATGTAAGTGAGGTAATTTGAGTTTTGGTGGGGTCACTTTAAAAAAAATCAAAATTAAATAAAATTATATTAAAATATCAACTTTTAAATTTGTAAGTAATGCCGCTTGCACTCTAACATCGCCAGTCCGTTCCGGCGACGACCTTAAAGTAGACTATCACTTGAACCTTGACACCTGAATGGCTGAATCGAGCTCGATCGAGCCTTTAGCGTGTACTTGAGCTGACATGATTAATCACTACTTTCTATTTAGGCTTGAGAGTTGAGAGTACTCTATTGTCATTGCTCAAATATTAGTACTCTACAACAAATATGTATATACCTATAGACTAGTTGTAAAAAGTAAAAAGAATATGAATTAATGCACATCAAACAAATCTTGAGAGTGGAGACCGGAGAGCATGAAGAGTCCATCGTTATAATACTCGAGCTTGACTTGAAAGTTTTCTCAGTTCAAATTATCAAGCTGACGTGAAATAATAGTTATAGTTACACGACTTTCCAAGATGGCTTTTGGATTAACTTATTTACCTTACCTGGTCTTACCTGAATTAGAAAAGGTCAACAAAAATACTTTTTTAAGTGTTATCTCAAACTTAAAACATGTTGTTTGTTTGATTAACATTTTTTGGCTCTAAATTTGACTATTATATCTTACTGTTAAGAGTTGTTTAAGAAGTTTGAATATTAATCATATAACGTTGTTTGTTCTTTATATGACAAAATGACTAAATGGTGTAAAAATTTTCAACTTAAATAGGAAAAATGTTGCATTAATATTTAAAAAAACTCCTCAATGTTTTAACAATGTCAATAGTATATTTATGTCAAATTGATAAATATGTGTAAATGTTTATTATATGTATATGTGTGTTAAAGTCGCAAATTTGTAACAAAATTTTGTTATATTATTGTAAAACAAAAAGAAAAATATAAGAAAAAATCTATGTATATATGTAATTAAGAAAAAGAAAAAAAAAAATCTAAATGTTATTATGAGGAAATATATTTTTTTTTTAATAGAAGTTATCTTACTATCTTATAATGGAGAAAGACCTTCTATATAATAATGCTTTAAATTTCAGTCTTCTATAAATAGTAATATTTAAAAATTCTACTACATAACTTACAAGTCTTAAAGCTTAATGTACAAAATACAAAGCACTATTAATATTGTCAAGATATTTAATGTAGTCAATTAATTAACCGATCAAATTAATGCAGTTATTAAAACACCACTTCCATAAGAAATACAAATTATCAAGCATATTGTACAACCAACTTAAACACATTTCAAGCCCGAACGGGCAACAGGCTCGATACCGAACGGGAACGGGCACGGGCTAAACGAACTTCTTGATATCCGTAAATTTATTGTCAAAAAGAACATAATAAACTAAAATACATGATTCACCGGAAAATTTTATTTCAGAGTACCCATCGCCGCAAAGCGTGGGTACCATGCTAGTAAACCATTAATGAGCAATAAGATACTTTCTCAACATCTTAATAAGTAAGACTTACTACATTTTACCACCACTTACTAGAAAAAAAAAAAAAAAAAAACGCTCTAACATCTTACCACCTTTTATTGAGTCAAAGTTAAGAGTCAATAAGAGGCATTTCTTTGAAAAACAAACACCTCTTTAATCTTACGAATGAGCTAATATCTACTACATATAAAGCATAAATGATTTTTGCTTAAAACTTAACATACTTAAAAAAAATTAAAAATGATAAGTGTTCAATCCTCATAATACCCTTTAAAAATTAAATCTCAGCACTTTCTTTATTTTCTACATAAAAATTCACCTAATGCTGTGCAATAGTTATTGATAGCGTATAGGATCTTCAGCCTACTCGGCTAAGGCCGATACACTCTAGACTCGACTCGAACATAAGCCCAACAAGGCCAAAGTCTGATAAAAGCATGCAAAACACTTCTTTAGGCATCACTAAGGCAAAGCCCCGCCTAGCAAACGTGCCCATGCGAACGATGCACTTGGCAAACTCGTCACAACCGTTAGGACGAGCACCACGCTTCTTCTCACTTTCTTCTATATGGCCACCATGTATTAATCAAATTGCCTTTACGGGTTCTCACTACCCTAAAGGACTTCCTATATATACTTGACCATTTTCTCGAATTGGTCCAGGCTAATCATAAGCAACACTTCCTAGGTTTCACCTGGGAACTCCACACCAAAGTCGATTATTCTCTCGGATAATTGACACAAACCAATCAAGTGGACTCGTGAGTGTTAGTGCAACTCGTAATTCCAATCATACTTTGGGGTCCTGAATGGGAAACCAAACGATCGATTACCCCATACCCTCGATACGTACCATACGTAAACAGTCGTCTTAACAATGTTTCTAACTAAAAATTTTAAAAAATATATGTTGACAACTTTTTGACAATTTTTTTTAATGTAATTTCTAAAAAAGGAAAAGATATTTTTTTATATTAAATCCTTACATTAATAATTTATAATTTTTTTGAACATCAATAATTTATAAAAATCAATTTTGAATATGGTGTCTTAGTAGTAGAGTTTGTGGATTAATTTTTTGGGATTTATAAAAAATTAATACACAAACTCTACTATTACGATACCATATGTCAAAATTGATGTAATGTTTTATTTTCAGTTTTTCTAAATATTTTTATACATTCTAAGAATTGTTCTTTAAGTTGAATTATCTAATGTACAACATTCTCTAATTACATTTTGATTATTTTACGTTATATGTATAAACGTTAAACGAAACACTTAACCATAATATCATAACTACAATTATTTGCGGTTATAAAATCTCATAAATAAAATTGACTGTGTAAAACCCTAAAATCTCAAACGCGTGAAATGACAATTTTGCCCTCAAACTAAAAATTTTGCAAACTCGGAAAACACGTCAACATCATTTAACAAGTTATATCATTAATATATATACACATTATGAAACTAATTAACTTATGATATAAATTAAAAGAAACATAACTAATTAAACTCTAAGTAACTAATAAGCATTACAATGTGTACATATCGAACCTAGACTAGAAAGGAGACTACGTGCGTGATGGATTGGTAAGTTTGGAAAGTCAAAATCTTGTTCCTATCCCCCATGGCGGCCTATAATCACTCCCCCTTAATCACTATATCAATTTCATTAAACCATATTTACACATTTCCTTTTCATTCAAAACACAAAGAAAACCCTAGATCTAAAATGACGGCACAAGAGTATTTTTCCTGTGATCTCTACACTGCTAGGAAGCCAAGAAAAATTGACAATTCAATTTTGAAGGCATGATCTAATTGTTGTCGAATTTAGTTCATACATAAGGTAAAATTCATCATAATTCGTACAACCCTCCATAAATTCATTTTCCATTTTCATGAGTTCCTTACATCATATATGATCTGTGAAAATTGGTTACAAGGTGTTTGGAGTCTCGTTTCTGCTCTTTGGAATTTTGGAGTCGTTTTACCCTAACAGGAGGAATAATTTCATCCAGCGTGTTCTAAACGTTCTAAAATTTATATGGTATTTTCTCATCTTATATTCATCCTATAAGTTCCAAATAAAATAATAAAACGAACCATCCATGGTATACGAATTTTGGAGAATTAAACCCTAAAACGTGTTAAAACCCTAAATAATTAGAAACAAATTTTCTGGGCATGAAGACTATTTTCTTGGACTCTATATAATGTTTATTAACTGTGAAAATGGTGCTTCGAATTGTTGAAGCATTGATCATGTTATATGAATTTATCCTAATCGCTATCTATGGAAAAGGAAAATAAAATAAGGAAATCCTAAGGATCGACTAGGATTAGGGTTTAATTATACAAATCTGGTCATTATTTATGTTTTAAGGTTGTGTAATGATTAGTACAATAATTGGATAATGAGCTAGGGTTTTAGTTGTTTTGTATAAAACCGATTTGTATAAATTAAGGTAAAGGGCTTGTTTTGTAATTATCAAAACTCATGGGTATTTTGTAATGTGTCATAATCGGGGACTAATCAGGTAAAAATATAAAGTGAAGGCCTTATATGTAAATTTTGTATTTAAAAGGTTTAAAGAGTAATTTTGTATAATTATGAAACCGATTTAAAATAATTAAAGTAGAGGATTAAAATGTAAATTCTGGAAACTTGAAGTCATTTTGAGTAAATAATGATATTAAGAGTGTTTTGGGTAACTTTGAGTATTTATGGGTCTATTGTGTAATTATTATGGAATTATGATTTAATATATAAGTTTTGTAAACTTAAGGGGCTAAATGTGTAAATTCTGAAATATGAGGGGCTGAATAGTACAATATGAATATTCTGAGGTTACACTCTGAAAAATTGTAAAATAATATGCTTGTTTGGTAAATATGGATATTAGGGGGATTAAATCATGAATTATGTAAATATAAGGTTTGTTTTGTAAATATTGTAACTAGAGGGTATAAACTGTAAAATTACGAAACTAAAGGGATTATGATGTCATTCTGAATAATATGTGTATTAGATTAGTAACTTGAAATATTTTCATGCTATACCTTGAAATTAATGAAATTACAATTTGAACCCTAAACTATGTGAACTTGTCATAATAAACCACGGACTTTTGTAACTTGATAAAATGTACTTAAATTCCAAAATAACTCGATATAAAGACTTAACCTAATTTGTAACATCAAAGACTTGTTAATTCAGAACACGATATTTTGGAAACACTGCTAAATATGGAAAGTTACTAAAAGCTGGAAAGAGACTAAAATAAGTAATCTGAATTAAATAAGTTTTAATAAAACCGGTCATGAATTCGTGTAGATTCGCGGAGATGGAGTTTGCTCCGACCTTGGTATTCTGTTGTGTTTCGTTTGCGGTATAAAGTGCGAGATATTACGACCTTACCTCTTAAGGTTTCTCGTAACTCTTATACATCTTGATATTAGCTTGAGCTGTTATGCTTACTCTAAGCCTCACTATTAGGGCTTCCTATAACCTTGCTATGTTTCCTTTGATTGATTTTCCTATGTGAGCTGTTTAATGTGAACCTTTGTCATGAACCTTACGATTATGAACCTTTGATATGCTTTGATTACGAACCTATGATATGAACCTTTGATATGAAACTTGATATGAAACTTTGATATGAAACCTTGATATGAAACTTTGATATGAACTTTGATATGAACCCTTATGATATGAATATGCTTTGACCCTTGAGTTTGATACGAGCCAAAATATTTGTTTCCTAGTCGGAAGGTAACTGACCGTGTCATTGATGCACCAATGGCATGACTCCGGTGTGCAGTGATGTTGCACACCGTCCCTATTTTGTATTGATTATGCGCGCTTGAGATTGTATGGCCAATTATTGTTTTGCGGTATGGATGCATCCTAGATTTGTTTTGATTTGAATTTGATATGATATGATTTGTTTTGGTGATGTGGTGCGTGTGTGCAATACACCCTCACATTTTGGGAGCTAGCTACTCCATTGGTTCTTGAGGTCTCCCTCCTATTGGTTTGGTATTCGAGGTCACCCTCCGAATACAATGGCTACTATTGGTTACTTGGCATTATTGCCACTATTGATATGGTTTGTTTTGTTGGCTCGGGATAGATTTCGACAACCCTTACACTTTTGATATACCTATATTGTACCTTACGGATTCCCTCTTGCACTATATTACGAATTGTTGTCCTTTACCCAATACCCTTATATGACTCACTATACTACCAAGATATATATGTCCCATTGCTTTGATCATTATACCTCATTCCGTTACCTCGGACTACCATTCCATTCACGTCGGGTTATTATATGTTTATTGGATTTGTTTATGCTATTTATGTTTATGTGACTCTTGATTATCGTGCTATGATGTGATTAACATGCGGTTATCTCGAGTTACATTTTCGTCGATGATATGTGATCTCTTGTGATGTGAACCTCTGAATTTGTTTGGTGACCATGCTAATGTGTAATCGATAGTTGTGTCTATTTATTATGTGTACTTCTTTAAGTTAATCTAGTAGACTATGACTATATGTGGTATCCTCATCGCTTGTTCTTGCCACCGCCATGTTTGCATTTACGCTTATGCTACGTTTTGATTGGGTGAATGGTTCAATTTGTGACGTCTGGATTGTTAATTCGTTTAGTTGCTCTGCTATGTCTTCAATACATTAATTAGAGTGTTCATACTGTATTTCCACTTGTTACGTGTATTTGCCATGTTTTATTCTTTGTTATGATATTGGTTATGTTTTCGACTAAGGGTTTGACCTGTGTGAATTGCCATGCTCACTGATTAATTAATTGCTTCCGCTTTCTTGGAGATATCTGTTTAGCTTATGTGTCTCAGTTTTCTGAATTGATGGTATGACATATATGTTGTGTAGATCGGCCTTTGCTATGTTTGCTTATGTTTGGTTCTTATATACTGTTTGTATGTGCTTGTTATATGTCCTCAACACTTTGCTTTGCTTTGTCCTCCTTGTTATCATTCGTTTTGGATATCGTATAATTGTGTTCTGCGGGATCCTCATTGACTCATTACTCTCATTTATTGCGACTTTGTTATCCGTTTCCTTTGTTTCATTTCGCATTTGATTTTATTTAGCTTTCGTTTTGTTATATCATTCCTTTGGGCTTTTAAGCTCGGTAGCATTTCTTTTCTGCGGCGGTGTTAGGTTTGAAGATGGGCTTTGATGGGTGAGAGTTGGATTATTTGAGTGGACCAACCCTAGATACCTTATTATTTGGATTTATTTTGTTGGGCTATTGTTGGAGATTTCATTTTATTTTAGACATATTGGATTTTGTATTTTCCTTGTAAGTCATTCGTCTATATGACTTGGTAATTTATTCTTTAAGGCTTTCGCTTGTAAAATTTTATTTGTATGTTACGATATGACACGAATGTGACACTTCTACCCTTGTCGGGTTGGGGTGTTACAATTATGGTATCGAGCGAGTTTCGTCTTGTTGACCTTAGGATTGACTGTGAGGACTTGGGTAGACACTAGGCTTCCGTCATTACGATCTTCTCCGATTATTCGATTGTCGTTGATTTGATTTAGATATTCGTTTATCTTCTTTGGTTGGCCTCCTTCTCTTTGCATTTGATTTTGTTTATTTTGTTTCGCACATCCGTTTGTCGATCGTTAGATGGAGACTACCCGTGGAGCCGAAGGCGATGGTGCCGAACTGCGTTCTTTTGTGATCTCTGGTGGAGAGGTTCGTGAAGCGAAGTCGTAACCATTGCCGTCTTCTTGGAGACATCGGGATCTTTGTTGGAGGAAGGTGGACGGATCAACCAAAGCGCAAAGGGCGGAGCGAGATTCAACCGGTGGTGAGAAGGTTCATCTACTTCATATAGTGCAGGCGCGACTTGTGTTACTCGATTCGGTTGTCACGCGTTTTGAGGCGGTTTGATATCTTGCTACGTGATTTTGATCGGCATTACTTTTCTTGATTTGTTGAACTCGGTTTGAATCGTGAAGTTTTATCATTTAGCATTTTGGTGATATCTCAACTTTTCTTTTGGACCGTCGATAATGAGTCATGAGGAACCATTTTGTGCAAGTTGGTGGCCTTCTTTCATTGTGATATGGTAAGTTGTTTTGATGTGATATATGCTATATATTGTGATCACAGTGCCTTTGGTATGTTACTTGGTATCGTATATGATATGTTTTGTCGTGATATTGGTTATGTGATTTGTCATGACCGGGACGAGAATATGATGACGATAAGGGCTTGTTATGTGATGCAAGTATTATGGCCTTTGATCAGCGTGATAATCCGAGATCATATAATTTGAACTTATTGAAATCATCTGACGTGTTGGGAAATGCACAGGGTTGATGCGTGAATGGAATAAGGCTTATATCCGTTATTTGACACTCCTCGTGTTAAATGCGAAATCTGTACCTCCTTGCGAAACTCCGCGACATACGCTATGTGTAAGTTACGTATACTTTGGACCCGAAATCGTTTTGATCTATGCGAAGCTATGGATTACTACGTCGTCTTAAAACTCGTGCGTCTCTGTGTACCTCTGCGACTTCAATTTTCGAGGGCGAAAATTTTCTTTTAGAGGAAGAGTTGTAAAACCTAAAATCTCAAGCAGCGTGAAATGACAATTTTGCCCTCAAACTAAAAATTTTGCAAACTCGGAAACACGTCAACATCATTTAACAAGTTATATCATTAATAATATATACACATTATGAAACTAATTAACTTATGATATAAATTAAAAGAAACATAACTAATTAAACTCTAAGTAACTAATAAGCATTACAATGTGTACATATCGAACCTAGACTAGAAAGGAGACTACGTGCGTGATGGATTGGTAAGTTTGGAAAGTCAAAATCTTGTTCCTATCCCCCATGGCGGCCTATAATCACTCCCCCTTAATCACTATATCAATTTCATTAAACCATATTTACATTTCCTTTTCATTCAAAACACAAAGAAAACCCTAGATCTAAAATGACGGCACAAGAGTATTTTTCCTGTGATCTCTACACTGCTAGGAAGCCAAGAAAAATTGACAATTCAATTTTGAAGGCATGATCTAATTGTTGTCGAATTTAGTTCATCATGAGGTAAAATTCATCATAATTCGTACAACCCTCCATAAATTCATTTTCCATTTTCATGAGTTCCTTACATCATATATGATCTGTGAAAATTGGTTACAAGGTGTTTGGAGTCTCGTTTCTGCTCTTTGGAATTTTGGAGTCGTTTTACCCTAACCGAGAGGAATAATTTCATCCAGCGTGTTCTAAACGTTCTAAAATTTATATGGTATTTTCTCATCTTATATTCATCCTATAAGTTCCAAATAAAATAATAAAACGAACCATCCATGGTATACGAATTTTGGAGAATTAAACCCTAAAAACGTGTTAAAACCCTAAATAATTAGAAACAAATTTTCTGGGCATGAAGACTATTTTTCTTGGACTCTATATAATGTTTATTAACTGTGAAAAATGGTGCTTCGAATTGTTGAAGCATTGATCATGTTATATGAATTTATCCTAATCGCTATCTATGGAAAAGGGAAAATAAAATAAGGAAATCCTAAGGATCGACTAGGATTAGGGTTTAATTATACAAATCTGGTCATTATTTATGTTTTAAGGTTGTGTAATGATTAGTACAATAATTGGATAATGAGCTAGGGTTTTAGTTGTTTTGTATAAAACCGATTTGTATAAATTAAGGTAAAGGGCTTGTTTTGTAATTATCAAAACTCATGGGTATTTTGTAATGTGTCATAATCGGGGACTAATCGGTAAAAATATAAAGTGAAGGCCTTATATGTAAATTTTGTATTTAAAAGGTTTAAAGAGTAATTTTGTATAATTATGAAACCGATTTAAAAATAATTAAAGTAGAGGATTAAAATGTAAATTCTGGAAACTTGAAGTCATTTTGAGTAAATAATGATATTAAGAGTGTTTTGGGTAACTTTGAGTATTTATGGGTCTATTGTGTAATTATTATGGAATTATGATTTAATATATAAGTTTTGTAAACTTAAGGGGCTAAATGTGTAAATTCTGAAATATGAGGGCTGAATAGTACAATATGAATATTCTGAGGTTACACTCTGAAAAATTGTAAAATAATATGCTTGTTTGGTAAATATGGATATTAGGGGATTAAATCATGAATTATGTAAATATAAGGTTTGTTTTGTAAATATTGTAACTAGAGGGTATAAACTGTAAAATTACGAAACTAAAGGGATTATGATGTCATTCTGAATAATATGTGTATTAGATTAGTAACTTGAAATATTTTCATGCTATACCATGAAATTAATGAAATTACAATTTGAACCCTAAACTATGTGAACTTGTCATAATAAACCACGGACTTTTGTAACTTGATAAAATGTACTTAAATTCCAAAATAACTCGATATAAAGACTTAACCTAATTTGTAACATCAAAGACTTGTTAATTAGAAACACGATATTTTTGAAACACACTAAATATGGAAAGTTACTAAAAGCTGGAAAGCCGAGCTAAAATAAGTAATCTGAATTAAATAAGTTTTAATAAAACCGGTCATGAATTCGTGTAGATTCGCGGAGATGGAGTTTGCTCCCGACCTTGGTATTCTGTTGTGTTTCGTTTGCGGTATAAAGTGCGAGATATTCGACCTTACCTCTTAAGGTTTCTCGTAACTCTTATACATCTTGATATTAGCTTGAGCTGTTATGCTTACTCTAAGCCTCACTATTAGGGCTTCCTATAACCTTGCTATGTTTCCTTTGATTGATTTTCCTATGTGAGCTGTTTAATGTGAACCCTTTGTCATGAACCTTACGATTATGAACCTTTGATATGCACTTTGATTACGAACCTATGATATGAACCTTTGATATGAAACTTGATATGAAACTTTGATATGAAACCTTGATATGAAACTTTGATATGAACTTTGATATGAACCCTTATGATATGAATATGCTTTGACCCTTGGTTTGATACGAGCCAAAATATTTGTTTCTAGTCGGAAGGTAACTGACCGTGTCATTGATGCACCAATGGCATGACTCCGGTGTGTGCAGTGATGTTGCACACCGTCCCTATTTTGTATTGATTATGCGCGCTTGAGATTGTATGGCCAATTATTGTTTTGCGGTATGGATGCATCCTAGATTTGTTTTGATTTGAATTTGATATGATATGATTTGTTTTGGTGATGTGGTGCGTGTGTGCAATACACCCTCACATTTTGGGAGCTAGCTACTCCATTGGTTCTTGAGGTCTCCCTCCTATTGGTTTGGTATTCGAGGTCACCCTCCGAATACAATGGCTACTATTGGTTACTTGGTCATTATTGCCACTATTGATATGGTTTGTTTTGTTGGCTGGGATAGATTTCGACAACCCTTACACTTTTGATATACCTATATTGTACCTTGGATTCCCTCTTGCACTATATTACGAATTGTTGTCCTTTACCCAATACCCTTATATGACTCACTATACTACCAAGATATATATGTCCCATTGCTTTGATCATTATACCTCATTCCGTTACCTCGGACTACCATTCCATTCACGTCTTAGGGTTATTATATGTTTATTGGATTTGTTTATGCTATTTATGTTTATGTGACTCACGATTATCGTGCTATGATGTGATTAACATGCGGTTATCCGAGTTACTGTTTTCGTCGATGATATGTGATCTCACCTTTGTGATGTGAACCTCTGAATTTGTTTGGTGACCATGCTAATGTGTAATCGATAGTTGTGTCTATTTATTATGTGTACTTCTTTAAGTTAATCTAAGTAGACTATGACTATATGTGGTATCCTCATCGCTTGTTCTTGCCCCGCCATGTTTGCATTTACGCTTATGCTACGTTTTGATTGGGTGAATGGTTCAATTTGTGGCGTCTGGATTGTTAATTCGTTTAGTTGCTCGCTATGTCTTCAATACATTAATTAGAGTGTTCATCTTGTATTCCCACTTGTTACGTGTATTTGCCATGTTTTATTCTTTGTTATGATATTGGTTATGTTTTCGACTAAGGGTTTGACTGTGTGAATTGCCATGCTCATTGATTAATTAATTGCTTCCGCTTTCTTGGAGATATCTGTTTAGCTTATGTGTCTCAGTTTTCTGAATTGATGGTATGACATATATGTTGTGTAGATCGGCCTTTGCTATGTTTGCTTATGTTTGGTTCTTATATGCTGTTTGTATGTGCTTGTTATATGTCCTCAACACTTTGCTTTGCTTTGTCCTCCTTGTTATCATTCGTTTTGGATATCGTATAATTGTGTTCTGCGGGATCCTCATTGACTCATTACTCTCATTTTTTGCGACTTTGTTATCCGTTTCCTTTGTTTCATTTCGCATTTGATTTTATTTAGCTTTCGTTTTGTTATATCATTCCTTTGGGCTTTTAAGCTCGGTAGCATTTCTTTTCTGCGGCGGTGTTAGGTTTGAAGATGGGCTTTGATGGGTGAGAGTTGGATTATTTGAGTGGACCAACCCTAGATACCTTATTATTTGGATTTATTTTGTTGGGCTATTGTTGGAGATTTCATTTTATTTTAGACATATTGGATTTTGTATTTTCCTTGTAAGTCATTCGTCTATATGACTTGGTAATTTATTCTTTAAGGCTTTCGCTTGTAAAATTTTATTTGTATGTTACGATATGACACGAATGTGACACTTCTACCCTTGTCGGGTTGGGGTGTTAAGTCCTTAGTCGTTACTAAACGGTTTAAAGTGTTTGCATTATGATGTACTCCGTATCACATGTTGTGTGAAAAGCTCTCTAGCCAAATAGTTGTGGGTTCAAACTTGAAACTACGAAACTTGATTAGTTGAGGGTTGAAAATGGAAAGATTGGAGGGAGGGAGAGAGGAGAGTTGGCGGCAGGGCGGATGACAGGTAAGGTCCAAGATGGCAAAGGTCCCCACCTTCAAATATCCACCTGTACAATCCCCCTCTCATCTCATTGCTTCTTCTTCACGTTTATATATATGTTTACGTGGGACTCTATTACACACAAAACACACACACAGTAAATTAATTAAACCCCAAATCAATCATCATGAGTCTCTTCGGTCTCGGCAGCAGGTATATCAATATCAATCAATCTCACCTTCATTTTATTATTTGCATTTTTTTTCCAACGGTTTGTTGTTTCCTCTCAAGCTGATGCGATTTTTTAGGTTTGTTAAAAAAAAAATTCTCAACGGTAGTAAACAAAAATAACCACATTATTTTCCTAACTTCATCACATATACTAGGGATCATGGTTTAATTTGCATATATATCCAACTTAACACTTATTCCTTTAGTCTGACGGTTAGGTGTACGTGTTTGTTTAAGCTTATTTGATTCCGTCTTATATTTTTCATAAGCCCATATGTTCTAGCTTATTTTAAAACTTAGGGGATTGTATAAGTTTATTATCATAAAATAAACTTATATAGGCTTATAAATCTCAAAATCCGGGCTTATGAAATATAAGCTGAAATCACATAAGCCCACAATGAAGCTTAAACAAACACCCCTAAAACTATTTTTTCTTATTTAATGTATAAATTTTTGATGTATTTTATTGTGTGCATCCTTACGAGTAAAGTTTGATACGTTTGAATAGTTTAAAAATGTATCGAACTTTACCTGTGATAATACACACAATAGGAAAAGTAAAAAAAAATAAAAATAGTTCAGTATACATAAAAGGAATAAGTGTAAGTTGGATACATTTCAAATCATCATCCCTTCAAATTATTCACGTTATGATACATTGAGTATTACACTAGTTTGGTCGAGTGAAAAAGTAAAAAGTACAGTTTCATACTCTACTCTATTTATGGCGTATTTTGTTTTGGAAGTTTGTGGAGTAACTTTTAGGAGAGTAAATTTTCAAGCTAGTAATCTTATGCTAATAGCGGCATGAATGCTGAAAAATAGTAAGTTGCATATAGTGTAAATCAGATGCTAGCTGCCATCTTTGCTATAACTATAGCTGTATTAAAAGTTGTTTGAGCTTGAACATGTCCTTATATTACCAATTTTGTATAGTTATTACATCTTAATTCAATAAATGCTTATCAGTTTGAAGTTATATGAAAGCGATTTTGATGTTGATGGTGTATTAGGACAATTTGTGATTGTTATGTTTGATCACTTATTGGTGTATCCAGGAAAAAGGGTGGAAAGAATACATCATTGCATTGGATTGTACAACTATATCTGGACCAATATTACATTTACACGTTACTTGATCCAATCCAACTAATCATGGACTAAATTAATAAGTTTCTAGGTAAAACGTTTATTTAGTTGGTGGTGATTGTTATGGCACACCATTGATATCTGTGGAGATGCGAGTCTGGATATGGAAATGATAGTCAAACTTACGAACTTCAAATTTCACACTAAAGACAGCTACTAGAAATTAATGTGAATAAAACTCATTCAGATCTGATATCTTTCATAAATTTGCTGATCCTCCCTTAACATTGGTGTTTGCAGAAACCAGAAGACTTTTCGACCAAAAAAGAGCGCACCATCAGGAAGCAAGGTAGTTAGCTACAACTTATACAAACATTGATGGATTTTTACTGTTTTCATGCCTATACCTCTGCTCAAACTTATTTAATGTGATCAATTTATATGGATACAGGGGGCGCAACTTAAGAAACACATTGATGCTACTTTGGGTAGTGGAAATTTGAGGGAAGCCGTGCGCCTACCCCCTGGAGAAGATCTTAATGAGTGGCTGGCCATAAATGGTAAAAAAAAAAAAAAAATGGACTGATCATTGATGTTTATAATTTGGAAATTAGCATATGAAATCTATGTTTTCGAGTTTTAGTATCTCATTGCTGAGTTATATGTAACTGAGCGCATTTTTGTTTCTGCAGCTGTTGATTTCTTTAATCAAGTGAACCTCCTTTATGGTACGCTTACTGAGTTCTGCACGTCATCAACATGCCCGACAATGACAGCTGGAGCTAAGTAAGTTGCTCAAATTCTTCATCTTCAGTCAACATTATATTGTAACAATGATATAAATTTAAAAAAAGTTATTAACATTACTTTAGTATGACACACTGACACATGATCCATAGTTTATCGCACAATCGATCAAGTCTAACGTGATCGCTCAAATATCTGCAGATACGAGTACAGGTGGGCTGATGGAGTTACTATCAAGAAACCAATAGTAGTATCTGCTCCTGAGTATGTGGACTATTTGATGGAGTGGATTGAAACTCAACTTGATAACGAATCAATATTCCCTCAGAAACTAGGTGCGTAAGATAGTTCTTAGTACCCAACAAATCCTTACTTCAGTAAAAAAGTTATTGTTTATTTATTGATTTCATCTAATTTGTGTCTGTTACAGGTGCGCCATTTCCTCACAATTTCCAGGATGTGGTGAAGACAGTATTCAAGCGGTTGTTTAGGGTGTATGCTCACATTTATCATTCACATTTTCAGATGATTATGAGTTTGAAAGAAGAAGCTCATCTTAATACTTGTTTCAAGCATTTTGTCCTCTTCACATGGGTAAGCCGTTTATTTCTTTGCTTACTGGTTAACTGTGAATAATTACTCACAAACATTAAGCGATACTTGAATCCAACTAATGTTGTGTTGATTGATGGGCAGGAATTCCGGTTGATCGATAAGGAGGAGCTTGCACCACTATACGAGCTTGTTGAGTCGATCCTGATGTTGTAGTACTGATCCTTGAACCTTGTTTGCTTATCCTCATTAATCTCTTGTCACAAATGTGATTAGTTGTACCCTGTAGTCAGTAAGCAGCTTTTGTTAGTGACTATTCATTTATCTTTTACTCTGCAATTGGAATCCTTGGTTTGATCTGTTTTTATATATTAAAATGCAAACTCAATACTTAGATAAATACATGTGTAGGTCGTCCGTTTCCCTAAGCAGTCGTAGCCCTTGAACTCTTATGATCCTGCCAATCAGTTTTACCGTAACCAACTGATGCCATTTCCAGTTGACATGTTGTCTGGCTAATGTCTGCGTCTTTTAAAAAAGTTCAAGAAACAAGTTTAAAATTTTGTAAATGGAAAATATATACTCTAACCTTACTTTCCAAAGTAATTGTTATTTAACTTTCACGAGGTTAATCCTTAAATCCGGTATGGAAATATATTATTAGCTCATTTTGATTTTGTTGTTAAACATGATCACTCAGTTTATAGTTCTTTAGTGAAGTAGTCAGCAAAAGCGATTTCATTGTTAAACATGATAACTCTGTTTACAAATCTATTTGTAAATCGTAAGGCGTAAGCAATAATTAGCGTTACCAAATAATTGCTACAGTAGTAAACAACAAAGGCCTTCAAAATGTGCACTGGTTTTAGTGTCTTCTATAATTGAAGTTTCCATAGCTGTAGAAAATACCTAAAAGCCTATATCAAGCACACTATAGCCAAAAAAAGAAGCTCAAAAAAGTATTTTACTCGAATATAGTAACTACATATCAATAATGCAATATTGGATACTGAACAAGACGTTGCCAACTATAGGCGTAAAGTGACATCTGAGTTTCGAAGTGAATTAATGTGTCACTAAAGTGACGTACGTAATGTGGCAACATAATCAATACAAAAGATGAGCTTTTGTAGCCCTTTTTAGTCTAAAGAATGTGCGTAAAGTATATTGCGGGCCCTTGCCGTATTTGAACAATAATTTTTACTGAACCACTGCTCCATAGCCAAATTAGACCAACCTGCATCTTCTGGTTGTTCTTAAAAGGTTTCAGCTGACCTGAAGGTCAGAAATACTGATTATGAGCTAATATAGATCCATTAGACTCGACAAGAATTTGATAATTAGTGTCTACATTCTCTGTGCAATCAATTCCATAAACATAATACACTCAGGTTAGCAATTTTAATTCCTTAACACGTCATTAATCCCTAACACAGCTTGCCTCATTAACCATGCTATACGCGTAAAACAGAAAACAGAAAGGAATATATCAATGTTTGTTGCAGAGTATAGAAAAGCCCTAAAGACGCAAAGCTACATCAATGAGGATCAGACTGTCACGATTTCTTAGTTTCTTTTTGTTTAAAAAATCAGTTGACTTTTGGTGATTCTTACAACTGAAAAATTACCAATAAGTACCACTGGCAAACAAAATTACGTCACGCTGTAAAGAAAAATAGTCAAGCAAACGGTCTGCAGTTCCATAACAACGTCCTGCATATGCACTGAATTGACATGTCACCCACATGGGATTTTCACCATATACCATTTATAATAACAGAAAGCTGCAGATACAATGAATCAAAGTGAAAATGCATGTATTCATACCACAACTACTTTTATGACGCATAATTTCCTTAAGCGAGATAACTTGCCTGTGCAAACAACTCGGGTAATTTTGATCGCAGTACCTTTCTACATATCAAGGGAAATAGCAATTTGTTCCATTTGTAGAACATAGTTTTCTACTGAACTGAGATCCTTGCAGTAACTATTTGTAGAACAGGATATAGAGAGATTACTTACCCTCATTCTCACTTCAAGCTCAAGGATAAGAATTTACACTCTTGATATATTCTTGTATAATACGTCTCAATCTTGTCTCATCGTTTGTTAACCCGTCAGTTCAACATTGTTGCACAATAACAAAGATCTGAAAAAATATCGGTACATGAAAACAATACAGTGAACCTTTGGGATTAAAAAGTAAAATAAGAAAGCGAGCTGTTTTCTTTTCATACTTATCGACAACCGGATACAAGGCAAAACTACAACCCGCTAGATATCCTATAATTTCTAAACATGCCCTTATGCCATAACTAATAAGCAACTACAATAGGCATAAGTAGAAAACAGAGAAACCATAAAACACTTTCAAAACAACTGTAACACCATAAACTTTTTTGTGATTCTATACATATAACACGAGCTAGACCTCCTCGTCTCTTTGGCTACTCACCAAGCCAGTGACCCCGACGCATGCTGCAAATCGGAGAGAGACAATGACCTCCATGGCGATCTGTACACTCCACGAGGCGAATCCAGGATCCATCACTCAACACCTCCTACCATTCCTATGCAAAGGTGGAAGACCACCGACCACCATCAAACTACTCGGGTTCGTAGTTTCCCCACTTTCTGCACAACGTGCAAGCCTCTTCGACACCACATTCTCACTACTAGAGTTACGAAGCTTCTCCAACAACACAGTGTGAGCAATCATGTTTTTCCGCTTTCGGCTATAAGCATCTTCTTTCTTAACAATGTCTTGAATAGAATTCACAGATACCGCATCAGCTAAGCTTCCATACGACTTCGATTTTCCAGCATAAAACTTGGATATCCCCCTCCTAAAAATAAATTAAAAAACAACTTTAGACATATTAACATCATATCATCAACAACATATTCATTAACATTTCTATATAAACGAGGGTTTTGTTAATAACAGCATGGATGTCAATTACATACATAATATTGGTTGATTAGATGATCATTATCAAATGTACAAGTACATATCGCGTGTCCGAATAAAAACTAAGGGAGTTGATACTCACAACAAAAAAAATGATTGACACACCACAATATCACATGACTATTGCACAAGTTACAACACGATATATGCATGATTGTGGTGTGAGGATCATTTTGTTTGGTGTGAGTATCAACCCCCAAAAACTAACTACACCAATTTTACGAGAAATGACTACAAAAATGTCTAATTGCATGCCTAAAACTTGTGTCAATAGTCTATTAATTTGTTTTAAAAAATTGTCCATTTGCCGCAACCTACAAAATACTGACACGTAAGTTTGAGTGTAAAGTTAGACATGTTTTTAGTCATGTAGACCATTTCTCGAATTTCATATAAACATATTCATTAGCATTTATTAATAAAAGTTTTGTTAATGACACCATTTAACGTTGTCAATAGAAAATAGTTTTTTGCATCAAGAATTGTACATAGTTGATTTATCAAATATTTATCGATTTTTTTTTAAGGCAATATTTTTTCACACTTTATACCACCTGATTTTACAAATGCCTCCGTCAATTCTTAACCAACAACCTCTTGATTGGTGATGTACAAGAATATAATGCATGTCAAAATAACTTATTTATCGGACTATATCATTGTCATTTACTATAAAAACAATAAGTAATAAATAAAAAGTAGTAATGATCATACTTGATTGGTAATGCAGTTTCTAAACCACCAAACGGTTCATTGTCACCCTTGCTTGTAACCTCACCGTCTGCCACGTCATCATCACCGTCACTGTTTACACCAATAGATGAAGAAGAGTCTGTAGAACGACCATCATCATCATCATCTTCTTCTTCTTTAACAACTGGAAGCTTGCTGATCCAATGGTTACTACCACCTCCAGTACTGAACCTGCTGCTACCAGGCTCAGGCATGTTACAGGTCCACATGCGGTGAGGTGACTGAGTGTTGGTTTGGAAAGTGATTGCAGACATTGGATGGAATGTTGGTGATTGAAAATGGGTTTTATTTATACATAAATATATGGATGTGTTGATAGAGATTGTTGTTGTTGTTGCATTGCACTGAAAAACTGGATATAGTTTTAGTGAGAGAAAGAAAGGTGCATGGTGAGGTCATGTGTGAGAAAGAGAGAGAAGTGAGTTATCCTTTTGTTTCATTAAGTTTGTTACATGTGTAGGAGGAATAGGAAGATAAGATTAAGAAAAATGATTTGGAAGCCTTAAAATATATGATTAATTGTGTGACGTGTCAATAAATTATTGGGTTGTGAAGAGTTGGGTCTCTTTCTTTGTCTCCAATAAGATGCTAACACATATATTTAGGCATACGAGTTAGTCATCCCAATCAATGCTCTAAGATTAATTAATAGATGATTAATTAATTACATAATTAAGCTAACTTGTACTTAAACAAGATTATCTTTTCAAATTATTGTACTTCACTGTACACTACTATATATATATATATATATATATATATATATATATATATATATATATATATATATATATATATATATTTGATAACCAAGTGTCGACCTTTCACTAACTTTTAATTTTTTGGCTGATTGGTTTACGAGATTAAACTAACTGGCACATAAACTCATATTAGGTAAAACTTTCATCTTTAAAAAGGTTTGCGTGAAAATTTTAAGATTGTTTTCATTTAGCATAAATTGAACTTAAGATATCATGCATTTTAATATGACAGTGACAAGCATTTTGACACTAGGATACCAAGGAGTGGTTAAAACACTTAACACCTCTAAAAGGTGAATGTGGACCTTATTGAATGAAAGTAGAATTACTCAAAAAAAAATTTTTTAAAGGGGATTGATTTACACACTTTTATTTTCGATTATGACATTCTAGGTACCGCATCAAATAGTTATATCATATTTACATCCTGCTTTGGTTACTTGTACATTGAGCGTGCAAATCAACTCCTCTCTTAAAACTTTGTGTCAAGTCATTAGTGAACAATTAATATTGAACGGTGGGAAATTTGTTAGACTTGGTGAGGTAGTGACGAGTAGCTTTATTTACGTCACTTTAGTGCCACATTATTATTCTTACTTTTCAAATTCCTTTTATTTTTACGCAGTATTGATTTCCAACTTTTTTACCTTTTACTTATACCCATAACACGCTCACACGCACTACTCCATCACTACCTACTCTTTTTTTTATTCTTCTCTTTCTGCGTGAAACTACACCCACTATCACAATCACACATGGTGAAGGTGCTTCATGCGTGGTGCTTTCATTACATCCAATTCTAAGCACATGTGCGATGCTAAAACATACCAATATTTGTGACATTGATACGCCATCTTTTATAATTCACAACTTCTATAAAGTGTGTTATTACCTTTACTTATAAACCTACATCTCCGAGCGATAATATGTTGATGGACTCCAACTAAAACTTGAAGCCACCATAAAACTCACTTTAAATCTCAATCTTAGATATTTTAAGTGAGCGGAGAATGATTGTCTCAAAATTTCCGTTTAACACTTTTACATCGTTCTTGTTTTTAAATTGTCGAAGTGAATTCTGAAACTCTTGGGGTGAAAAGTAGTTCTTAACAAGAAAAACCCTATTTGTTTATGTCTCCGGTGGTAGGCTCGTGAGCTCGAAGAGGCAAGATGGCGGTGGCAAAGCATAATCGAAGTGGGAATTTTGATGGTTTAGCGCGTGGTGTATTCCTTGGTGCACCCTTCCGGTTAGGCCATGATTCTAAAAGCATCGTCGAGGCAGCGTGGGCACCAACGTCACATTACTTATCCTTTTCCGTCGTTTCCTTATTCCGTATGGTTCCACCATGACCCAACGACATTTCTATTGGGATATATCATAGATGCCTATGGAAAGAACAACAAAAACAAGGTAGGGCCGATTGATATCTAGGTGTCGATCCCTAAGATGGAAAACGTCGATTCGTAAAGGCGTGAACGTCGATTCGTAAAGCGGCGTAAACGTCGATTCGTAAGGCGTGAAACGTCGGCGATGTTGGTTACCAATTAGCCGATGATCTCGCAATCGTCTAACCAGCATAATGACACATTAGCCCTTTAATTTTAAAGTTTTCGAGGTTAATAGACAAGATTCCTTACATCTTATTACCAAATGGGAAAACATCCTTTTGGAATATGTAATTGCTCGTGATCTAAGGTTTTGGTAAATAAAAGGTAGATACTAACGACTATCCAAAAGCATCGGTGATTTACCCTCATGGCCAATCTAACCTTGCTCATAAAATCGATTAAAGTTTGGTTTAATCTTAGAAGTGCGAACAAAGCTGGATGATTTGGCACTATAGAAAACATGGTTTGCTTCGACAAAAAAATCTTTGAGAAATGACGGGTTAGTTGACGAAGTAAATACTCTCAACGCCTAAGATTTTTCATAGGGTTTAAAATTCATAATTTTTTTATACAAAGTGAGTATTTGATCCAAAATCATCTCGTAATAAGATTATATAAGTTCTTTTATTGAGTCTAGCCATTTAGTAAAGCTTATAATAAACTTGCCTTTTAAAATATGGAAAATCATATTTATTTCTAGTACTTGTTTCTACTAATCCTCCTACTTACATGATTGTGAAAAGTAAGGTTTTGTTAACAACAACCACATGGGTTGTGGTTAAACACTCTTAAATTAACAAATTAACATTAAATGAACTAATATATTTCATAATTATACACATTTATTCATTTTAAACATGAAATGTGATGATAAACATGGTATGTTTGGTGTTTATTTAATGTTAATTTGTTAATTTAGGAATGCTTAACTACAACCTATAAGGTTGTCGTTAACAAAACCCAAAAAATAAATGATACAAATTATGAGAGAGAATTAGTTCATTACACATGTTAGTATAATTCTACAAATAAGAAGATAAGTAGGAGATATAGTACTGCTTTTAAAAACTAATCACATTTTCATAGATTCTACAAAATATAGTATGCATGTTACTCATTAAATTTGACAACATAACTAATCACATTTCATATAGATTCTACAAGTCAGAGATATAGTGGGCATATAAGAATTCCACTTCCCACCAAAATTCAAAAATTTGAAAAATTCACCCAAGGAGCCCTTTTGCATAAAGGAAGGAACCAAAATTTTGGTACCTTGAAATCCGTGGGTAATTTGATTGTTAGGATCTTACAATCATTAGAACACATTTATTGCATCTCTTTGCTTCTTCACTCCATCCCTCTTGTATGGCTTGACTTGGGTGATATGACTAGCATTTAACCTACTTTCAAATCATTAGGAACCTCATCCCTTCTATGGTTTAACATCAAATCAAACACATTTCTCCATAATTTTTCACTTCTATAAATTAAGAGGTTTTACCATGATCATCTTCACACCTTCTTCATTCTTACCATCAACTAGCAAAAACACAAGTCAAAATGACAAAATCTTCACCATCCACCAAGCCTTGCAAGAAAACAGCTAGGATAAGCGTAAGGCCTTGTTGTTTCTTCAACTTGAGCTCTTCATCCGAATCCTCCCCCACCATCTCATCTCCCATAAGGGATGACACAAGCCTAACCTTGGCTACTCCTACTCAATCACTCATTGTCATCTCCACTCCACCACCTACAAAAACACCAACCTCACCACCACGGCACCTCTCCAAATATCCAAAACACCATCACCACAAAGTCTCCAACCCTTATTCCTTTG